>CM014736.1:60400978-60601484 GCA_004329165.1 Spatholobus suberectus
AATTTTTAATGAAAATAACCGTTTTATATTAGGCATTATTTTCAATTGCTTGAATTAAATTATTGATTCAAAATAATATGAAAGTTTTGATCATATTAAATTATTTTCGTAAATAAAATCTATATTAATTTTCCATTTGAAATTTGAAAGTAATCATATTTTTAATAAAAATTTCAATTTTAAATTGATTAGCTACAAAAATAATATGGAATGAGAAACAATTGCCTAATTTCAATTCTTCATGGAAATACCTACTTTAAATTATTCATCATTTTAAATAGCAAGAATTAAATTATTAATTCATAATAATATGAAATCTTTGTCCGTATTAAATTATTTTTGTAAATAAAATCTATATTAGTTGTCTGTTTGAAATTTGAAATTAAGCATCATTTAAATTTTTAGTGGATTTTTTAATTTTAAATTGAATAAACTACGAAATAATATGAAATAAGGAAAAATTGCATGATTTAAATTTTTAATGAAAATATCCATTTTAAATTAAGTATCCTTTTAAATAGCCTGAAATAAATCATTGATTCATAACAATATGAAATTTTTTCGTTATTAAATTATTTTTGTATTTAAAATCTATATTAATTGTCCATTTTAAATTTTGAATTCATCATCATTTAATTTTTTTTAATGGAAATGCACAAAATTTGGAGAAGAGGACACGTAGGATTTCTAGAGTGAAATTCGTTAATAAGTTGACATATGGCAAATTAAGATTGTTTGATTAACATGTGATAGATGGAGACTCTAGATGGAATAGTTTTGTATATATTATAGATTATAGATATATATAATAATAATTAAATTAATTTAAAATAATATTAACTATTTTAATTAAAACATATATATAATGGTCATAATTACCTTAATTGCTTCAAATCAAAATAGATACTCATTGCCTACGTGAATATAATAATGTGTTTATAAGAATTAAAAAAACAAAACAAAAAATCAATGATATATTTGTCTACGTAACAAAACCTTTAATATAATATATAATAGATAGATTTTTTTATTAATTTTTTAATTATTTATTTATCCAACATCAATATTTATGTATTTAAAATTAATTAGATGTCTTATAATTATCCAATATTGAATAAAGCAATGCTAATTAATATAATTTAATTTAAAAATGTATCGATAATCATAATAGAATTGAAATTGGATTGTATTTATGGCAATAATTTAATTGCTGTTTCATTCACCTTTATATATTTACAGAAATTTAGAATCATTATAAATAATGAGATTTCTTTCTTAAATTATAATATTTACACTACCTATAAATAATGGTCTTGCAATAAATAAACTAATTAATACAAAAAATACCAGTTATATAATTATGAATAATTTTAAAAATTAATATCTTAAATTAATTTATAATAATTATGCTTACAAATTAATTTAAAAATTATACACAAATATCTTTCCAAATTATACTTAAAATATATTGTAATAATTATTTTGGTCCATGAAACTTATATTAAATTATTGTCATAAATAATAAAATGTAAGTAAAAAATTATTGATTAAGTAAAAATTATTTATTGATTTCTATTTAGGAGAAAATTAGGGTGAATGTAAGTAAAAAATTATTGATTAAGTATATAATTTTTTTAAAAATAAAAAATACTTGTTAGTTTATCCTTGATTTCAAAAATAATTAAGGAAAATATATATATTATTCTCGTTAGTTATTAATAAATCATTAAATCAAATGTCTAATAATTTTTTAATTATAATTAAGGTAGTTATTTAAAAGGTAGGTATTTAATAGAATGTTCAAATTCAAAATTTGAATATAGCTATTTAAAACTCATCAATGTAATAATTATAATGATTATAATTATGGTCTATAACTGAACCAAATATTCAGGAAATACCATATAATGACACGTGTAATCCGAACCTCTTTGTAAATTACACGTCTCATCCAAACCTTCAAAGTTATTCTTGATTCGCCATGTGTAATCCAAACCTTTGAATAGATTCTCAAATTTATTTATAATGATTTTTACCAATAGTAGTATATGCATTAACAAGAACATATTAGATAGTGTGTTGCTAGTACTATTCACAAAAATAATTAAGTCCTTTAAGTATGTTAGTTATAATTGAATTCATGATTATATGCATGAATGCATGCATTCAATATATATATATATATATGGTCATGATCCATTGACATCAGGTGTCAAAATTAGTGAAACTATACATTAAATAATTTTTTGTAGAATGCAAATTTAACCAATCCAACCGTTAAATTTTGTGATATTATCTTCATAATCATGTATATCAAATTTCATATAATTTGGACTTTTTTAGATATGTCATCTAACATTGAATATTTACATATATTTTAATTTTTTATTGTATATTAAAATAAAGTGATGCAGTGAACTACTAAATAATTTTGAAATTGTGTGAAATTTTGGATACTTAATATAATTAATAAGAACATCAAACTCAATTGTTGGATCGATTAAATTTACATTTTACAAAAAGTTATTAAAAGTGTAATTTGACTAACTTTAACACCTGGTGTCAACGGATCCTAACCCATACACACACACACACACACTACACACACACACACACACACACACACACACACACACACACACACACATATGTATATGTATGTATATATATATACACACACACACACACATGAGCTTTAATTGACAATTGACTTTTTTTTTTATAATAAGCATTGAGCACTGACTTCTAAATTTAATTTGTGTTAGAATAACATTGTATATCCATTTAAATATTCATTATATTTCAAAGAAGAAGAAAAAGAAAACATTTTTGTTCGATGAAAAGATAAAATACTTGAGCTAAGTTTTGTGAGTATTTATAAATTAGGTGATAATTTTAATATGATTTTTAAGTTTAATTTAATTCAATTTAATTTTGAATTTATTACATTAGTAAAACATTTATTATAAATTAAATGATTCATAATAGTAACAATAATAATGTATAAAGGTTAAAATATAATGCAAAATAAATAAGCATAATTTATATTAATTCATATAATAGTACTAACAATAAATATTTATAACAAATGAATAAATATTAAAAATGTCAGGTATTTTTTCAAAAATTAGATGTTTTTTTATTTATGGATTAATATTTTTACTTTATTTATATTAATTTATAATTTAAGTGTGATATTTTAAGCACAAATTAATGAATTAATATATGATATTTAAGAATGATAATTATAGAATGTTAAAATTTTAAAAATAATAAATATAAATTATTTTATGTGGAAAAGATTATAATATTATTTACCTTTTAAAAGTAATTTTAATTTAAGTATACTATAAATTTGAATCAAAATATATATTAATATTATCAATTAATGTAAATCTAAATTATATATGTTAGTCATAATTATTTTAATTAATTCAGATCAAAATATATATTGGCCATAATTACCTTCATTAATATAATTTTGTATTTTCATGAATTAATAAATAACAAAAAATAGTTGCTTTAACTAATATATAATTATATATTTTTATTTAAAAAATAGGTATAAATATATTTATAATTTCATTATTAATTTCAAAGTGTCATTAATTTTTTAAGTATTGTTTAAATTACTTTATAATTGAAACTAAATATTTAACTAAATTGAAGTTTCTATCATAATAATATAGATATTAATATATTTTTATGTAAAATATTTAATATCTTAGTGGTATTTTTTTACTTTAAAATTTAAATATTAGTAATTTTTATTTGTATATCAATATGCTTTGATGTAAAATATTAACTTTTGTATGATATATGTTTGCTCGAACTTTTTTTTTATTCGCATCTAAGACTTAAATATTAATATATTTTAATATAAATTTTATTTTTATATGATTGAGTATTACCTCTAAATCTTAATATGTTTTCATGTAGATTTTTCAATCATTGTATAAAAATACATTTTAAATATTGAGATCTATATATTAATTAGTGACATATATGGAATCTATATCTTGCTCCCATATATATTTATTTAAAATTTAAGTCAAACAACTCTTCTCCCTTTCATCCATTAAGCAAATGTAGATCATAGATGAGACAATGTCATAAAAAAAATACTGCAAAAAAAAACTGCTACAAAAACAAATACAATGCATTAGTAAGATTGTGATGATCAAATCCACTATTATGTACAAATTAAAAAAAAAATACATTATATTGAATATCAAGATATACCATTGTTAAAAATAATACCTAAACTCTCTTCAGAAACATTGTACAACATTACTATTATTGAACATGTACCAAATATATAAAGTGAATCCATAACTTATCGAGTGAGAATCCATAAGGTTTAAAACACATATCTTAGTAATGTTTTAAAAAGGCTTTTGGATTAGATAAAAACACAAGCAACATAAACATTTTTAAAAAATATTTTTATTTAAAAGTGACAGATTTTCAATTAAAAATATAACCAAGTTGTAAAATATTCAGAACAAAAAATTAAAAGGCAAAAGAAATCTCTAAACTAATTGAAAACCACATTACCTATTGGAGACAAAATACATAAATTTTAAAAAGTTTAAAATGCAATTGAAAAAGTAGGAAATTGCCACAAAAATTGAAAAAAAAAAACCACAAAAAATAAGAAAAGAAATGAAGAATAATGAAATAAATTCAATGCTTACCTTATTCTTCGTGAGTAAAATATGTCCTAGATATAAAGAATGAAGGATTTCATAAAAAAACATAAATTGAAAACAAAAAATATAAATTTTAAAATGGTTTAAGAATGCAATAAAAAACAAGTGGGAGAACATCCCAAAGTTAAAACAAAACACAAAAGCAATAATAAAAAATTTGAGAACAATAAAATAAACTAATTGCTTACCTTTTCCAATGGTAACAAAATATGCCCTAAACACAAAGAAGGTAGAATTTCATAAAAAAATAAGAAAATAAATAAACAACAATGAAATAAATTCAATACTTACCCTATTCTTTACGGGTGAAATATGTCTTAAATACAATGAATGACGAATTTTATAAAAAACATAAATTGGAAACAAAAAACATAAATTTTAAAATGGTTTAAGAATACAATATAAAAAAAGTGGGAGATCACCACAAAAGTGAAAAACAAAACACAAAAACCTAAATAAAATTTCAGAGAAGAATAAAATAAACTAATTGCTTACCTTTTTCAATGGCAACAAAATATGCCCTAAACACAAAAAAAGAAAAAAATTAATAAATCATAAAAGAAATGAAGAACAATATGAAATAAATTTAATGTTTACCTTATTCTTCATGAGCAAAATGTCCTGAATACAAATATTCAATGTTTTAAGAATGAAATTAGAAAAAAGAAAAAAAGAGTGGGAGACCACCCCAAAAGTTAAAACAAAACACCAAAAAAATAAATAAAATTTTGAGAATGATAAAATAGACTAATTGTTTACCTTTTCCTATGGCACCAAAATATGCCTAGACACAAAGAAGGAAGAATTCCATGTACTAGAAAGAATGGGAAAAGAATAAAAACGTCAATTTATAATGTCAACACAATAAATTGAAAACTAACCATTTTCACAATATGTTGCCCTAAACAAACTGGAAGAAGAAAGGAAACGAAAATTATGGACATATGGGATGCCTTCAATTTTGATTTATTGGTATATAGAGATAGAAAGAACCCAACTGAAATAAAAATAGAAATAATTTTCAATATATTAGTCGTAATCATTTTATATTATTTGTAATTACCTTAATTATTATAGTTATGTATGTATGTATATGTAATATGTATTTTCATAAATTAAAAAAATTTAAAGTACCAATTTAATAATATTCGAAACTTAGATATTCTAGATCCTAGATAAAATTTTTCTAAGTTGTCTATAATATAATTTTATCGTAACTCATTATTATCAAGTGAATTTTTTTGTATTATTTTAATTTAATTTATTGACAAAAATTGTAATACTATAAAAATATTTCAAAATTGAAAATATATATACAGAAAGTTTTAAAATAATATATATTGATAATAATTATTCTAATTAGTTTAAAATAATCTAATTATCTAAATTTAAAATAATCTTAACTATTTTAACTAAAACATATATATGATGATCATAACTATCTCAATTATTTCAAATCAGAATATATACTCATTGTAATTGCCTTAATTTCTATAATTATGTATTTTTATAAATTAAAAAATAGAATAAAAAATTTTAGTAATATTTTTGTAGGAAAAATCAATGTGGTGCTGTGACGTGGCATTTGCATACGTGGCAAAACCTTCGTTTATATGATATAATAATATAATTACATATTTTTATGAATTAAAAAATGGAATAAAATTTTTGTAATATTTTGGTAGGAAAAAATCAATGCGGTGCTGTGACATGTCATTTGCATACGTGGAAAAACCTTCATTTATATAATATAATAATAATAATATAATCGATCATTATTCATTATGTTAGTATTTAAGATAATATAATAATTTATTATCATTATAATATATATTTATAGTAAGTTGTTATAAAATCATGATAATAAACAAAAGTTACCATAATTATAAAAAAAATCATAAAATTTAATAAACTAATTATCTTATTATATAAAATCGAAATTCATTTAAAATTTAATGATTTAATTAATTAATGTAATCATAATATATACTTGTTATAATTATCTTAATTATTATAATTACTATAATTTTACTATAATTAAATATAATAATTTGTTTTTATGAATGAAAAAATAAAACAAAAAATCGATGAAATTTAGGCAAAAAATAATGAATGTGGTAATGTCACAGGACATCTGCCTACGTAGCAAAACTTTCTTTTATAATAGATAAATAGATTTATTTTTTATGAATTTTAATTATTTATTTATCCAAACATTAGTTATTTGTGTAATTAATATTAATTAGAAATCTTAAAATTATCCAATATTAACTAAAACAATGCTAATTAATATAATTTAATTTAAAAATGTATCACTAATCAATAATCGATAATGATAATAGAATTGAAATTGGATTGTATTTATGACAATAATTTAATTATAGTTTCATGGACCTTTATGTATTTATGAAATTTTGGAAGCTTATAAATAATATGTGATTTCTTTATTAAATTATAACATTTACACTACCTTCAAATAATTGTCTTGAAAAAAGAAACTAATTAATATAAAAAAATTAGTTATATCATTTTGGAAAATTTTTAAAAAATAATATCTTAACTTAATTTATTATAATTACACTTACAAATTAATTTAAAAATTATACACAAATATCTTCCCAAAGTATACTTAAAATATATAATAATAATAATTTTGGTCATTGAAACACATATTGGATTATTGTCATAAATAATATAATGTAAGTAAAAAATTATCGATTAAGTAAAAATTATTTATTGATTTCTATTTAGGACAAAATTAGGATGAATGTAAGTGAAAATTTATTGATGAAGTATATAATTTTTGAAAAAATAGAAAATACTCGTTAGTTTATCCTTGATTTCGAAAATAATTAAGGAAACTATATATATTATCCTCATTAGTTATTCTAATTAAGTCAAATGACCAATAGAATTTTTAATTATAATTAAGGCAGTTTTTTAAAAGGTAGCTATTTAATAAAATTTTCAAATTCAAAATTCAAATAAACCTATTTAAAACTCATTAATGTAATAATTGTAATGATTATAATTATGGTATGTAACCGAACTAAATATTTACAAAGCACCAAATAATGACATGTGCTATCTGAACCTCTATGTAAACGACACGTGCCATCCAAACCTTGAAATTTACTCTTGATTCGCCATGTGTAATCCAAACCTGTGAATGGATTCTCAAATTTATTTATAATGATAATATATAATTCTTAATAATATGATTAACTATTATTGATTAAAGTTGAATTTGGCCTAAAAGTCCTAATTTGGCTCACAATCGTCTACCAAAAATAGTGAACCATAGTCGGCTGTTTAAGCTTTTAGTTTTGTCAAGTCTCGAATGGTGCAAGTGATGGGTGATGCAAGTGGGTTATATCTAGTGACTATGACAAAAAAAAAAGAGTTATAAGAAATGTATCACCTTAGTCCATAACTTATAATATAACAAGAATAAGTTATTTAGAAAATAGAAGCATATTTCTTGTAGTCATTGAGCTTTTCCATAAAGTTCTCTCACAGGCAAAATGTCGAGCACTTTGCACGTACAATAGAAAACATAGTGTTTAGAAAGAGAGGGAGAGTTCCTATAGCCTTAGCCATTTCTGACGTGTGCATATCAATGAAACATCACAAACTTTTTATAGGCAAGGCAAAAGACCCCTCATAAATTGCAAAAAACATAATTGCCCATATATTGACTCCTTCATTAAAAGCCAACGATACGAATTAAAAGCCACTAATTCAAATTAAAAGCTAATAATTCAAAACTTGTAACAACTACATGAAATCAAATTCTGAATATTTCCAATATATGAGCCGCTTTTATTTTCATATATGTTATATTCTAACATTTTCCCACTTAGCTCGTACATTATCGATAATAATCTTTATTTTCACAATCAAATACGACCATAACTAGGGATGGCAAAAAAAATTCGCATATGTGGATATCCGCAGATAAAATCTGTCACGGGTAGAAATGGGTACTTTAAATAGGTACCTGCGGATACTCTAAATAGGTATATCGGCTACCTGTTTATTAACGAGGTGGGTACGGGTATCATGGTACCCGTACCCGTGGATACCCACTACCCTGCAATTATATATTTATTTAAATACCCTTATATATTACTATAGATAAAATTACATAAATTTATTCAAAATTTTAAAATGATTGTTCATTAGAAGAGAAATCTTATACAATTATATTACAAGAGAAAAGAAACATAAATTTGTAAGCATTTAAACTATATTTTTTTCAGAAAAAATGTTAGAATAATTAAAATTTATGTTCAAAGCGATTATTCAAAACAATAACTCTTTAATTTATAAATTCAAAATGATATTTGCAGCACTTTATAATTGTCTACAACACACAAAATAAATTTGTTATTTTTTTATTTTTAGGAAATATCCGCAGATATCCATAGATACCTGCATATATTAAGAATATCCACAGGTATTCGCTTAACAGATACTCCCACGAGTAATAGGACAAGCACAGGTACGGATTTTATCTAGCGGGGTGGGTAGCTACTACCCGTGCCTACCCCGCCTTGTTGACATCCCTAGCCATAACTTGTCAATTTAAACTCGATATAGTCACTTAGAAATTATCACACATAAATCATAGCGATTATATTCTTGATAAAACTATTCCTTCTATGTATTATAATGCATAACCTTTTCTAAGTGAATAAAATGGGATTCAAAACTTTATTGATTTGAAACAAAACTTGACAAACTTAATGTGCACAAAGTCATATAATTGGAAAGACATAAACATTAATGGAAGTCCTTGAGTCCTATATGAACCTTATGATCTTAAAATACTATAGTTAGCAATCTTTTACTGGATCATTGATTTTGTGTCTATATACTCAACAAAAATTAGCTTCTCTTTAATGTCTACTTTATGTCAATATGTTTGCCTTGAATTCTACTTTATTATTCTTCAACAAAGAATACTTAGCCTAAAGATCTTTATTAGTCTTCAATGAAATTGACAACTTTAAGACCAAAAACATTATGCCTATGATATCATTTTATAGCATCCAACAAACTCTTTCTTTATGGTGGTTTTTAAGAGCATCACACAATTCCCTTATTTTCTCAAATTCAATTGTCAAGAATTTTCACTCCCACTAACTTTGGGAGTGTGTGTATATGGTAATAAAATATAAACCTTTCACAATAATATAATATCAATGCTATGATAATTCTTAACTTAGTAAATTCAAACCTTTCAGTGCAAGACATGTATAAAATTTCCAAACTTTATATATGGACAATAAATATCACAATAAAATAGATCATGCCTATGGGTATATAAATATCCTATGATGATATTTAGTTCATAATCTTGATTAACTATTACTTCGCTATAAGGCCAAGTGATAATTCTTTTATTACATTACCTAGGATGTTACAACTACTCTCAAACATGTAATCCATATTAATTCATAAATTAATGCCTTTATCACATTGTCTAGGATGTTGTGGCTACTCCTAAACATTCATGCTCATTATTTATAATTTTAAACTAAAATAAATCGATGTTGTCAAACTAGACCGAATCAAACGATTTAATTGGAAACCAAACCTATGACTTACTTCGGTCAATTTTGCATATCAAAAATGCTTTTAACTCGGGGCTTGCATCACCAACTCGTCATTAACTCGATTTTGAATCGGAGACTCGACCGGACTGGTTGGGCCTTTCAACTGAACTCCAAACGCTGCACACTCTCTAATACAATTATACATCATGGATCTACACACACACCGTCACACATTAAATGAAGTCTACACACACAATCTGCACTTTAAACAATTTGAATATGTCAAACTTGAAACTGTTAACCTACTCTCTGTACACTAAAATTTAGAGTCTCAAATTTGAACATATTTTGACAATTTGGTAGGGGCTAGCACCTTAGCCTAGGCCTTGAGCAACTAAAATAAATTTAGCCACTAAATCAACTTATATATTTAAGTTATGTGGGACAAATTTAACTTATATACATCTCTTACATATAAATTTAATATATTTAATGTATACCAGTTTATGCAATTCAACCATTGACCCATTGGTTCAACTAGTAACCCATTAACCAGTACTTTGATTAGGTCAATGGTCGGTCGGGTTCTGATAAAATTGAAATAAATATCATTTTTATTAATGTAATCATGTCTTAATTTATGAATCTAGTGACATAAAACTTGCTTGTGGGCTAAAGTATTACATAATTAGATGCATCACGTAACCTTATGACAAAACTATCAAACTATGTTCCTTTTCTTAATTCTTGTGTAGATTAAAAAATATAATATGATATTTTATCCTCATTAATCATACAAATTTAACAAAAATTTTGTGGGTAGATTTTCATCATATCACATATGATTAATTATAATAATGTTTCTAATGTAATTTTAAAACTTAGGCTAAATTGCACTTTTAATCCCCTTATAATATCCAATCCGCAATTTTGGACCCCCAATTTCTAATTTAGCGATTTTAGTCTCTTAATTTTGTAAAATCTATAATTTTGGTCCAAGCTTTAAATGTCCTCGTTGACTGTTAAAATTGTAACGTTGACCATGACATGACAATTAATATTTAATAATATTTAGGCTAAATTGAGCTTTTGGTGCTTGTATATATCCAATATGCGATTTTGGTCCCCAATTTTTTAATTACATGGTTTTAGTCCCTAACGAGATTTATAATTTAAAAAAATGGTAAAAGCAATTAAAGAGAGAATTGAACCCTTGACATTCCCTTCCCTTTCACCATTTAAACCACTAAGCTTTTAACTTATATAAGTCATAATGTAAACACTATATTATATATAACAAAAATAAATAAATAAATAAATAAATATTTTAAATGCTTATTTAATGTTAAATCTAGATAAAAACTAATAAACAATAAAATTATATAATAAAAATAAATATAATTTTTTTACTAAATAAATTATATAATTTATTATTTAATAAATTTTTTGATGCAATAAATATAAACATACAATCATTTTTGTCTTTTATCTCATTTTTTACCCAATTTTCTTCTCATCTTTTTCTAATACATCACTAATTGTTAAAAAAATAATTGTAATCTAAAATAAATAATATAATATTAGTGATGTGGTAGAAAAAGTTGAGAAAAAAATGGCGTAAAAAAAAGATATGAAAGACAAATGTGACTATATGTTTATATTTATTGTATGAAAAATATATTAAATAATAAATTATATAATTTATTTATTAGAAAAATTTATATTTATTTTTGTTATACAAATTTATTATTTATTATTTTGAAACTAAATTTAACATTAGATAAGTATTTAAAAAAAATATTATTTTCTTATATATAATATAGTGTTTATATTATGACTCATATAAGCTAAATGACTTAATGGTTTAGGTGGTAAAAGAGAAAGAAAAGGTTGAGGGTTCAAATCGCACTTCAATTATTTTCACCATTTTCTAAATCATAAATTTTGTTTAGAACTAAAATTGCATAATTAAAAAATTGGACAACTAAGATTGTAAATTGAATATTATAGGTGGACCAAAAACATAATTTAGCCTAAATATTATTAAATATTAGGCTTATTGTGTTTTTGGTCCTAGTAGTTTATCAAATAAGTGATTTTAGTCCCCTTAGTTTCAACACTTAATTTACCATCAAATTTCTAACAACAAATGTTAATGTGGGATTTGAACCCACTATCTCATGTTTTAACAACAAGCACATGACCACTAGGACACTAATTAGCTTAATATATGTATGAAAAATATGAGATATAACTCAAATGTGTAGGAACTCAAAATGCACATATATTTACCACTAGTAAATAAATAATATAATATTTTAAAATTTTATAAACAGTAACTTATATTTTTTAATACTATTTAGGTTAATTATAACTTAATCACTCTTTATTAAATAATTTTTTCTTCTATAAAATTGCATTGTTTTATTTTTTTATTTGTTTCGATACTTTAGTGACTAAAATAAGATATTATTAATGTAATATTTTTTGTATATAACTAAGAATTAAAATTAAAATAATCTTTTTAATAATAACTTGAAAATTTATGTTGTATTTCAATATTTAAATTAAATTAAATAAATTTTTAATAATATATTGAAATTAATAATATTTTTTATTTTTTTATTTCACTAAAAATGTATTACATCAATATACATTATTTCAATCACTAAGATAACCTATGTAATTTTAATATTATATAATTTTTTAATATTAAATCAGAATGATTATTGCAAATAATTGATTACAAAAGTATAATTATATTTAGAATTTTTTTATTGACGTACAAAAAATAACTTTTACATCAATAATAATATCTTATTTCAATCACTAAAGTATCAAAAGAAAAAATAAAAAATAAAACAACACAATTTTATAAAAGAAAAAATATTTAATATGTAGTGATTAAGTTATAATTAAGATAAATAGTATTAAAAATATAAGTTATTGTCTATTTGGTTTTGTAATATTATATTATTTATTTACTGGTGGTAAATATATGTGCATTTTTAGTTCTTTAACATTTAAGTTTATATATATATATATATAATATTTTCCATGCATATACTAAGCTAATTAGTGTCTTAGTGGTTATATGCTTGGTGTTAAAACATGGGGTAGTGGGTTCAAATCCTATATTAAAAACTTTTTTCAATTTTCAAACCACATTTTTAGCGCCATGCCACATCATCTCTAATAGGCTTTGTCAGCGAAATCCGTGTTTAAATTTCATTTATTTTAAAAGTATGAGGAGTTGATTTGAACAATTAAAACTGGAGGGACAAAAATCACCCATTTGACAAATTATGGACCAAAAACACAATTAAACCTAAATACTAATTACCACGTCATAGTCAACGTTACAAATTTTAACAATTAACAAATGAACATTTAAAGATTGGATCAAAATTGTGAATTTTACAAAATTGAAAGACTAAAATTGCGGAATTAATAGTTAGGTGACCAAGATTGTGGATTAGATATTATAGGAGAAACAAAAATACAATTTAGCTTGAAACTTAATACATAATCCTAATAAATTAAAGATGTAGTGGCTACTCTCTAATTTATTAAAATTATATTAATTACTTAACATTAATTAATTCCTAATAAAGAGTTAAATATTGCATAATATCCTAATAATGCAAATAAATTGAATAACATTGCTTAAATATTATTTAACATAATTTTGCATGTACAATATACATAAACTCATACACACAATTGAATAGATAATAAATTATGCATACAATTATTCAATAGTTAAAATGATATAAGCTCTTTAACCATTAATTTTATTGTGCATAAATTATTTAACTTAATATTGCATGCTTAAATTAATACCAAATTAAACGTACAATTTAACAAATTAAGCAAATGATTTAAATACATTAAATCTAGTGGTGGAGGGTTGAGGTAGTATGCATGAGGTTATTGGTTTTAACCTCAGCGCGATCATTGTACACAAAAAAAATTACAAAAAAACTCTTTATATAGTTCATAATCATTCTTAATAATAGTACATGTGCTAAAGCATTTAATTTAATTTATATCTATAATTATCAACAAAATTATACATACAATTAATATAAATAAATTGATTACTTTCCAATTAATACAATTATGAATAACACATGTAATAAAGTTAATTATGACGTGTTTCAGTTGTCTAAGGTATACGGATACACAACAAAAACGCATTCCATTGTGCATTCCAAAGTCACATTCTTATAACACAACAGAACACGTTTTTATTGTATATTGTGCACAATGAAAACATATTTCCATTAAGAATATTTTTGTCAAAAAAATTAAAAAAGAAGAAAAGGTGAACTTAGCAATAACAAAAGTAAAAATAATAGGGGGCTATTATTTCCACCTTTTTTTTTTTGCTTTTTTCATCCTTATTTTTACAAAAACGTAGTCAATTACCATTTTATCCTCTCCCTCTCTCTCTCTCTCTTCTTCTTCTAACCCTCAATTTGTCAATGCAATCGTAATACATTTCTTTTGGGTATAATACACCACGAAAATGTATTGTACACAACGAAAATGCGTTCTCATTGTGTATTGAAGTTCAATACACAATGAAAATGCGTTTTCGTTGAATATAGTTTTGGGATACTTAACAAAAACGTGTTTTCGTTATGTTATTTCTTTCAAAAAAATTAATTATTATATAATTTAACCCTTTTAATATTAATTGTATTAATTATGATATAGATTACCATTTTTAATTGATATCAAATTAATTATAATATAATTTTAAAAAATATACGATACAAGTTACCATTTTTAATAATAAAAAGGTAATTTATATCATAATTAATACAATTAATATTAATTATTATTATTAAAAATTATTAATATTAATTATTGTCATAATTTATTAATATTAAAAAAGATAAATTGTATCATAATTAATTTGATTTCAATTAAAAATGGTAATCTATATCATAATTAATATAATTAGTATTAAAAAGGGTAAATGATATCATAATTAATATTTCAATTAATTTTTTTCAAAAAATTTAACACAACAGAGATGTTGTGTATCAAATTTGATATACAACGAAAACACATTTTCATAAGAGGTATTTTTAAAAAAAAAATAACAAACAATGTATGGAGTGAAAAAGGCAAAAAATTGGGCTTGAATAATAGTGCCCAAATAACAGCTCCCATGGCCATTGATCAAGTGTTAAAGCCCACGAAACAACCCAAAGCATAAGCGCCAAAATAGAGAGAAAAACAAAGGGTGACTCTATTTGTACTTCTTTATTTCTCTTATATCCCCTGCTTTTTCTTTATATTTCAGAAACTAATTTTTAAAATGTAAAAATAATTTTGAAAACAATTTCTGAAATAAAGAGGTGTAAAGAGGGGGGGGCGGGCGCGGGCGGGGGGGTGTGGAAAGAGTTCAAAATAGAATTACCAAAACATATTGCTTTCTCGTGACCCAAACCTGTAATGCCCAATGAATTTGACTGGACCGAAAAATGGTGCAGTGGCACAGAGCAAATTTTTATGCTGCTGACCTAAATAGCACCATGCCCAATCAGATTTAAAAGCTTCAGCCCAAAGTTTGTATGGATAACACAAAATATTTTGATTGACAAATCTAACCCCAATTATAATAAGGACTAGCCCACAAGAAATGCAGACTATAATCATTAGATTAACCTAACTAAAAGTAAACAAATTAGACCCCGAATCTAATTGGGCTAATCAATAATTAAAAAAAGTCATTTTATTTTCCTTTTATTTTTTATTTTTAAAGTTGCATACATAAAATAATGAAAATAAAAAAAAATATTTTCACATTTTTGGCACAATTTTTTGAAAGTGATAAACAAATAAAATAATATGATTTTTTATAATTTTATTTTTTAAATTAAACAAAACAGGCCATAAAATTGCCTTAGGACTCGTTTGGGGTGGTTGTGAGTTTTTGGTTTTCAAATCCAATTTTTAAAACAAAACGCGTTTGGCTAAAATTAAGCTGAAATAGTTTTTAACTTAATTTTAAAACACTTTTATATTATTTTCAAAACCAAGAAAAAAAGTTTTGTGAATCTAGTTTTTAAAAAGGTACACATCACTACATTTGGTAATGGCTCTTCCCACCACCACCACTAACACTGTCGTCATTGTCGTCATGTCGTCACTGTCGCTATTGCTACCAGCACCACGACCATCAGTACCGTTACCACTGTCACTATCAGTCGTCACCACCACCACTAGGGGTGGCAAAGCGGGTTCTACCCGCCGAGTTGACCTGCCATTTTTTGCGGGGTGAGTAAGCTAGTAAAACTCGCCCAACCCCCTAACCCGCGGGTTAGGCAGGTCAACCCGCGACTTGCCACTTTTCTTTTTTAAAATTTTTCCCCTTCCTTAGTTATCGTACCAAAGACATTAATAAAAAAAAGTAAAAGATGCTCTACACACACTACTCCACATTCGCAATGTTATCCTAAAAAATATAATGACAATAATAACACATGCGTTTGTGGTTAGTTCTACTTGTAATTAAATACAATTCAATGTTATACTAAAAAATATAATCCCTTATACTTTTGAATGAGATGTGTTATTTATTTTAAAGTAAATTATTTTTATAACTTTTGAATAAAAAAATATAATTTCTCTTTCATATATTTAATGTATAATAAAATATAATTAAATTATGTGTCAAACAATTAAAGATTCAAAGTGATATAATGTGTATTAAAATAAAAATTATTTAATCCAATTCAATTAGATGATAACAATTTTTTTTTAAATTTAATTGAGTTTTTTTTATAAGAAAAAAGTGGGATGGGTCAACCCGCCATCCACATTTTTAAACCCACCAACCCATTCTTAGCGAGTCGACCTGCTAACTCGCCTTTTGTACAACCCACCAACCCACTCATTATTTTTTGGTGGGGAACCCGCCAACCCACTATTGAGCGAGGAGTGTTCAACGCATCAACCCACTTCTCGTCGGCAGGTTAACCCACCCCACCCCTCTTTTGGCTAGTCAATGGCAGGTTGGGGCAGGGTGAGTTGGCCCGCTTTTCCACCCCTAACCACCACTACCGCCACTTTTGCCGCCACCACACAAATGTACCATTAAACTAATTTTAACAAAATAAAAAAATTTCAAAATGAGTTTATTTTGAAACCAAAAATTTGAGAAAAAAACTAAAACTAATTTTTAAAAACTAAAAACTAGTTACAGTTTTTGAAATTTTCGAAACTCACAACTAAAAATCACCCAAACAGGCCCTTAGTTTACAAAACTTTTCACTCTCGTTAGTTTTTTCGTCCAACTCTCTCATTAAAAAAGTGTACAAACCTTTCACCTAGGCCTTGGGCCTTAAGAGAATGCCCTATGCATTGTAATGAGTCAGCCTTGGGCCACATGATGGAAACCCAAGACAGATTGAGTATGCATTGTTTATTTTTCCGTTTATTTTTTAGTCATGGATGTTCCACTGAATCCATAACTAAGCCTTAACAGTTGGGCCTACAAAACCCAAACAAACAAACTACTGTTTGATGGGTAATGAATAAAATGGAGTTTCGTGTAATCGTGTCAAAGAAAATTTGCCAGATTTTTCTGTAAGTTGGAGTATTGCTTTTGAATTCACGGCAACTAATGAATAAATTCAAACGAATGGTCGAAAAATAGTGATGCATAAATTGTGTATTTTACAATTAATCTTCAAGAGTCAAAACATGAGTGATGTAAAAACAATTACTTCCTAGTACTCCTCCAAAAAAAAATAATAAAGTCTTATTGACATATGAATTATTAGATCTGACAGCGCGCCCCCCCCCCCCCCCCTTCCGTTTTCTTCGTCTTCCAAGAATAGAAACAATAGTACAATGAGATAGGAACAATAGTACACTTGGTACATACGACCATGAATTTAATTTCTGTAAATAGAAGATGTTTTACTTTAAAGGAACAAAATAAACTTATAATTTTTTACTATTTATAAATTTTAATAATTTATAGTTTATTATATATATATATGTGTGTGTGTGTGTGTGTGTGTGTGTCTGCGCGCGCGCGTACGCACACATGAATTTTATAACAAATTTGACCATTAATTTTCTAATAAACAGTTATAATTTATATTAATATGTCATTGGTTCGAATGATACCAGATTTGAATTTTTTAAGTAAAGTTTCAAGTTCGAATTTATCAAAAAATAGTTATAATTTATAAATGCACCTGAGTTGAGGAGGTGTGAATTGAAACCTTGCCAAAGACAGTACTGGCGGAAGAACAAATATTTTGTCATTGTAAGTATAGCATTTCACTATTGCCATATTTTTTGTGCAGGAGTAGAATAATAACCGATAACTTGACTAAGCAAAACAAAATTAGGAAAAAAAAATTGCAGTACTCTCAGTTTCTGAATGCTCTTGAATTATTCTTTTTTGAAAACTATTCAGAAGTAGCTGATCCAAAATTCAAGCCACACAGTTATCTTATTATCAATGTTCGGGAACATATGGTGTCACTAAATGAGTTGTCTAATCCCAAAACGTGCATTATGAGATAAAGTTGGAGTGAGAAGGGAAAAAAATGTTGAAATGTGCCTAAGTTTCTATGAATTTTCTCCCTTGTTTACTGTATGAGTTCTTATCCAATCATTTCTTATTAGATTGACTCCAAAAAAGAGGTAACGTTTTTGCATGTCAATACACAAAACTTTGTGTTTGAAGCTTCTTGTGAGCTGCCAGACATGGTCTCACTCGTCAAATTCATGACCACTCATGAAAGTTGCAAAGAGGTTCCACATGCAAAAAGCTATCTGCTGGTGCCTTCGATCATTATTCGCCGTTATTGCTTAAAATAGTGTTGTTTTCCCTTGGCAATCAAAGCTTATAAAGTGGGAAAACAGTGAGGTCTGTTTGGTCAAATCATTAAGATAATGATGGGCTCAAGGCCCCCCCCAAAAGTAGAGTGAAATGTGCTTCACGGAGGTTATGTTCTGTAAGGGATGGATCAAAGGCCCAGTGTTGCTATCCCCATATATTCACTGATATACATTATGCATAATGCACTGTTTTTACAATTAAAAAGAAAAGGGAAGCTTTATATCAAGAATATGGTCTTGCTGTTCTGTTCCTAAATAGCATTTAAATATGAACAAAACTTATATGCAGTTCCTTAGGTGTTGTTTGTACTATTCCCTAATTAAAATTAGAGTTTCACTTCAATAATTTGTATAATTCTTTAATGCAAACATTTATTATGTAAATTATCAAGGTAAAACTTCAATTTTGATTAGAAAACAGCACAAATAACACTTATAAAATTGTATATAAGTTTTTTCCTCTAAGAAAATATAGTGTAATTTGTTCTACACATTATATATTAGGGCCACAAAGCAAGTTAGAAAGACTAGGAAAGTAACATTTTGATAATCTTGTAGGGCACCCCATTTAAAGTAGAAGACAAACTTTTTTTTTTCCTGAACTGAATGTGTGGAATGGACTGGGTCAAGAAAATGGAACAAAGAAAATGGAAAGTGAGGCAAAATGCATGATGTAAATCAAACACGATTAGAGCATATGGGACAGAGGGATTGTACAATTTTCATGGTGTTCTGAACGACAACATGAGCAAAAGCAAGTAATAATAAATTAGTAGTAGTGGGTAAATAATTGAAAGAGTTTGAATGATTTGCAGTATGTGGTATTTGACCCTCTTGAGCTGCCATGTTTAAAAAAATAAAGGGAAGGCAATAATCATTTAATCTTAGCTGCTTAGATGATTCTACCTATTTGAACTAAGGATCATCACATCAAAGATCTTTAATTAATTATGATGATTAAGATGGGAATGAACAGCTTACAGCTACTAATCTAATATTTATTTCAATTGCAGCTACTTAATATAAGTGTAACAAGCCAATAGAGAGTAGGACCCTATACTCCAAAGTCTGTGGTCTACAACTTTGGACCTTGAGTCTACAATTTTCAGCCTGAATACATGCTTATTATTAATCATATGGAGCAAGGAATACAAGTTACCATATGGAAACAATAGAATAGTGAGATTAGCTAGAGATAGGGCTATACGGCATCTACAAGCTAGGACAATAAGGATTTAAAGGACAAAACGGAATCCTATTAAGAAAAGCATGTCACATGCTACACCATATATGGTGTTATTAATACATATACAAGGACTAAATTAGCTGACCAAAACCGATCCCATGTTTCCAAAAGGGGCTACAACACAGCGAAAGCCACTTCATCAATTTCTAAATGTATTTTCTTTTAAAATTTTCAAAACTATATTTGGCTTTGTTTCATTACACTAGTGACTATAAACAACTATTCCTAGACTTTTGAGCAAGAGAGGTCCCAAGAGCCACACAAAGTACAATTGACTATTGAAGAACTACCCGACCAATTTCAATTTTTGTGTGACCTCAATTTCTGAGGCTGTTGGCGTTAAGCATCTATGTATTTTATAGCTTTCTTTTCATTGATTAATGGCCTAGGTGATCAAATGGTAATGATTCGCTTGCAAGAGAAGACTTCATCTCTTTGTTGTTGTCATGTTAGTGGATTAAGATGAAAATTATAGCTGAACAGATCATTTAGTTAATCTTTTGGGAGGGATTAGACTTTTATTATTGGTCACAAGATAGCTATGCTTCGAAAGCTTTTCCAATGGAGCTTGGTTGGAACTTGGCTAATCGGTGTGATTATGGAATGATAAAGGGTAAATGCTGTTTTTCAGGAAGATTCCTAGACTTGTCACATGGTTTTATCGTATTGTATATGTCATCAGTGATCTGAAATCTCTATCATTTGGATTTATATGAATCATTATAATCAAAATGAATGGTTGGACTAATTTACTCTTGCTAATTTAAAAACAAAAAAAAGAGTATGTAACCGGTTTTGTTTGACAAGTATGAAGTACATTATTTTTAAAGTTTAAATTAAATTTTGATTAATACCAAACTTTACAAACAGTAAATGTATTATATAAGGTTTCATTTCAACAACGAGTTTTTCAAAACTATATATGCATTGACAGGATAAATGTTTTTGAGAAAAAAGTATGTTCATTGATACTGTAAAGTTTTTTTATACTGTTATTTAATTACATACTATTATGTATGGTAAGTTTGTTAGTTTTGATAATAATTATCTTAGAAGTTATACCAAATTTGATTTTTAATTAGTTGACAATATAAAATGTTTTACATAACAGTGCATATATATTAAACTCAATGTTTTTTACACTATTATTTAATCATAAACTGTTATATATAGTAAATTTGTTAATTTTTATAATAATTTCCTTAAAAGTCACATTAAAAATAATTTTTTATTAGTTTAGTAAAAACTTTTATATCATCAATACATGTCTATTAAAATCATAATTTTTTTTTTACATACAATAGTTGCATTAAGATTAGAATCTATGACATCATGTATACTATCCTAACCTTACCATTATTAGTGTTAAATTAATTTTACCTTTTTTTTTTCATTTAAAATGAATTCCAACGGCTGACATACATAGCTTTGAAAAAATTTGTATAGGATTAGAATTATAGGCTAGGCCTTATATAGGGAAGGGGTCAACAAAGGGTCACTAGTATAACCCATAACATTTTATTGGGTCCACTGGACCTAAATCCTGCATCCAAGCCCATATATAAGTACTGTGATTGATGGCCAGCAAAAGTAATCTGGATAGCCCTTTGGATGTGACTTGGTAAAGTATCAGGAATGTTTTTGTAGGCTTACTAATAGACATTTTGTTACTTCCAAAGTGTGATGGTGACAAGCATAGCTCGTGTGAGATTTTAGGCTATAGCTAGGATCACTGGTGCAAAGTGTGTGTGTTCACTTGATTTTGCCATTCTAACTACTCCAAACACATAACATTCCCTTTTAAAAAAAAATTGGACCCGAAGATTTTGTGAATTAAAAAAGGTAGACATTGGTCAGAGAAGTAAGTTTATCCCATAATAAAATTATATTTCTAACCCCTACTTCTCTAACTTTGACATTGTCTTTGACCCATTTTGAAAATTATTCTAGGTTTATAGTCTAACTTGATGTTTTCTACGCAGAGAAATATTCATATAAATTATCACGCTCCCAATATTTTCGCAGATGATGAGCACTTCATTATTTTCTTTCAAAAAATCAAAGGTAATTTTTCTTTAGAAATGGAAAAAATATAAATAATAATAAACCATTAGAAAAGATGTATCGGAACTCTCTTCTTTTCATTGTTTTTCTAAAAAAGAAAAAGAAAAAGAAAAACCCTTCATTTTAAACAGCTAGCTGTGAAGCACAATATTAATACATCTTAAATTAACTCTTGAACATAAATTTATTTCTTTACCACTGATCTCAGTCAAATTTGCTAGTTGAGATATTTGTGATCTTAGTTCATAAGTGTTGAGGCGTGGCATTATTTGAAGAAATGTGTTGATAAAATCATAAAAATGGAAATTTTATGGTAATGTGAGTGATCTTATTTAGAACATTGCCAATTTATTGTATTGAACATGAGTTTATTTTTTATACACAATATAAAATATTTTACACTGTCAATTAATTATAAATTATTTTACATATGATTTTCAAAATAATTATTAAAAAGTCAATAATCTTAATATATATGACAATATATAATTAGACTGACACTGTAAAATAGTATATTCTAAGTAATTCTAATAAATATGAAGACAGAAGTACTTAAAAATGGAATTCTGGGTTGAATATTTATGGTGGAGTGGTGGGTTTAATTTGACCGTTACAATTTGAGGAAAGCTTTCTTCATTTTATGTGTACTGTTATGCATACTGTTTGGTGTGTGAAATGATTGTTCTCTCCTCTGAATGCTTGTGATGATCATTTATGCAAGCGACATAAATTTGCATTTCAACTTGGGACCACAAAAAATCTTATTACGGATGATGGCAGAACTTTTTCTTTTATTTTTTAAAATTTGTTTTAGTAACAATCTGAAACTATGATGGAAGAATAGCATTCTTAGTAGACAAAAAATTTGAACCCAAAAAGAAAAACAAGAAGAGTGTTTTCAAATGATAGAAGAGGTGTTTTGGGCCATGCCAATGAAACTTCCACTCCATCATACTTATTTGCATTTGATGAGGACTGTCCTCTTTATAATTAAAATTGAACATAAAAATGCCAATTTCTTATAATAATAGCAACAATTAACAACAATATTTGTATATGTTATTAGACTTGTGGTTTTAATTTGTTTGTTTGATCAGTCATTTTTCGATAAAACTTATATATTTCAACTTTCTAATTATTTTATGAATAAATGCTTATATAAGAAGTTAGAATATTCATTCTTTAAGAGCATCAAACATATCACTTCTTTGTTGAAAATTACTTTTCATTTCTTCTATCTTAATTTTCTTTTACATTTAATACTCTAAATTCATTTTAAAAAGAGATATGCTACATGTACAATAATTCATACAACAACATTTTATGTGTCTATCTACTCTATCATTATAAGATGTAATAAACTGATGTACAAGAGAGAGATAAACACAAAAAGTATATGTACAATTATTGTATAAATTATTGTATAAATAATATTTCTCTTTTAAAAATATTTAGTTCTTCTCCTTATCAATTAAAATTAGAAGTTACTTAAACAAGTCACAATTTTACTTAATTTGGTTAATCAACTTCCTATTAATTCTTTATTCATCTGCTTAATCAAATATCAAATTTTCTTTGACAATATTATGCAAATATTAATTATATCAAGTGTAATATTTTTCAAGCGATACATCTTCATACATTAAATTAGAATGTAATTTCTTATAAGTGCTTAACGTATTTGTTTGTTCTTTTTAATTACGACAAAAAAGTTTAAAAAGATGGAATAGTTATATATATTTTTGAGAAAATATAAAAATGTTATTCTAGTGATTTTATCAAAATTTAAAAATAATATATTTTAAAAAAATAATCTATAAAAGAAATATATATCATAAAAATCACTTTTTTTAATTTAAAAAATGGTCCAAACTTTTCATTGAAAAATGAAACGTATCATTTTGATTTCTTTATCTATTTTAAAGTTTAATTTTAAATTATTTTAAATAAATTATGTGTATATATTGAATTTTTTTTAAAAAAGTAAATTAAATAATTATTTGATGATTTTTTTAATTATTTTTTAATTTGTATCAATTTAATAATACGTAGTATACAAAATAATTGGTAATTAAACTGATTTCTCAAATCTCTAAAAAAAATGTTTTATTTTTTATTTGTGCATGATTTTATATAAAGTAATAAATGTTAACTGTTACATTACAGTTGGAGTATCCAAATTGACTACCTTCTCATAAAAGATGGGCGTAGCTGTCAAATAAAGCTCAATACATACCATACATAAAATCAATATCTAAAATGCATGACTAACTTTATCAATTTTTTATCGAAACAAACTTTATCAATTTAAAAGAATTTTTGTTTTGCTTTTATAAGAAAAAAAAAAATTGTGTTTTGCTCGAATTTGAAGTGATTCATACAAGCACGACTATAACACATTCAAACATATAATTATGAGCACGAAGGATTGCTTTGTAAACATAGGAGCGAGAACTGATATCATTTAATATTATTATTGTAAGAAACAGTAAATTTTTGCACGCAAATTTTTAAATTTAAATAAGTTTATAAATAAAATAAATAAACAAAATAATAGATATATTTATTATTAATAATCAATATTCTGATATATAAAATAAAAATAATTTAAAAGATATTCTTTGAAAATTAAAGAAAAATTTTAAAAATAAATTATTTAAATAAGTTTTCAAAATGCATGTGTATGAACCATAAAGGATGAGAGTCGCTTAATATACAGGTAATAATAAGACGTATAATAAGTTAACGTTAGAAAGGCGAAAAAAAAATGTTAACGTTTTATCAAAAAAAAAAATGTTAATGTTAGAAAGAAAAGTTTCGCATCAGATAAACTCATGCTATGTTTTTTAAGGAATACATTTACGTCTGAATGAAGTTGTCATTTTGCTTTTCCAAATTAGGTGCGGCTACTTCAATAAAAATAAAAATATTATCTTGGTACTTGTTTCCTTTTATGGTGTGTTTTAGTTGTTTTATTTTAAGAGTTTAATGGCTATCTATTATCTTTTATACTGTTAACTAATCAAAAATTACCATTTGAATAATTTTTAGGATAATTATTGTAAAAGTCGACAAACTTATCATACATGATAAGTCATAGTTAATTAGATGACATGTGTAAAACTATTTTACACTGTCAGTATATAATATATTTTCTATTATTTTAATAGTAATCATGACTCATAGAACACGAGTATATTTGTTGATAAATATAACCTGATGTTGATCTCTGACACTAAAATAATTTAAAAAGTAAACCATTATTAGAAAAGTTTGATTTATCAACGAAAAATAGGGATTTTTTTTCCCTCTATTACATAGTTTAGAGATAGATACTCACGGATTCTACAATTTAATTGGGGATCAATTTAAATTACATATTTTAGAGATGTAAAATGTCACCCTTACGTGAAATTTACTTCTAAATCTATCTCTATTTGATGAATTTTGGAATAATATAAAACTCAAAAACATTTTAGAGGTGAAGAAATTCAAAGACGAAAGAGATTAATTTTTTTAAAATAATTATTCATATTTATATGATTTAAAAAGTATTTTTTGATTTAAAATTTTTAATTTTCACAAAAAAATTAATGCGATGTATTGATATTTTTAAATTCATGTGAAATATAAAAATATGATGTAAAAAATATTTAAAATAATATGTGTGTGTGTGTGCATACTTAATACAAATAAAACTTAAAAATATATATTTAAAAAATGTAATTGATTATAGAAATTATGCATAATTAAATTAAAATAATTTAATTTTGATGTTTTAAAATAAATTAAAAATGACTTATGACATTATTTCAAGGAATGTGTTAAGAGATTTAACATTGTGATTGAGAATGAATTCTATCATGTGCTAGACCAAGGTAAAGAATATGTGTGAAGGTCCTAAAAGTTTGGATAGGCTCTTCTAGGTGTTTCAAGGTCAAGATAGGAGTGTAGTCACTTGTAAGAATTTTGATATTCGAGTTAGTAATAAAAGGAGTCAAGAGGTGAATAGAATTGAAAATACATACCTTATGTCTTTTTTACCTGTCTTTTATCATTGGCCTCTTGTTGCGTAGGCAGTATCATTTTTGTGCATGCATGGATAATACACTACTTATTTATGTGATTCTTTCTTAACTTGTGTCCAATGTGACGTAGTTATATCATCTTTTTATGCTTTGCTTAATCTTGCATTTTTATTATCGGGCTTAAAGATAATATGTATATTTTTTTTGTTCAGATATATCAAAGATTGTAGTTCATTAAAGTAATTTATTAGACACTTCATTGTAAATTGCATTTTTAATGTAGTTTGTAAATTTCATGATTTGCACAATAATTGGAATCACAACTTTCTTTTTTTATGATGTAACTCTTGATAATATAATATAATATAAATTAATTATGCATGACAAATTAGGGATAATGTTATTGGTTACTTTTGTCAATCTATTTTAAGTTTCAATACTATTATGTTATATTTTCAATTATGTCAAGAATTAATTATTAATTTCAATAATGTTGTTATTTATAAAGGGGCGATCATTGCTTTTTCTCTCTAGTATTTTTATTTGAGATATGTTACAAGTAGAACAATTCATATAATAATTTGTACAACAACACTTTTTGTATCTATCTCTCACTATTATTATGAAATGTAATAAATGATGTACAAGAAAGAGATAAATACCAGAAAAAATTATTGTACAAATAATATTTCTCTTTTTTTTTTTTGCATGCGTTGTTTAAATTTTGGATTGTACTATAAATAAATCACTCATTGTTGTTTTTTTTTTTTTGGTACAAATCATATATATCCTCTACTAGAGGTAATCCTGCTTAAGCTAGGTGGATAGGATCACTATGAACGACAAAGCTCTCCCTCTAAGTATTTAACACTCATGGTTTAAATAAATATCAATTTGGTATTTTTAATTACATAAAAATACTTTCTCTTTCTTATAATATTATTATTTTTTTTATCATCAACTTATAAAAAATATTTGTAAAATTCATGTGTCAAATAATTTAATTTATTTATTGTAGTGTTGATAATTCTCAATATGTTAATATTTACTTATCATTTTGTGTTGACAATTATTACTAATAATATCTTTGAATGGCTTATTAAGAGCTTCAAACCTAATATTTTTATTAATTAAGTAAGTTTGGCTCAAGTTTATTTCAACTTGAATTTAGAAAAATAATAATTTCCTTTTAAAATAAAAAAGGAAATTATTATTTTTCTAAAATTTAATAAAAAGGTATTTTTTAAAAAATAAATCAAAATACGCATATATTTATTTAAGCGCGTGTTTTCTTTAAAGACATCTAATAATATTTAAATTCTAATATGCGTTATTCCTATTGGGAGTAGTAATTATGTAATACATATAGTTGTAACATAAAGTAAAAAAAATAACATATTATACATGTTAATTAAATAATGAAAAATGCGCCACAAAATTACTTCTAAATTCATTTTTGATTTTTTTTATCTTAAATAAAAAATAATTTTTTAATAATATTGTATTTAAATTTTGTATTTATTATGTTTTTCAATATTACATGCAAGATTTGAAAATTAAAATTTTTGATCCCATTGTTTTATTCATTCTATTTAAAATTAATTTGACTTAATTTATCTAATATATAAAATATCTAATAATTAAGTTCCATAACATTTGTGGGTTTAATTGTTAATTTATTATTTATAGTAAATCAAATCTAAGTTACTATTCTAACTTTGTCTTAGTATAATTGGGTTCAAATTCTTTAAGCAAAGTCTTGATTTAAAGACTTGTGGATGGGAAAAACATAATTAAAAGGAGAAACCCCACTAAAGGTGATAGGTAGATACTTCGTACCTATAACATAATAACTAAAAAAAAATTAAGTTACAATATTATATGCATAAAATTAAAATATAATGAGTAAAAACTGATTAGATTAAATTAATAGTTAGCATATAACAAAAATTTAAAAAGTTTTAAAATTACATTAATATTCTATTTAAAATTACATCAATAAATTTTTTATAAACTACTTTTTTTAAAAAGAATGATAAAAATAGTAATATTTTCAATGTATAATTTAATATACACACATAGGTAATAAATATTATATTAATTTTTTTTAATTAATAATAATTTCTAAATATATATTGATTTATATTAAAAGTCATATTGTGAACAAATATATTTTACAATTATTAAAATTAATAAATATACTATATTTAACAAATATAATATTTACTAATAATATAAAATTAATTGGTTACATATTATATTTATTAAATATAATTATTAGTATTATATATGCAAAAATTACTTTATTTATATATAAGTAAAATTTTCTGTGCAATGAATAATATTAAATTCCACATTAATGTTTTTACTTAAGCCTTAAGCCTATTTTACTTTTATATATATATATATATATATATATATATATAAAATTTAAGTTACTATATTTTATGCATAAAATAAAAATATTACGACTAAAAAATGATTAGATTAATTAATGGTTAGCATATAACAAAAATTTAAAAGGTTTTAAAAATTATATTGCTATGCATTTCAACTTGTTAATTTAAAATGTGTTTATGAACAATAATAATTAAAAATAATGATTTTTAAATATATAGTTAAATTTTAAATAATTTATTTAAAATAGTAATTTAGGATAAAAATTAAGATATATATATATATATATATATGTATATGGGTGAGGATTAAGTTACTCAAAGAGTGATTCTTGGTAGAGTTACTCTATTCAAAAACCCATTATACATATAAAATTTTAAAGATCTAACCATTGAATATTTTGATATTATCTTAATGATCATACACACCAAAATTTAGATAAATCAGACATTTGTAGCTAATTAATTTTATAGTCGACATTTACTTATGATATAGAAAAGTGTATTATACATTAATTTGAGTTTGCTTAATGAAGTATCCAATAGTCTTGAAACTTTGTAAAAATTTGTAGACTTGATCTACTTAATAATATCCATTAATTTAACGGTTGGATCGTTGAAATTCAATATATATCAAGAGTTATTGATATAAAGTAATTCTACTAAGATATATGTGTGTGTGTGTGTGTGGTGGGAATCAAGTTACTCTAAGAGTAACTCTTGGTAAAGTTATTCTACTCAATAACTCTTAATATATATTGAATTTCAACTATCAAACCGTTAAATTAAAGGATATTACTGAGTAAATCAAGTCTAATTTTTTTTTTAAAGTTTCAAAACTATTGGATACTTCATTAGATAAATTTAAATTAACGTATAATATATTTTTCAAAATTATAAGTAAATGTTGCCTATAAGATTAACTAGCTACAAATGTCTAATTTACCTAAAATTTGGTGTGCATGATCGTTAACACAATATCAAAATATTTAATGGTTGAATTGTTGAAATTCAATACATATCAATGGTTATTGAATGGAGTAACTATATCAAGAGTTACTTTTGGAGTAACTTAATCCCCACCCATATATATATAATAAATTTTAAATATATATTGATTTATATAAAAAGTCATATATTGAATAAATATATATTATAGTTATTAATTTTAATAAATATACTGTATTTAATAAATAAAGTGTTTACTAATAATATTAAAATTAATTAATTAAATATTATATTATTAAATATAATAATTGACATTATATATGATAAATTACTTTATTTATATATAAATTAAATTTTCTGTACAATGAACAGTATTAAATTCCACATTAATGTTTTTACTTACTTACCTACTTATACATACATATACGTATGTATGATAAATTTAAGTTACTATATTATATGCATAAAATAAAAATATAAAGAGAAAAAAATGATTGGGTTAAATTAATGATTAGCATACAAGAAAAATTTAAAAAGTTTTAAAATTATATTAATATGCATTTCAACTTGTTAATTTAAAATATGTTTATGAATAATAATAATAATAATTAATTATTTTTTAAATATATAGTTAAATTTTAAATAATTTATTAAAAATAATAATTTTGGATAACAACTAAGATATAAATTATTACAAATATTTATCAATTGATATATATTATTTTAATATATATTCCAAGTTTCCTAATTTAAAACATATTTTATAAACTACTTTTTTTAAAAAAAATGATAAAAATAGTAATATTTTCGATGTATATTATATATATATGTAGGTATTATATATTATAATAATTATTTTGAATTGATAATGATTTTTAAATATATACTGATATATAAAAAACGACATTTGAATAAATATATATTACATTAATTAAAATTAATAAATATATTATTTATAATAATATTAAAATTAATTAATTACATATTATACTTATTAAATATAATAATTAATATTATATATGAAAAAATTACTTTATTTATACGTAAGGAAAATTTTCTGTACAATGAATAGTATTAAATTCTACATTAATGTTTTTAGTTAAGCCTATTTTACTTATATAGTAGTTTGTAAATCTGTGGAATGCAAGAAAATTTTATTTTATGAAAATAATTAATTATTTTTATACCATAATTTATTTGTAATAATTAATAAATATTGAACTATATAATAAACTATATAGTCAATATGTATAACATGCAATTAAGCAATTGAATTGAGTATAAAAAAATGTAAATAATTAATGGGAGAATTCAATTATATGAAATTCATTAAATTGTGTTAAGTAAATTACATAAAAATATAATAGAAAAGAAATAAAAAAATTAACAAATAAAAAATAAAGTTGTGACAATATAAATAGACTCCCTTTTATATCCTGTTAAACACAAAAAAAATATATTATAAGTTGAAGATATAAAATAAAAGTCAAATTATTGATTTTTTATTGTTCAAAATAAGAAAAGACTAAAAATATATAATTTATTTATAATATAGTAGTAAAAGAAAAAACATAAGAATGCGTATGAAAAACTTGAACAATAATGAACAAAACATAAAATAACATAACAAAAAAATAAGAAACACAAAAATGTATAGAGATGATACTTGCATAGAGAGCAAATAAAATAATAAAAGACACGGAGTAATGTGATATGCTTAATTAATTGTTATATATGTGATATTAAAGTAGTGCGTTAATTGATACAGTACCGCAAGTGTACGGTTGTCATCAATAATAAAATATCGAATCCACAAAGACTGCGTGTTTGGCTTTGTAATTATAGCAATTTAATAAAAATTAAACAAAGAGAGTCCAATTTGGGAATTTAAGTCTTTGGGGTAAAAGTAAAAGAATTGGAAATTAAATTAAGCAAGTAAATGAAATTGATAATAATTCAGTGAAAGAAAAATTATAGGATCGAGATTCACCTTATGACGTTTACTAAATTAATTCTCTTATCCCGTGCTCCTACTTGTTCTTTTTAAGGGTGAATTAACCTAAGGTACCCTCCGTTCTCTTTCAAGATACGGAGGGGTGTCTAATCAAATTAGCCCCCTACTTTTGTGGTAGTTGTGTTTAATTAGACCCAATGAGCTCGTTGTCAATTCAATTAATCCTTAAAGGTTTCACTTACTTTCGTGGTTTAGACCTAGGTTTCTTCCCTATAGTTTTGGTATTTACGTTCACCTTTCGGTACTTTCCCAAATCTCTAAGGTTATGTAAAACGTAGCAAATTCGTTTCGCAATAAAGAAAATTACTAAAGAAAAAAATCAAGAGAGAAACAAGAATTACACAAAGATAAAAGGAATCAATTTATTAAGCATTCATAGGGTTACGCCAAATCCTAGAACAAAGATGACTACTCACATATAGTCATAGAAAACAAACAAGAAAGAAAGAAAAGCATTCAAACTGGAAAAGAAAGAGAAGAAGATTGAAATCCCTAACTCTCGCTCTAAGCTGTCAGAACTTAAGGTTCAGACCCTTTTTCGTAAGCCTAAGAAGTTTATATAATTCCCAAAGTACAAAAGGGTTCAAGCCCAAACTAAAAAGAAACAAAAAAATAAATATTATTAACATCAGTAGTGTGCCACGGGCGTGGCGTTTGCCACGGGTAGGCCATGTGCTCTCTGGTAGCTTTTGTGGCATTTTCCTAGAATTTACCACCGGCGTGGCATTTGCCACAGGCAGCCCATGGCGCTCTCTGGTTGTGGGATTTACAATTTTCTTCATTTTTCTTCAACAATTCTTCCATTGCTCTTCCTTGGCTTCAAATTACTTTAAGTCTAAATGTTTAAGCTCTAAAGCCAAATCAATTCATGCTAAACTTTCCTAAAATCCACAAACAAACATAAAAACACACCTCAAGCATTCTAAGTGATTAAATGAAGAAAATTAAGGGAATAAGTACTAAAACTACTCCTAATAAGCTAAAATGCATGCAAACCTACATGGATTAAGATGTAAATAAGACTGGATTGTTTATTTTCTATGTCTAGAAAACTACTATAGGATTGTATATTTTATAAATTTCTTATTTCAATTTTACATTTTTTTTCTTTTTATTGTTTTTTTGTTATTTCTTTCTTTTAGATAAAAAAACTCCAAAGTATATTTTTTTGCAGATCAAAATAAAAAATTTGAATATTTTTTATTTACTTTAATTTTTTGTTCATCTATAAGATTATTTAATATTGTATTTAATTTCTTTTTAATAATTAATAAAAAATCTATAAATGAGACTTCCTTTCTCAAAAAATTAATTAGACCTAAAAATAGTACATTAAACTTTACAAAGGCAATGAAAAATTGATTATTCATCAAAGGAGCAAAACTATGTTAATAACAATGACCTTTTAGTTTAATTTTTAACTTTTTAAAACCCACCCATTAAAAAAAAGCCTTTTAATAATTTTAATTTAATATAAAGTGTTAAAAACTAATATAACCTAATTAGATGCAAAAATTAGAAGCGACTTACATATCTTTAATTTAGGTTGAATTGCTCCAACGATCCTTTTTTAATATATATATATATATATATATAAAGATTATGTTAATACTTATGCTCAAATTTATTTTATTTTATTTTTAAATTGGTTGCTTTAAAACATGTTTTATGAATAATAATAATTAAAAGTAAAGATTTAATACAAATAAAATCAAAATTAAAATAAAATATTTTAAATAATATTTATGGATAGAAATTAAGAAATAAATTATTATATATGAATCTATTTTATTACAAAATGTAATATATATTTATATATGCATACTAAAATATACCTTAAAATTTATTATATTATTATGTTTAAAAATTTAGTTTATAAAACATAATTTAAAATAGAAAATATAAATATATACTAATAATACACACACATACACACATAAGATGATTTATATATATTAATTTTTATACTTAATTATTATCCAACAAATTTTAAGGTGGATCACCATCATAGGTGGTCCACCATGCACCACAATTAATGACCCTTAGATTAATCTAATCCTTATGTTATTATGGTGCACCCTCTACACCGTAGCATTACCGTCTCTTCCACGTTGTCGTCTCCATTCATGCAACTATAATTTCCCTCCACAAGAAAATGGTCTTCAATTAACGTTCCCTCAGTCAGAGCCTTGGTCTTGGAGAAACCATTAAAGTCTGTGTTGGTGATCGTGCCAGAGCTGAGCAAGCTCCCAATTTGCAAAATCTTAAGTGACTGTAGGTTCCTAGTCATCAGCCCCTTTAAGGACCGCCAAGACTATTTCTATAACCAAGGCTATGACGAGTTCTTCAAGTCTCACATCCAAAAGTACCAGTCTACAGTCTTCCACACCAACATGCCACCTGGACCCTTCATCGCCCCAAACCCAAATGTTGTCATTTTGCTCGACAATAAGAGCTTTCCTGTCTTCTTCGACACATCCAAGGTTGAAAAAAAAGACATCTTCATTGAAACCTACATGCCCACCACCAAACTCATCGGCAACTATAGAAGCATCTCCTACGTCGACCTCTCTGAAGCCAAACATGGCTTTCTTAAGCAACTCATGTTCTTCCTCCTTAAATATCACCGCTGTCACGTCATCCTCGAGTTTCACGTGTCCTACAAAGAACTATTCCACGCGTTTGAGACCAACCTCGTAGAAAAGGCAAAGCCAGCTTTGGCGTCGCCAATAACCCAGTCGCATTCAGGTTCAACTTTTTGGCTTGCTCTATCTTTAGGCTCAACCCCACCAAGCTCAGCTGCAACTGTAACACCCCTACTTTTGTATATTAAATTATTCTGTATGTTTAAAAATTGTTTTTAAGTCATCAATGTATTTAGAACAATTAATAATAATTTTAGAAATTTTTCTAGAATTTATTGAGATAATTTTTGTAAAATGACAAAAATATCCCTGGTTGACTGTTGGAACCAATCGGAGACTTTTTGACCTCAAAATATTTTGAAAATTTTACATTAAATATCTCTCATTATAAAAACTTTATTTTGAGAGAAAAGTAGTGAAAAATATAATAATCCTATTTTAATTCTTCCACTGTTTTTTATATATATTTGGCACTACAATTCTGAAAAATCGGAAAGGGATTTTGAAATACTAACTCCCACCATTTTGCTCAAAATCTCAAGAGCTATTTAATCGTGATTTTTAATAATTTTTCCGAGCCGGAGCCTGGAGAAATTAGAAAATGACAATTTTATCCCTATTTCTCAACATTAAGAACTGACATGAGGAAAAGATTCAATTGACATTAAAATGTCAATTTGAGCTTGAAATTATTTCATATATATTAAAATATAATTTTGGGAATTTTTGGGAATTTTCTAGAATTTCTGTGTAAAATGACCAAAATGCCCTTGCGTGTCTAATAAGCCAGCCAGTACTGGTTTTACACTCAAAAAGGGTGAAAATAGTAATTTTAGTTTAATTATGGGTAAAATATTTAATTTTATAATTTTGATACAAATTTTGGTATTTATTGAATTAAAATGGATTTTCTATGAATTTTCTAGCTTAAAAATATAAAATAAAGACATATAATTTGAAATAAATTAATCAAAATTAAAATTTATTGTTAGAAATTTATTTTTGATGAAAATTAATGTATTTATCCAGTTTTGCATTAAAATACATTATTTTGATATTAAAAGCTAATTTTTCAAGTTTAGGCGTTTTTGTCGGTACCGGTTAATTTACCTACAGATAAAATTTGACACATGGAGGCTTGGGACAGCTGGTGGAGCACGTCCCCAACCCTAAAATAGGTGATTCACCACCTATTTGAGATATGTGTCCCTAAATTGGATTAAAAATAAATAAAAATTGGATTTATGACATAATGGTGACATAATGGATGATGTAAATATTTGGACACCTAACCCCCCTCCTTCTTCTATAAATAGGCCTCAAAGTTTTCAGATTTTCACTCATCCTTTCCTCTCCCAAGCTAGAGAGCTTCTCTTTCTAAAGTTTTCTCTCTCTAAAATATTTTTTATCTAGTTTTTATGTTAAAATTTTGCTAGTTTTCAACTAGTAGAATTTCTCCTCTTAGAAGCTTTGCACCAACAATTCCATCCTCTTCATCAACTATCTTAGAGGTAATGGGGGGAGTGGGGTTGGTTCTAAATTACTGTCACTTTGCATGTTGGTAGGAAGGGTTTTCCCCTAAACCCGTTTAGGCTTAAATTTTAGTATTGTTATTATTGTTTAAAGTTAAACTTTAATTTTTACTAAGTTTTTACTCTGCCCAAATTTAGATTATTAAATCATAATTACTAAATTGTTACTTTGCTCAAATTTTAATTATTAAATTATACTTACTAAGCTGTTACTCTGTTCAATTTTAGAAAATTAAAATGCGCTTGTTAAGCTGTTACTCTGCTCAATTTTAGAAAAATAAAATGTATTTATTTAGTTGTTATTCTGCCAAAATTTTAGTAATTTTACTATAATTGCTATGTCGTTATTCTGTTAAAATTCTGGTATTGTGCAATTTCTGCAAAATAAGGCAGAAATATTGATTGTACTGGTGCTCAAGTTAAATGAGACTAGGGAAACCTCTACTTGAGAAGTTAGGAATTGATAGTTTAGTGAGTAATGTAAAGCAAGTGACATGTAGTGACATGGCACCCTGCTAGGGAAGCCACTGTTTGGTACGCTGAGGAATGAAAGGCAGGGACCCACTTGCGGAGGTCTTGGGGGTAGGCATCGAGTGGTGAAGGTCCCAATGGCCAGGGTAGCCCCCTTGAGCCGGGATATTCGCCTGACCAAACTTGATAACCCCGACAACTGCTCAGCATTCCAAGATTGGTTTGAGAGTATACTTCTATAAATGGATATCCTAAATTGTTATTTTGTTCCTCAATGATGACGAGGACTGTACCATGTGATGGTGTTGAGAGAGGTATATGTACTCCCAGTCACTTCCCAGGTTCTGTTGAGAACTATTACCCACTAATGGGAAGTATGGATCCATACCTAGTCAAGGGTAGTCGAATACAACTTAGAGTGAATCTTAGGATCTCTTGTGTTGTCAGTTGTGTTTTGTCTTTGTTTTATGGTAGATTTCTTACCGCACATGTAAAAGTGATTTTAGAACAAAACACCTCACTCCATTATTTTCTTTTGTGTATGATTGGTCGTGATTATTGAAGACGACATTAACGCTCCGTGATGCTGAGTACGAGATAGAGAACGTCTCAATGAAGGAGGACCTGAAGACCTATAGTATTTTCTTTTTGTATAAGGGATAGGGTAGATAAATATTGCTCTGTATAGGATCTCTTTTGATGTATATAGTGGGCTAGATAGTATATGTATTTCGATGTACTTTTGTTTCTGACTGTTATGTATTATTCAAACCATGATGTACAGTTTTATGAAATATATGTATATATCTTTCATATTTTATTACCATTTCCAAATTCTGTTAAGTTTGGAATTTCTTTTAAAACTGGAAAAATTTTACACACATTTTTATTTACTTAAACTTAATAACTAAATTAATATGAATTATATTTAAAATTAAATGGGTGTTACAGCAACGACATAAAATTGTTCAAAAATGGGTCCTCTTCCAGCTTGGCTAAAATTTTCGATTGGGCTTCCCTTAGTTTCCAAGAGAATCCACCATTTGCATATTCCACCTCCCTTCCATCAAGAAAGACTACCAGAGACTACGATTTCTTCTACGAGTCTTCCGGCTTCGTTTACGATGAAGTTGAGCACTTAGGGATCACATGCAACGAGGCTTGTCACGACTTGTTATTTGCCACGTGTTGTAATCACAAGTCGGTGGCGACGACGACGGCACACGGTGGTTGGCGGCTAGAATTACTGGGTAAAGGAAGAGACAGTAGAGCTATGATGTAAAGGGTGCACCAAAATAACGTGAGGATTTGATTAATCTAAAGGTCATTAATTGTGGTGAATGGTGGACCACCTATGATGGTGGTCCACTTTAGAATCCATCTTATTATTTAAATAAATTAGTTTAAGTTTAACTAAATATCACTAAAATCCTAATTTTTAATTATTATTATTCATAAATATATTTTAAAGCAACTAAATTAAAGAATAAAATATACTTATGAATATAATAATTTGTTTTTAATTTTTATCCTTAATTATTAATTAAAATAAAATACTATGAATCCTTTTAAATTTAACTACAAATTTATAAAATCATTATTTTAGAAATATATTTAACTTTTTAAATATTATAATATTTAATTTATTACAATATATAATGTTAATGCAATATTATTTAATATAATATTAAAAAATTGTGTAACAAAAATTACATAATATAAATGATTAATTGAATATATTTTATAGAAACTAATTTAAAAAAATAAATTTGAGCAGAAGTTTTAATATAACATTTAAAGTTGTTATAATAATATTTATATATTTAACTTTTTCTATCATCTTTTGCTTTTAAAATATATATTATTAATATATATAATATTGTTAAATAAAATATTATTAATATATATAGATAGATAGATAGATTTTTGATGAAAAGTTATATATTTAATTATTAAAATTAATAAATATAATATTTAATTATTAAAATTAATAAATATAATATTTAATGCTATTTAAATAACATATTTATTTATATATTTATAAAAATACTACATTAAAACATTAAGTGTTACATTAATACCTGTGTAATAAATATCATCAATGAAAAATTTAATTCTTCATTGAATAAAATTAATTAGATCCCTAAGGGTTTCAATACTGCTACAAATTGTTATTTTTTGATAGTTTTAAGTCACCATAAAATAATTTCAAAGACCCAAATACAAAAATTTTACAAGATCAAGGACCTAATTTCAATTTTTTTAGTTTAGGGACCTAATTAAAAATTCTCAAATAGTTTAGGGACATATTAATTAATTTAACCATAAATAAATAAATAATTAAATAAGTGTGAGTAAAAAATATGAATATAATATCCTTACTTCTAATAGTGTAAATAAGTTAAGCTAATAATGACTTATTCAAATTCTACTCATTAAATGCTAAATCAAACTTGTTTGTTTAATTAAATAAACAAATTGAAAGTTAAGATTTTGAACTCAATTATTTAAAGGAGTCAAGTCTAATATTTACAAGTTCGACAATAATGTCTCATGAATAACTCGTTTATTTAAATTGATGATAAATATTTTATTAACATTTTTTATTTATATTATTATATATTCATTGTAGAAATATCTAAAACTTTATTAAGAGCGTTAAAATTAATTTTAAAATTTCCTTTTTGTAGTAGTGAAGAAATTGAAAATTTTATTTATTGGATTACAAAAATGTAATAATGTAGAGTTTTTGAATTTTATATACCACATGTTGAACACATATTTCTATTTGTAGATTATCATCTAGTGTTAAAATATTTATTAAATACTAAACTCATAATGGTAAAATATAATTTAAGAAATTTTTTATAAAAACAAAAATAATTAAATTACAAATGAGTTAAACGAGTTAAACTAAAATTTCTAGTTAAATTTGTTTAAATAAATAAACTAAACTTGAGCAATTTTTTTTTCACAAGTTAAGCCTAATATTCAAGTACTCTGGTCGATTTGATTTACACAAATAATTTTGACTCTTATTTATAAAGCACTTATTTATGAATGTCTTGATTGGATTAGGAGTGAAATGGAAAAGAAAGAAATAGGAAAAAAATTAGAAAAGATAAAAATAGAATAAAAAAATATGTTTTTGAATGAATTAAAATAAAAAGAAGAAAGTAGAAAAAAAATTCTCTTCTCCTAATTGAATGATTGCAAAAAAGTAAAAAGACATAAATAAGTAATATGAAAAATATTTTTATAATTTTTCACTCCGTTATTTTTTTAACATAATTTTTATTTTTAAATTTCAAGTTATACAAAAATTTATTTAATTTTTTATAAAATTAAAAATGAAAACGAAAGATATAATTTATCCTCTATTCCATGCCAATTTGGAAGAAAGAAGAGGGTTTTTTCTAATGAAGTTATCATAAATAACTTTCTATATTTTCTCTTAAATAAATGGTAAAAATTTTGGTATCTCTATCTTTTTTTATGATAAAATAAAAGTTTTATTTCATTATTTAAAAATAACAAATAATAAAAATTATTATTTCATTAAAATGATTACACCTTTTATTTTAGACTAGATAAAAGAATAAAAGTATCCTGTATAGTAAAATGAATGAATTTTTTTCTCTATATTTTATTTCAGAGGAAAAAATGAAAAGAATTTTTTTTCTTCTAAAAATTAACTTTTTTGTTGTCCTTTTATCTAAATAGTAAAAAAGTATATTATTATCTATCTTTTTTAGTTTAAATATGTTTTTAGTCCTTTAAATTTGAGGTAAATTTGGTTTTTCTCTCTCAAATTTAAAATTGATATTTTTAGTCTTTGTAATTTGAAAAAAATATTGTTTTAATTCTATTGTCCAAACATCTTTATAGACTTCACTTACATGGTTAACGAATTACAAGTTACTTACATGATAACTCACATTAATTTTGTATTTTTAATATCAAATACCCTAACATATGTGTGTTTTTCTTTCAAAATATTCATTTTGACAATATTTAGGCAAAAAACATTTAGACAGAGATATTAAAATAGATTTTTTTCAAATTACAAGAACTAAAAACATCATTTTAATTTTTGAAGGGCTAAAAACAATTTTACTCTAAATTTAAGGATTAAAAACATATTTAAATATTTTTTTCTAATTTTTTATTTCATCCCATTACTACTATGCCATTAATGTTGTATTTATTTCTTTGATCGACTTTGAAAATTTCAAACTATAGTAACAATCAACAACTTTGACATTCTATTTAATTCTTTCATTTTTCACCTATTAAAAAAAGGTAAACAACAGACACAGCACAAAACCCCATGACACTCTTCACTGGACTCCTTTATCTTTGTGACTCTATCAACCTAACCGTGATTCACCATACGCTCCAAGTCTAATCCGCAACCACAGTTAAACCAAACCACTCACACTATAAAACCACACTTCACACCTCTCTCTCTTCCCAAACTCATGTTCTCCCAACTTCCTTTGACCACTGTCCACCAACACCACCAACACACGCACACACACACTCCCTCGTTATACTCTTTCTTTGCTCTCTCTAGCAAACCGAGTTACAAAACCAAAAACGATATTGACACTTCAAAAAAGATAGTATATAGCAAAAGGGGTTGTTGTTTCAGATCTTCTTCATTCAATGTCCACAAAAAGTCACATTACACACCCCACTAGGCCTAGATCTCCTTGTTCATGGCATTAAGCCACGAGTCACTCTAAAAATCCTATTTTGTTTTCACCCTTTTGTTCTTCTCACTTCAGAAGCCGTGTTTCATAGTTGGGGTGTTGTGACTTGCGACCTGTTCTCATGGCTGAAGCTGCTGAGCCTAAAGCATTGCCTGAGGCAGAGAAGAAGAAGGAGCAGAGTTTACCCTTTTACAAGCTCTTCTCATTTGCAGACAAGTGTGATTGGATGCTCATGATCTCTGGTAGCATAGGAGCCATTGTTCATGGCTCATCCATGCCAGTTTTCTTCCTCCTCTTTGGTGAAATGGTTAATGGCTTTGGCAAAAACCAAATGGACTTGAAGAAAATGACAGAAGAAGTATCAAAGGTTAATTAATTAATCAATGAATCCTTTCACTTCACTACTCAAAATTCTCAATAACACCAACATTTCTTATTAGCAACACCATCTCAGATCTAAGATCTAATGCTTTCTTTTTTTATTTTTATTTTTCTTCCTTTACCTTAATTTTTTCCATTATCATGATTGCAGTATGCTCTCTATTTCGTGTACCTTGGCCTTGTCGTTTGCATATCATCCTATGCAGGTATGTTAATTTTCTTTCTTTCTCTCTCTTTTTTTTTCTCTAAAAGATTTCAACCTTCTTTCTACTTTCTCTCTCTCCTTGTTTTGTTGGTCCTAACCTGTGAACAAGATCAACCGCTTATTGGACCATTGTTTCTAAGACTTCGTGTGTGACTGTTGTTGTTTTAGCCACTTCACATCGATCCCACGTGTTGTGTCAACAAAACACACTCGTCCTTTTCTTCCTTCCCTAGTCAATCTCACCACTACAGATTTTCCTGCCTAGCAATATCTATCACTCCATTCTCATCTTTATCATGTATTACCATAAATGATTGGTACACATTTCTATTACCTTAATTAATAATTGAACCCCTACCATGCATCAAATTTGTAACACTAGAAAAAGAGGAAATAAAAAACTTGTACTATTTCTTAATTTTTGTTTTAATTTTTTGGTGATGAATTTTGACCAGAAATTGCATGCTGGATGTACACTGGGGAGAGACAAGTGAGCACACTGAGGAAGAAGTACTTGGAGGCAGTGCTTAAGCAAGACGTTGGTTTCTTTGACACGGATGCAAGAACAGGAGATATTGTTTTCAGTGTCTCCACGGATACACTACTAGTTCAAGATGCTATAAGCGAGAAGGTGCTTTGAATTTGCCATCTTTCTGTGTTTTTCCTCCATGGCATGAAAAAAAGAAGAAAAAGAGAACATATAGAAAGAAACCATGGCCTTTGATTGATATCCATTCAAGTGGGGCCCACACATGATCATAGAAAAGATGGCGCACGTTAGCAAAGCAAGGTTTAACATGCGCCGGGGTTAAGTCACATAGCTGATGTTGCATTGCATTTCTTTCATGGTATGGTAAAAACAAAGAAACATATAGGAACCATGGCCTTCTGGGGTAGTTGAATCAAAGCGGGGTACTGGGGTCCATACATGATTATAGAACAAAGTGGCGCACGTTAGCAAATCACAGTTTAACGTGCGCCGGGGTTAAGTGACATAGCTGATTTTGCAGTTCTTTCATGGTATGAAAAGAAAAAGAACAAATAGAAAGCATGGCCTTCTGGGGTTGTTGATTGATATCCACTAAGTGGGGTCCATACATGATCATAGAACAAAGTGGTGCACGTTAACAAAGCACGGTTTAACATGTGCCGGGGTTAAGTCACATGGCTCATGTTGCTGTTCTTATGAGTTTTGTAGTGTTATGTTTGTTAGTTTAACGTTTTCTGATTGTGTAGGTGGGGAACTTTATACACTATCTATCAACGTTTCTGGCGGGTCTAGTGGTTGGTTTTGTGTCAGCATGGAGGCTAGCACTTCTGAGTGTTGCAGTGATTCCTGGGATTGCTTTTGCTGGTGGCTTGTATGCTTACACACTCACTGGCCTCACATCAAAGAGTCGTGAATCTTATGCAAATGCTGGAATAATAGCCGAGCAGGTGAGGTTAATTCATGGCTGAACTTGAACATATCATGTGCATGAATGATGCACATGTTTCTATTTATGGAAGCAACTCAAAATAAATGTTCATTAAAGAAAAAAAAAAAAAAAGCTTGGTTGAGTTGGTTGTGTTTGTTGTTGTTCTATTTTTTTGTTCCTTTTGTTTTTTGTTTTTGTTTTTTTTATGCGGTTGTGGAAAAGCTTTCGAATTTTGATCCTCCTACTTTTGAGTACACGGAGCGCATGCTCTTCTTTCATATGAATTTGCGCCTTGTTTTAAGTTCAGTGGTTGTGGTTGTGGTTGTTTAACGTGTGAAATGATGTCTTGTCGTGTGAAGCACTCATGAAAGTTCCTAGCTAGCTTTTCTCTTTTGTGAGTAAAATAATCAAAAAGCATGGTGATGATGATGGTGGTTTTGTGTTGCTCTAATGCCAACTATAGTCCTTGCTTACAATCAAGTACATGAAAGGAAATTAAACTTTGCCTAAAATTGCTTACTTTTTTAATTGTTTAGATCTGTCCTTTACATTGATTTTCATAATCATTGGCTCAAAAATTGACTCCATTGAAAAAAAAAGTGACAGATTAATGTTGGGACTCATTAGTCTCCATTATGTGCAATTTGTACAGGCCATTGCTCAAGTTAGAACTGTTTACTCTTATGTTGGTGAGAGCAAGGCACTGAATTCTTACTCTGATGCAATACAAAACACACTGAAGCTTGGATACAAGGCAGGAATGGCCAAAGGTCTAGGCCTAGGATGCACATATGGAATAGCTTGCATGTCTTGGGCACTAGTTTTCTGGTATGCTGGAGTTTTCATTAGGAATGGACAAACAGATGGAGGCAAGGCATTCACGGCTATTTTCTCGGCCATTGTTGGTGGCATGTGAGAGCCTAATTTGAGTAACTTTTGATGATTCTGTGTTAACTTGTAATGAAACCATCTTTTTGATTTTGACATGTTTGTTTACTTCAACAGGAGTTTGGGACAGTCGTTTTCGAATTTAGGTGCTTTCAGCAAAGGCAAAGCAGCTGGATACAAATTGATGGAGATCATCAAACAGAAACCCACCATAGTGGAAGATCCATCTGAAGGAAAGTGCTTAACTGAGGTTAATGGCAACATTGAATTTAAGGATGTTACTTTCAGCTACCCTTCAAGGCCGGATGTGTTTATCTTTCGCAATTTCTCAATCTTTTTCCCTGCTGGAAAAACTGTTGCGGTTGTTGGTGGTAGTGGATCTGGAAAGAGCACAGTTGTTTCCTTGATAGAAAGGTTCTATGATCCAAATGAAGGTAAATAAACACATTTAACTCTCTGGAAGTAGCAAATTTTTGGTACTACTATGACATTTCTATGATAGAAAGGTTCTATGATCCAAATGAAGGAGCAAAAATATCCTAATGCATTGAAAATTTTTCCTTTTGATTGTTGGATGAATAACTATGATGATCTTTTTGAAATGGCCAAGCAGGTCAGGTTCTGCTGGATAATGTGGACATTAAGACACTGCAACTAAAATGGTTACGCGATCAAATTGGGTTGGTGAATCAAGAACCTGCCCTCTTTGCAACAACCATTATTGAGAATATACTCTATGGAAAACCTGATGCAACAATGGCTGAAGTGGAAGTTGCTACTTCTGCTGCAAATGCTCATAGCTTTATCACCTTGCTTCCTAATGGCTATAACACTCAGGTGGGTAGTACTAATAATTTTCAAGCATTACTGAGTTGTACCAATTTCTTTTTTTTCTTTTTTTGGCTTAAAATTGATCATTTAGTACTAGGCAAGGGTGTGTGAATCAATGTTTTCTGTTTCTCATCAGGTAGGAGAGAGAGGAGTTCAATTATCTGGGGGCCAAAAGCAGAGAATTGCAATTGCCAGAGCTATGTTGAAGAATCCAAAGATCCTTCTATTAGATGAAGCAACTAGTGCTCTTGATGCAGGGTCTGAAAGCATTGTTCAAGAGGCTCTAGACAGGCTCATGGTTGGAAGAACAACCGTGGTTGTTGCTCATCGTCTATCAACCATAAGGAATGTTGATACCATTGCAGTTATACAACAAGGTCAAGTTGTTGAGACAGGTACACATGAAGAACTCATTGCCAAGGCAGGCACCTATGCCTCACTCATTCGGTTCCAAGAAATGGTTGGAAATAGAGACTTCTCCAACCCATCAACTCGCCGGACAAGGTCATCGCGGTTGAGCCATTCGTTGTCAACAAAGTCCTTAAGCCTCCGGTCTGGAAGCTTGAGGAACTTGAGCTACCAGTATAGCACGGGAGCCGATGGCCGCATTGAGATGATATCTAATGCTGAAACAGATAAGAAAAATCCTGCCCCGGATGGATATTTCTTCAGGTTGCTCAAGTTGAATGCTCCTGAGTGGCCTTACTCAATCATGGGAGCTGTTGGTTCTGTTCTTTCTGGATTCATTGGCCCAACTTTTGCCATTGTTATGAGCAACATGATTGAGGTCTTCTACTTTAGAAATTATGCATCCATGGAGAGGAAGACTAAGGAGTATGTCTTCATTTACATTGGTGCTGGTCTTTATGCAGTTGGTGCATACTTGATACAACATTACTTTTTTAGTATCATGGGAGAAAACCTCACAACGAGGGTCAGAAGAATGATGCTTGCCGGTATGGTTTATTTTATGTGTTGGGTGTGTGTGAGTGTGAAATTCTCTACTTTACCTTGTTCTTGCATTCTCTTTCAACACTTCTGAACATAATGCCTAAAGTCTAAGCACATGTTTGGGAATGAATTATTTCTAGCAAATAATTGTTTTTAAGTATTTTCAAAGGATACACCTTAGATACATTTCCTTATGCCAATCAAAATTAGAGTTCCATCTTGTTAATCTATGCAGATCTTTAATACAAAGTTACAAACCTTCATTGTGCTAATTACTAAGGTGAAGTTCTAATTCTGATTAGAGATCAGTACTAAAAATACATATCTAACTACATTTAAGTTTTGTCCTTTTTCAAAGAGCTCGTAAAAGCAAGGGGTTATTTTTCAAAATAAGTTAAATAAAATAAAACACTTAATTTGGGTGTTTGTATTTTGTTAGCTATTTTGAGGAATGAAGTTGGATGGTTCGATGAGGAGGAGCACAACTCAAGCCTTGTTGCAGCTCGCCTTGCCACTGATGCAGCTGATGTCAAGTCTGCTATTGCTGAGAGGATATCAGTGATACTGCAGAACATGACATCTCTCCTTACTTCTTTCATAGTTGCTTTCATAGTGGAATGGAGGGTTTCCTTGCTCATCTTGGCGACCTTCCCTCTCCTTGTTCTAGCCAATTTCGCTCAGGTAATTAAATCTCACACCCTCCTCTCTAACCATACTCCACAACATATTATCATGTCACATAATTTAAAATCAAACATTATCATGATAACATGATGCTAATTATATAATAAATTATATCCGAGTGTTGATGCAAGTTTTTGTAGTACTTTTCTTCACCCAAAACCGTAAAAAATTGTTCAAGCACGGTCCAAGTGAGTTCACAAAATTGTCTTGTTTATTTGCATGTGTTGACCTATGACTAGTGGTGGGGTCAGGGGGTAACTCTATATTTAACCCCAGATTCTTATCACCGGTGTTAGATCATTGCACTTGCACTTTTACACTCTGAGAATCTAACTTCACATATAAGCTGGCATTAAACGACAAAAGCTAAAACAATAAAGACCCACCCAAAGTTGAACGGTGCACGTGCTTCCTTCCAAGTCCAGTGCATTAACTTCTGGGAAATAATAACTCAACACATTGGCGTATTAAAAGCTCATTAATGGCCATTAAAATTTAAATTATTTTATGGGTATAGATTCCATACCTGACCATCAACTTCGATGTTACACACTGAGACTGGTCTTGCAGTTCAACGTTCTTTATGGAAATTACTATTATATTATTGTGGGCTCTAATAGTAATATCTCTGCCAACTGGCTATGGACTATTTTTTAATTTGCTTTTTTTTTTGGTGAACTTAATTTGCTTTAAAGACAGAAAACAAGCCCTTCATTGGTAGAAAATAGAAATCCTTGCAGAGCTAGACTCTTTTTTTTAATAATATTTTTTGGGTACTGAACAGGAAACTTCATTTTCTTATTCATATATTTCCTACAAACCCCAAACCTTTTAATTTGTCTAGGAATGTGAACTTTTTATTTTTAGCTCCCACCCGTGATCGTTTTCAGTCTTTTTCAGGTCCTAGACATGTGACCTTCATAGTCTTTTAGATATAGTATATATTGTTCAAGTACATTAACCTATTTTTAAAGAGTATTTTAATAAGTTATAATTTTGATTTCCTTAAAATACATCAAATGCAAAAATTTACTAATCTATACTCAATTATTTTGTAGAAAAAGTATTTTAATAAGTTATAATTTTTATTTTCTTAAAATATGTCTATAGTGTAGTTTGTTAAAATATTTTTTTTTCAAAATACTTGTGCGTTTTTAACTATTGGAGATTTTGACTATGCACGTGAGACCATGTGGGACTTGCTGCAACTTACATGGTTCAGCTGTATATGGATAATAACATCTCAGCTGTTTAGGACATGCATGTGAGTAATTCTGGAGATAGTATCACATGGACTTTCTATCTTGCTTTTGGGGTGCACAGTTCTCGATCTCTCACAACTCTGCTCCAATCTAATTGTTTGGTGTGGTAGATTTGGAAGAAAATTAAAAAAAAAATAGTTTATATAGATTAATCTATTGTTTTTTTCTTTTGAAAAATTCTTTGTATATTTTATCATATAGCTTTTCTTTTTTATTTCAAGAGACAGTTTTTAAAAATTAAACAATTTTGAAAAACAAAAAAATTTGAGCACAATCAAACGACGAGTTGCACATATTTTTGGGTTATGTTATTTACTGAAACTTGTGTTACTTTGTGTAAAAATATCAATTTTTATTTTTTTAAAATTTAAGGATATAAGTTATTTAATGTGCATATTTTTCACGGGAATTATCCCCGCACGATGTAAAAGCGTGAAAGTAATTGTGATTTTTTCTTGCGCTTTTGTGTTGATGATTCCCACGGAAAAGCATGCAAAATTAAAAAAATTTAGACACAATTAAATTTAAAATTTTACCTAGCCTGCTTTTACTTTTCATATGGGTTAACTTTTTTAATTTTTTACGATACTAGTAAACGAGGAAGGTGTCTCAGCTGTAGGAAAAGTTTCAATATTTTATTCAACAGATTTAATCAGTCACTTACACTTTCAATGAATCAGAATAAAAAATTTCAATTAACGCTAAGTATTTCAACATAGAATTTCACTTAAATCTGTCACACTTCATATTAATATCATCTTTGTATTACATGCGTCATTTTCAAATTAATAGTAACAATTTGGGGGGGTTAGTATTCTACATTTTGCGCATGCTTTAGGCACAGGGCAAGAAAATAGACTGATTGGTCAGGGACATGTACCTTACTATCTATCAATGTCTTTTAATGTAGTAGGTGTCCATGTAAGATGAACAATCTCTCTCCCGGTCCCACCCCTTTAGCACTTTTGGTTCTTTTCAGTGGATTTTTAGTGAATTTAATTTTATTCACCCCCATTGAGCCTTGTACCAAAAATGAATAGGGCAATTACTGAAATTACCAAAAATCCCTTGTCCGATCTTGGTAGAAGCATGCCTTCAATTATTAAAGTTACCGTTATACTTGCAGTTATTTGTTACCCTCTACCCTCTTGCCTTGCATGGATTTAGTAGGCAACAAAACCAGTATCATAGGTTCACCGTGTGAAAAAATACCCCACAAATTGCTCTTACTACACGTGCAAAAATAAACTCAAAAAAGAAAATACAAGAAAACTACTGGGTTGTTTAGATTGAGAAAACATATTTTAGTTTTCAATTTTGGCTTTTACAAATAATTATTAAAATGTCACTTTTTTTTTTTCACTAAATGTCATTTTTTATTTAATTCAAAGATTTCAGAAATAAAAAATAAAAATAGAAAACCAAACATTACCTAAGTGTTTCGAAAGTTCCGTAAGCTTAATGTTCTTGTCTAATACACTGTTTGTATCAATGAGGAGTGCCGGTAACACGCTCTTTAACATACTATTATTTGTTGAAATTTATTTAAAACTACAAAATCATAAGTGAGACTTATTAAATAAGAATGAAACTTACATAATTTTATGATTTCTAATAAATTTTAGTTATTATTAGAAGGTGTTGTTAGCATTTCTCCTGTATCAATAATTTACCTTAGAAAATCTTAGGAATCTGACATGGTTTGTGTAGAACGTTATGCTGTTGATTAAGTGCTAACAATGAATGTTTCTATATGTCTTTGGATTTTGCAGCAACTATCGCTAAAAGGGTTTGCTGGAGACACAGCCAAGGCTCATGCAAAGACAAGTATGATAGCAGGAGAGGGAGTAAGCAACATCAGAACAGTTGCAGCATTCAATGCACAAAACAAGATGTTATCTGTGTTCTGCCACGAGCTCCGTGTGCCTCAGGGCAGGAGTCTGCGCCGGAGCCAAACTTCCGGCCTCTTGTTCGGCCTCTCTCAGCTTGCCCTCTATGCCTCCGAGGCTCTAATTCTATGGTATGGTGCACATTTGGTGAGCAAAGGCGCTTCAACCTTCTCAAAAGTCATCAAGGTGTTCGTAGTCCTAGTTATCACAGCAAATTCAGTGGCAGAAACCGTGAGCCTTGCACCGGAGATTATCCGTGGTGGTGAAGCCGTTGGCTCGGTGTTCTCAATCCTTGATCGTTCCACAAGAATTGATCCTGATGATCCTGATGCTGAGCCGGTTGAATCGCTTCGTGGGGAGATTGAGCTCAGACATGTTGATTTTGCATACCCTTCAAGGCCGGATGTGATGGTGTTCAAGGATTTGAACCTTAGGATCCGTGCAGGTCAGAGCCAGGCTCTTGTGGGGGCAAGTGGCTCAGGGAAGAGTTCTGTTATTGCATTGATTGAGCGTTTCTATGACCCTATTGCTGGTAAAGTGATGGTGGATGGAAAGGACATTAGGAAGTTGAACTTGAAGTCTTTGAGGCTCAAGATTGGGTTGGTGCAGCAAGAGCCAGCACTTTTTGCAGCAAGCATTTTTGAGAACATTGCATATGGGAAGGAGGGTGCAACTGAGGCTGAGGTGATTGAGGCCGCACGTGCCGCCAATGTGCATGCATTTGTGAGCAGTTTGCCTGAGGGTTACAAGACACCTGTTGGTGAGAGAGGTGTGCAACTCTCTGGTGGCCAAAAGCAAAGGATTGCTATTGCAAGGGCTGTGCTTAAGGACCCCACAATTCTTCTACTAGATGAGGCCACAAGTGCACTAGATGCTGAGTCTGAGTGTGTGCTGCAAGAGGCCTTGGAGAGGCTAATGAGGGGTCGAACCACAGTGCTTGTGGCTCATCGTTTGTCAACCATTAGAGGGGTGGACAGCATTGGAGTGGTTCAAGATGGGCGCATTGTGGAGCAAGGTAGCCATGCTGAACTTGTGAGCAGGCCTGAGGGAGCATATTCTAGACTCTTGCAGCTACAAAATCATCACATATGAGAGAGAGAGATTATTGATTTTTATTTGATAAATATGACCTTGTGGGGTGATAATTATGTTTGGGTCCCATTAACCTCATGCTTTGGTTTTCTTTTTTAGATGTAGATATGTGGGATATGAGGTTTGTACCTTGAGGACAAAGTGATCTATTTCCAATGGGGTATCAATTATTATATTAATCACATGCCAGTGGTGCATAAGCATGTCATCTAGCTTGTTTTTTGAGCCTTTCTTCTACCTTCCTATTACTATAATGCAGCTCTAATGTCTTGGTGCTGCCCTTTGCTTTTGGTGTATGCATGTGTTTGTTAACATGGTCTCTTCTCTCAGTTAAAGATAAACACGACTTTTTCTATGGGGGGGCCCTCTAAGAGGAATAGTGGCATTGTTGGAAATCAAACAACAATAAAAGAAGTACTTATCTCTTTTTAACAAAATGGAGACACAATCAATTGAGGCTGATGGTATGAATTATTGTAAATGAGGGATGGGTGAAACATTGTTTTAAATAGTGCTTTAAATCTTCAGAATGACCCCACTTGATGCTGTCTAGAAGGATTTCTCTCTCTGGCCACTCATTGAACATGAAGGTAACTTTATCACACCACAATCAACTAAAATTGAGTGCACCTTCTATCTCTTTTCGCTCTAGGATTTTGGGGGAATATGTATGGCCCATGTAGACAACTTCATCTAAAGGATGCCAACCAAGGACAGATCTTTCACCCTTTATCACATGGATCAGACTTACTTGTAACCTTCACTGAACAGGATGCTACAATCCATATGTGTACTTGGTCTGCCAGAAAAAAAGTGAACAGAGAAAGTTACAAGAGGGCTTGGCCCCTTTAAGGTCCTAAAAACATTAGTAGTTCCAATGCAATGCCAGTGTGATAAGAGTGTGAAAGTTGTGTTAGGGTGTGGTGAAGACAAATGCATGGCTATGAGCAGGAGAAGTAGAGAAAATGATGGGTGAGAAAAATAGAGATCAAAAGGGGTCGAAAGAGAGTTTCAAATGACATTTGGCTGTTGGCAGGATTGATGCATCGCATCAGAGTCAACCTCAATTATATGTGCCTGCAGTCTGTGTTCAATGCATGTTAAGTACTGAAATGAATTATGAGTTAGATATTTCAGGATAATCTTGTTTAGACACTATAAGCCTATGGCTAAGGCCATTTATACTAATAGACAAAAGATTCCAATTATTTTTAGTTAAATTCAACATCTTCAAGCATAGAAATGACAGGTATCATGTGATTCAAATAAACCAAAGAAAATGAGATGTTTTTTCTTTGCCTGTGGGATCAGAGAATTGAATTCGTTAAAGTTGCAAAGCTAGTTTGAACATCTTATTTTAATTTATTGGTTGGTGACCTGATAGGATAGAATAAGTTTACCTATTTGTTTATGTTATTTTGTTCATTAGCTCAGAGTTATGCTAAGGAAAAGATAGGATAGAATTTTTTTTTCCCCCTCTTTCACCCTTACCTCACACTAGCACAATTTCTTTGTTTCACTACCATCAACACTATCAATTTCTTTGCACATTTTTCCTATCAAACTCAAACCGAACTAATCCGATCAATAATAACTTAGTTTGAGTCAGGTCTATTGGGTCCAAAAGGTTAAAAATTATTTTAAATTTTCTAAAAAATTGTAAATAATAAATAAATAAATACAAAAATTATATAAATAATAATTTAAAAGTAAAAGTACGACATCAACAAGTAGGCTCATCGGGTTCACAGGTTTAAAAATAAAAACCCATTATCCAAACTGAAGGACATTAAGTTTAAACGAGTTGGATTGAATTATACCTGAACATAAAAATTCTGAATCAAAGTGTTCAAGTCAGGTTAGTTTGGTTCGGATTCACAGGTTATCAGAGTCCTGTAAACAAAACTAAGTTGGTGTGCAGCACAGATAAGAGCTTATCTTACTCATATTCTTTCATATTCTCTTGTGTTTTCTTATCTATTAGTATCTTGAATACTAAACGTGTCTTTTACGAGATGGGCCAATTAATATGGTTATTGGATTAGATAAAACAAGCCAGCCCCACGGCCCAGCCAAAAAAATCATAAAGTGATGTCCCTAAGGTCAAAATGTAATTTTATTTTTTACGACAGAGCAGAAATCAATCTAGTCATGCCTCTGATAGATTCTTCAAAGTGAAGAATCTAGCCAAGTTGAGAACTGTTGTTGAGAGAGAGGGTAAAGGTCCAGGCTGTCCTGGATGCCGTACAACTTTGTTGTCTCCTTCTGTTTCCTTTTTCTATTTTGGTGGAAAAGAGCATTGCTGGTACTTTCAAGTTTCAACCTATCAAATTCCTTTCTTTCTACAATTTTATATTTTTAAACTTCTCTTTCATAGTATTAAACACACTAGGTTAGTGGATAATATCTATACTAAATTATTAATCCTTCAATGACAATGGACTAATGGAGGGAAATGAATATGAAATAATATCAAAATATTCATTCAACAAATTTTAATATATATATATATATATAGAGAGAGAGAGAGAGTTTAATGGTCATGTACTGATAGTGTAAAGTAGTTTTACACTGTTATCTAATCACAAACCACCATTTATTGTAAGTTTGTTGACTTTTATAATAAATATTTTAAAAGTTATATTGATGATGATTTCTGATTGGATGACAGTGTAAAACTTTTTATACTGACAATGTATGACCATTAAACTCATATATATATATATATATATATATAGGGAACGTTTTAAATGAAAAACTTTTACGCTCATTGACCAAAGTGGGACACTTTTACAAACTTTTTACCAATATAGGGTTGTTTTGAAACATATAGCGCTTTCCATTCCACGTTAGCATTTTTAATATATTTTTTAATTTAATTGCGAAAAAGGCCAGGTTGGCTGCCATGTGGGATACCCTAGTGGCAGTAGCGTTTTTGAAAACGCTACTGCCACTGGGTATCCCACGTGGCAGCCAACCTCACACAGAACTGACGGTGGTGGTAGACATGTGTACAAGAAGCTATTATTACTCGCGTTTTCGCTTTTAATTTTTTTTAAAATGGAGAAAAACGCAAGTATTTTAATTTTTAATTATTAAAATTTGGAAAACGCTATTACTACTAGCATTTTCCCTTTTAATTTTTTTTAAGTAGAAAAAAATGCAATTATTTTAATTTTTAATTATTAAAATTTGGAAAATGCTATTACTATTAGCGTTTTTCCTTTTAATTTTTTTTAAAACGGGGAAAATGCAAGTATTTTAATTTTTAATTATTAAAATTTGGAAAACGCTATTAGTACAGCGTTTTCCCTTCTAATTTTTTTTAAAATGGAGAAAAACGCAATTATTTTAATTTTTAATTATTAAAATTTGGAAAACACTATTACTACTAGCATTTTCCATTAATTTTTTTATTTATTTTTTAAAACAGAGAAGGACACAAGTTTTTAAATTTGTATTTTTTTTTAAAATTTGGAAAACCATTTAATAGTTTGTGGCGTTATGCGATTCTTGCTATGTGTGTAGCTTTCTCGATATTGGGAATATGAAAATGCAGAACCAATGAACCATATAATATCTTACTGATAAAAGGAAAAGTGGCTAATTTTGTACTAAAGAAAAGGTAGCCGATATATTTGAAAAATAAACACCTGCGTTTTTACTTTTTTTATAAAATAAATATAAAAAGTAAAACGTTAATATAACTAGCGTTTTATAAATTTTAAAAAATAAATAAAAATTTAAAAACTACCGTTCTCTATTTTTAAAAAATAATAACGTTTTCCAAATTTTAAAAAAATTAAATACGAATTTAAAAATTTAAGTTCTTCTCTGTTTAAAAAAAAAATTAAAAATGGAAAACGCTAGTACTAGCGTTTTCCAAATTTAAAAAGAAATAAATACAAATTTAAAAACTTGAGTCCTTTTTCGTTTTAAAAATAAATAAAAATTTAAAATGAGAAATGCTAGTAGGACTAGCGTTTTACAAATTTTTAAAAAATAAATATAAATTTAAAAACTTGCGTCCTTCTCCGTTTTAAAAAAAAATAAATTAAAAACTGAAAACGCTAGTAGTACTAACGTGTTGCACACATGTCCACCAACACTGTTAACTATGTGCTAGGTGGCTACCACGTGACAGCCACTGGGGTAGCCCACGTGATAGCCAATCTGACTCTTTTTGCAGTTAAATTAATAAAAAATATTAAAAATACTGACGTGGAATGGAAAACGCTAATCAAACTAGCATTTCCATCATTGATCACTCTACTTTGGTAATATGTTTTAAAACAACCCTATATTGGTAAAAAGTTTGTAAAAATGACTCACTTTGGTCAATAAGCCGAAACTTTTACAATAAAAAAAATGAGAACTTTTAATGATAGCACTTGAATCATAATTAAAACAAATTTGTAGTTAAAATTAAAACCCAATTAATCACACCGGTAATGGTGGTGGTGACAATAATGGCTATGGCAGCGACGATAGTGGTAGTAGTGGTGGTGGTGGTGGCAGCAGCAGCGGTGATAATGGTGACAATGACCACAATGGTGGTGGCAACGGTTGCAGTGGCGGTGACAATATCAGTAGTGGTGGCGGTGACAGTGGTGGCAGTGGCGACGATGGTGGTGACATTGATGGCGGTGGCAGCAATGGTGGTCGTAGTGGTGGCGGCGGCGGTGGAGGTGGTGACAATGGTGGTCTTATAAGGGGTGTTTAATTGAGTTTTAATTTCAGACGTTTATTATTTTTTATTGTAATCTAATGGTTACTATTAATATTTCTCATTTTAAGAAGTTTCTTATTTGAAATACCCTTTATATATATATATATATAGATATATATAGGGGGTGTTTCAAATGAGAACACCTCTTATAATGAGAAATGAGAACTATCAATTTCAACCCTTAGATTACAATTAAAAAAAATTAATGAATGAGATTAAAACTCAATTAAAAAATATCACGTGCCTCTTTCCCCCCTTCCCCTTCTTTCTTTACTGCACACCAATCATTTCCCGATGCATAACATAATTCTACCACATCCAACAATGACTCTATGCACAAGGGTAAAATACGTAGGCACTAGTGTTCATTAGGAAAGAGAAATCTGGAAAATAGAAAAACTAATCCAATCCTCTGCATTAGAGATATATATAGCTAATTATTAGGAAACAAACAAAACACTAAACGAAAGATAAAGCATACATGACAATAATTAATTCAGGTATTGCAATGGGAGGATGTAAATTGTGAATGATGGAATGAGACAGGGTGCTGTAATGTGAAGGAAGAAGAAGAACTGTGCTACGACGAGAAACAAAAGGAGGGGACACGTGATAATTTTAAATTGGGTTTTAATCTCATTCATTAATTTTATTTTTTTAATTGTAATCTAAGGGTTGAAATTCATAGTTCTCATTTCTCATTATAAGAGGTGTTCTCATTTGAAACACCCCATATATATATATATATTAGAGTAAATTATACCAATATTTCCTGAAGTTTTATCAAATTCTTTTTGATATCTTTTTCTTTTTTTATCTTATACTAATTTTTCTTAATTATTTAAAAGACATTACATTGACACTTCTTATATATTATACAAACTACCCTTAATTATTCGAAAAAAATTACACTGTGTAACCTCTATAAGGAAAGTTGCTGTAACGTTAAAAAAATAGGAGGGTCATGTGCAATTTCAAAAAACTTCAAGATTAGTGTTATTTACTCTATATGTTATTGACGAGAGTAATTCTACCGAGAGTTATTCTTATAGTAACTTGATGCCTCCTCAAGATTAAGTTACTTTGAGAGTTTATATTAACAAACTCTCTGCAATGACCATGCTAGCCCTTTGAAATGCAAAAACCATATTGAAGTATTTCATGAAGAGATAGGCCCCAAGTTCCCAAATTTCACCAATGACATATTATAATGCATGTGGATCATAGAGGGCTTAATGGTGCAACAGCACTGCATTTCTCAGTGGGGTCCTCTACGTATTCAAGTTAGATTCTTGAATGGTACGTGTACAGAAACTTGTATCAGCTTTTGCTGTGAGGTAGTGACTAGTGAGTCTTACATTTTTGACCATTTGGCATGGGAAAGTCAGATTCTGAAGACTCCAGCTAGCTAGCCCCATGTCTTCTGGCCAGGCCACACCCCATTTTTGTGCTTTGGATATGGGGTTTGATAATTGATATTCTGCAATTTCAATAGTCTCTTCTTGGTGCCAGTGCAGTCTGATATGAAAATGATGAACATTAATAAATCACAAGAGGCAATTACTGTTCTGGCTAACTAATGCACTGCCTTCACCTTAGTTTGGCTTATTCATTACACAAAGAAAGGGACCCTTGTCAGTTCCTTGTGACATGAACCTGGGTAATTTTCCTGACCCTTTTGTTTCTCACCTCACTCTGACATCCTCTCATGGCCCTAAACCTCTGCTGGAGTTTGAAACAACGGTTCTCTGGCAGACATTGTATATGGTACTCATTCAATTTATTGTAGAATTTAGAGATTGGCCACAGATAGATAATGCATACTGCATTTTTTCAATCTCTAGGAAACATTTTTTTAAATGTATACAGCATATGCATTGCTGCCATGTCTACGTGCACTCACATAATTTGGGTGTCCCACAGTTTTGGGATGCACTGGAGCAACAATGTATTAATTGTTATATAATATTATTATTATTATTATTAGGTTAAATTATATTTTTGGTCCCCTTATATTTTTCAATCTGTAATTTTGGTTCCCTTACTTTTTTTTAGAGATATCTAATCTTCTTATTTTTTAAAATTCGCAATTTTAATCTCCTACTTTTTTTTAGAGACATTCAAGAGACTTTAGCTCCCTTGTAATTAACTCAAATCCTCTCAGCGGTTGATTGGTTAATACACGACAATTAGAGTGGAGAGAATATGTAATTCACAGTCAAGATAGGAGAAGTAGGAAAGGATCCGAGTCTCCCCCTGTGATAAACCACACAATCCTTCCTCTTTCTCATCCTAGCTTGCTAGTGTCATTGTCATCAAGCTCCAAATTCAAATGTTTTTAGAAAATTATTTATAGAATTCTCTATCATTTACCCAAACTTGAATCCCAAATTTGTAGAAGATATATATTCGTGTTTTACCTACTTTAATTGAGAGGTGAATAAGTCTTTGTATATGTTAAAAAGTGTTGGTTAAAATGCTTATGTCCAGTGGTTAACATGTAGTGATAATGACAATTGCAGTGGTGTGGATCCAACAGCCATATCTTTGGTGCTAAGACTCATAAATATTTCTAGACTAACGGACAAATGGCTTTCATGGTGAGAATCTAGAGGAACTGACACGGGAATGGGGAAGTGCGGACTGTTGACTAATGTGTATTATCTATATCAATATGTAAAAAAGAAAAGAAAAGAAAAGAAAGAAAAGAAAGAAAAGTATGTATTTAATTTTCAATTTTTTTTTCATGATATAAATCTCATTTTAAAGGCTTAAGGAAAATATATTCATTATGACAGTAATCACTATATAGTCATTTAACTTTTCTTTTTTTTGTACTTCTATTGACACCCATGTGGCCATGTCAAGTTATTTTTATAATTCTGCCAAATAAAAAAAAATGAATATGTACAATTTAGTGATTTACCATTTGATATAACCTAATTAAGGGCTTTGCTCTATTGGTAATGTATGATAATGCATTTTGAGGACAAAGAGAAAAACACGGAATCATGTCACAGGCTGCAGTAAGTAAAAAAGTGAAAGTACACCAAACAAAATAGTCTTGAAAGTAAAACCTCATTATCTTTATACTTAAAAAACAAGCTTAAGATCAAACCCATATTATTTAACAAATTGTTTGATCAAAAATTTGGAAAGAAAGGGAAGAATTGATAAAGAAAAACAATAAAAAGGGAGTAAGTGAGAGATGGAGCAAAACAGTCAATTTCTCCATTATGGCCAAACAATAATTATTTGAGGAAACGTTTGTGGATATGATAAGAATATGTGCATCGATAAAGAGCCACACATAAGAGAGTAAGAAACTAATGTTCAATCAATCAAAGCTTTGTTCAAAGATTGTCTAATTTCGATTTGTTCTAATTTGTCCTGTTGCTGGAAAGAACAAGTTGATGGTAATGTGCCTGTCTCTACGTTTATGTGTCTGTTTCAACTTTCAACTTTGATTCATCCCTATCACCAAAGTTTACGGCTTCTTTCTTATTCCCAATTTTGTTTGTTGCAGATTTGCAGTTTTTACCCCCTTTTCAATTCTTCGTAATTATCTGGGAGTGCGGATAGATTGAAATATTGCATATTTAATAAAAAATATTAAAAGTTTTGTTTAATATAAATTCCAAAAACACACACATTCTCTTTTATGGCAGTTCAATCCTTGGGGTTGACAGAATGATGGGTAATCTTCTATTTCCTTGATTTCCACGATTTGTTGTTTCTCAGTAATATATTCTTTAACATATTTCTTTTAACATGTTTTTTTATTATTAGTTAAAATTTATTTAAAATTATAAGCAAGACTCATTAAGAGGCGAGACCCACAAAATTTTGGCATTTTTAATAAATTTTAGCTTGTAATTAAGAGTGTATTAAAAAAAAAAATGTGTTGTTAAGAATCTTTCTTTGATATTTTCGGAGTTCAACTATTGCATCAGAGGTGCATGACTCAAGCCTTTTATTGGACTTGTTTACTTATTGGGCTAACGTACAATTGGGAAATGTGGGCTGGGTACCAGTCCGGTACATTTTCTCCCTTGCCTCAAAAGATTTTGGTTTTCCTTCTCTCTCTCTTATTTTGTTTCAAAGTGCTTAATAATTAATACTACTTTTTTTTAAAAAAAAAGCAAAAAAGTTCATGCATATGTGTATGTATAGTATACACACATATATGTTGGAGACATATTTGATGAAAGAAGTTAATTTTAATCATATAATTATACATGAATAATAAGAATTATTTTAGTTAATTTTAATCATTCATATAAATTATACATTACGATTTATTTTTTTAAGTTTTAATCTCTCATCCAATATATATATATATATATATATATACGTGTGTGTGTGTGTTTTAAAAACTGGACCGGTTATCGACTCGGTCAGGACACTGGGTCAATGGTCAAACCGGAGGGTCAATGGTTGAACCGCATGACTCGGTAAATATGATAATAACATAGATAGTTTATGATATAATGTTATATTTGACACATCTATACTCAAAGAACATGATGGTTTGGTGGCAAAGCTCCTTGCTCATATGCAACAATTTTGATATTTTTGCTTTGACAAGTTGAACCTGCACAGCTTGTGCTGTGCGCGTGGACCACAACTTTGAAAACGTAGAGGACGATGTCAATTTTTTTTTGGTTTAAAATGATGTTGATTTCTTAAAATCTAATATTGGTAAGGTAGGCCTTTACAGACTCTGTTAATAGTCTACAAAACTTATGGGCATGGTCTCAATTAGGTCTGAAATTTAAACCCATATGTATCGTAGGGCCTTTAAGTTGTACTTGAACTAAAAATAAAAGCCCGTTGGACTGCTTTGTTCTAAGTCACAACTTTTTCGTTTTCTTTTTGGTGAATATCTTAAGTCACAAGTTAGTAAGGTCATGGTATTGACTATGGAATTAATGGATTACATGTGGCCTGTGGGCATAGACTTCACAGTGCAACATATTACGAAGCTAAATCCAAGGAATTGGAGTGAAAAAGAAAAGCAAAAACAAAAAGCTTTCTTATCATGTCTGTCTAAAATCGATTTGATGAGACAAGTGATGATCGCAATTTCTCAAAACTTTAGAAGATAAATTTAGTTCCAAATTGTTAGCAATATGGACAAAATACTGGGCTATTTTCGTCCAAAGCTTACGCCAGATAGAACGACAAAATTTAGGAAATTTGTCAAATATGTATCTTAAGACTTAAACTATAAAAGACATTAAACTAGTGGGATTTTAAGGATTAAGGGGAGAGGTGGGCATGTCGAGATTAAATAGACTTGATTTGAACATGAAATGACAAATCCCGGGACCAATTAATGATCCAACAACGTGCTTAAAGAGAGACACAAAACTTTGGCACATTATAATAAATTAATCCTAATCTCGTTTGCATGGATGTGATATCAAAATGAAACTGAAGAAATCCAAATCATCCTCGTGATAGTGGCCTAAATAGAAAAAGGTCAAGTGTATGAAAAAAGACTCCATATCTCCATCCAAAGATCCAAATTAAGTGTATGAAGAAAAAAAAAAAAAACTAATCATTTGGGATTCCTCGAAACCACTCTTCTTTTGGCTTGGTTTCAAGATATGTATAGCTCAAATTATTATGATTTTGAGTTCTTAAAATCACCCTAAGAAAATATGTTTTAAGAAAATTTCTTCTTGTTTGCTTGTTCTTCAACTGAGATTTATTTTTGCATCATGAAGATGACAAAAGCTAAATTCAGATGTTTAAGGATATATGTTATATGCAATTCGAAATTAATGTCACAGCAATAATTGTGATTCTTAATTGAGGCAAAATCATTGAAAAAGATATATACCAAATATTGTTGTTATTCTTTTCTTTTTTAGGGTAATATTGTTGTTATTCTCAAATGAGACTTGTATGCGAAAAAAATATTTTATCCATAGTAACTTATTTTCTTTGGAACAACAAGCGTGTGGAATAAAAGTTTAAAAAATATGTCCAAAATAAAAGATGGCCACGGATGAGCATTGTTATGCATACCTTAATTTTATCACAAATAATCCTTTGTATATAAAAATTAAAACAACTATATTGAATAAAAGCGTATTTAAGAGTTATTCTTTAACAAGAATATTTTTAGAAGTTTTTCTTCAACGTGAGCATTTTTAAGAGTTTTTCGTAACATTTTATCTCTTTCAATATATCTTTTTCATTTTTATTTCTAAATTGAATTTTAATATTTTTTGAAAGAAATTATCAATAATTAAAATTAACTTTGTATCATAATATAAATTGTTTATCATAAATCTAGAATGTAATTTATATGTTTAAAAATATTTATTTATTTCGAATTCTAATTAAAATATAATTTATATATTCAAAAATATTTATTTATTTTAAATTTTAGTTATATAAAATAAACATTTAATCTATGCATTTCACAGACTAAAATACTAATATAAGAAAAATTTTGGTGGATACCAAACACCTAAAAAGCGAAAGAAAGAGCAGATAAATAAGTGTAGGTATGATATGTAATATGATGCGATAGAAAAAAAGATAAAGAAAAATGATATATGTTGACGAAATGTTTGATATATACAAGTGTTTGTATGGCAAGATAATTGATATATATATCAACAGAGAAAAGAAAAATGTGGAAAACAAGACAAATATCTTTACAATAAACACTAGAAACCTATGAAAAAGGGTGTAGTAGCCTGGTAGCGTGTTTGTTTTAGGTACAAAATGTCACAGGTTCAAATCCTATCATGCCTATTCTTAACTATTACTTATCATATGATATTAGTTATTATGAGTGCAATAACACGAGACCAATTGACAATGAATTCCAACTGGTCATAGGCAAATTCTCCCAACTAGTATTTAACGCAATTATACATCTAAGACTCAAACTTGAGACTATTAATTAAGCTGGAATAGTCCCATGCCAATTGATCCACACACTTGATGGTTCTTATAAATTAAATTTGAGTAAATATTATATTCTCATTTAATAAAATTATGTGTCCTTTTTTTTTTTGTGACAAGTGTTTTGATATTTTGCACTATCAAGTTATATTAATATTTTTTTCCAATGAATTATTTACATAATAATTTTTTATTTTTATTTCTTTAATTAATACCTGAATTTCTTCAATCAATATAATATAATAAGATATTTATAAATCATTAAATTAAAATACAATCATACAAATTTTTGAGATTTTTAATATTAAAATTTTGAACATTTGTACTTTTATATTTTAATTTATTTTTATTTTTATTAAAATATTTTTCATCAATTAAATTAAAATTCTTAAGTATTATGTTAATTTAATTTTTTATGTTTTTGCAAAAATATATCTATTCAATGTATGAGATATTTACTAGTTATTTATATAAAAAGAACAAACAATCAAAATTTACTTAAAATTTTTGGATATATAGAAGCTTTTATTAAGTACTAATTTTTTTTTCTCATGAGATAGTTTGACCGTAAAATTAGACAATATATAAAGAGAATGAATGGCTTCAAATCCCACAATTACGTTGGTATTTTTTTTTTGGGGTTTAATGGTCATGACTTTACACTGTCATCCAATCACAAACTACCATTTATTGTAAGTTTGTTGATTTATATAATAAATATTTTAAAAGTCATATTAATGATGATTTCTGATTGGATGACAGCGTAAAACTTTTTACACTGACAGTGCATGACCATTAAACTTTTTTTTTTTTTTATCACACTTTTTGCTTATCTTTTCCTATGGAATCTCATGTACCACTATTTCACATTCAATGTAGAAAATCTTTCATCCTTAACTGATTTTTTTTAGGAATATTTGTAAAATATTTTAAAAATATGTTTGATCATCATTTAAAAGTAGAGTTTAATGGCTATGCATTGTTGGTGTAAAAACTTTTATACTGTCAACCAATTAGAAATCACCGTTAGTATAACTTTTAAAGTAATTATTGTAAAAGTCAACAAACTTACCAAATATGATAGTTTGTGATTAGATGACAATATAAAAATATTTTATACTGTCAGTGTATAGCTTATTTTCTCTTAAAAGTAATATGATATTCCTAGTGTTGTAAACTTTAAATTAATGGAAATCAAAAAGCATAAATATGGCCCTTCACACCAAAAATAAATAAATAGTGTGGCCCTCCATATCGATCACTGTGAAATATAAATGGTTCGCCATAAGCATGGTCCAATATATACGTCTTCTTGAAGTCTCTAAAATCTGGTATGTATCCATCAAGATATTCTGGACCCGACGCTGTCCAATTTTGACACAAGATAAGTATAATAAAATAAAACAAATTTTGAAAAACTAAGAAATGAAAAGCAAATTTAAACCATAATATATAGACTTGACTCATTTTTGTTTAAGATGAGATTTCCATGACATATGCGCGTGCCTTTCCCAATTTTTGTCATCAGTTTCATTTTTGCTTCCCTTGTTATTTTGATAACAAATTATGGACTTTCCTCCCTTCCGATTTGTAGCATGAAATAAAACTATATAAATTTACAATTAGATTTTGGTGCAGCTTAATTAGAGTTCATACTTAATCATTTTTTTGCTGAAAATATTTAATCAATTAAATTTCACGTCCCACGTTATTCCTTTATTCTGCTACTTCGTTATATATGTTTAAAGCACCAAAAAACGAAAATTTTACCAAGGGGATTCTTAAACAAGGTCTCAAGTTTGAGTCTCGTGAATAGAAAAAATGTGGTCGAAAAGAGAGACTCTACTAAAAGTGACCGACCAAGTTTTTTGGTGAAAGTAGTCATCGATAAATCTGGTGGATATTTTTCACCTATAATATGGTTATAAAAAAAAAACACCAAAAAATGAAAAAAAAATTTATTCAAAGGAGAACCATTAATATCCATAAATATATACCTCCATATTCATTAATTCTCAAGATATTGGGAGATTTTGGACATCAATCACTGTTATTAATTAATGTGGTTTTGGGATTTTGTTTTTCCCATTTTAGGGCGTGCATTGGATTTCAATCACCTTTCTTCTTTAGTTTTTAATTTTGACTGGATTAATAAATAAAAGTGTCTTATGTTTGTCAAAAAAATTCTTAATGAAACTCAAATTTTAATATCCGAGCACTTCGTCTGAATAATTTCAATTAGGTGGGATCTGATGAATCTCTACATTGATCACGTTCCATGGGACCATATGAACACCACATTTAATTGCATATACCTACTTGCATTATCGTGCATGTGGGCAAAAAGAGAAAAGAAAAAGGGTTTTTTGTTTGAAAAAACATATTCCACTTGCACCTGAAATTAATTCATATACATTTCTTTTATTATTTGTTCTTTTTTTTTTTCCTTAATTTCTCTCTCTTTCAAGGCATTGGCGGCAGTATGAGTTGTTGAAATATGTACTACAAGTGCATTTCGTACAAGTACTTATTTTTTTTTTTAAAAAAAGGCATTTTTGGATTAATATTTATACTATAAGACCCTTTCAGCTTTTGCCTTAAGTAATTCATATTTTAAGATAATTTTTAGAAATTAATGAAAATTAGACAAACTGAACATATTTGGAATTGAGCAGCAGTTTCACAACACATTTGATTAATTAAAGTAGCAATAACAAAATAATGGGCCAATTGCACAAAATATTGATTTTTTTATGCACAAGTAAAATATATGCTTTTAATTTTGAATGATCACAGAATAGAAGTCATCGGAATGTCAAACTTTTCAAATAAACACTTAGAAGAAAATAAGGTGGTGTTTGGTCCAATTCTTAAAAGGAAAAGTTGGGCCAAACACTCTTTACACAAATGCTTTAAAAAAGAAATAGCTTATTTTTTTTAGAAAAAGTTATGAGAATGAGGAGCTTTTAGAAAAACTAATTGGAGGAGCTTTGGGGAAGCTTATGTGGAGCTTTTTTACATTGGATCTTCATGCGTCTAGAACACGCTTAAGGACAAGCATACCTTATTGCAGTAGAAACAATGAACTTGAGTCTAGATATCGTACCCAAAGACTGATATGGAGTACCTTTCAGAAAAATTCCTATGTACGTTGTCTAGGTTATTCAAGTTTTATGGATGGAGTTCAAAGAATTAAAATGAAAGGGGTTGCACAAAGAATAAGTAAAATTAAATTAGATTTCAATGAGTTAAGAACCTAAGATTATGGGTTCACCTATGTCTTTAATTTCCTTCCCCCAAGTTAAAATGTAATTCTATTTTCAAGTTCAATTGTCAATATCCCTCTATCGAGTTCTTTCACAATCTTTGGTCATGGGTTGTAAAATCATGTATTAAACCCTAGTTGGTCATGTAGTGGTTTAATTTAGGAAAGGATTAGGAACAAAGAGGGTGAACGAATTCGATTGAAAGCTTAGTTCGCAGTTTGATCATGCAACATCCTAGACCCAATTACCTTGGAGATCTATTAATTAATTACGGCATAGTTGCCGATTAATTAACTAATTAAAAACATGCAAGGAGTGATCAATTTCAAACAATATAATAAAGAACACTAAGGTAATTTAATTGAAAGAAAAAGGGGAATAAAATTAACAATCAAAATGAGGTTTTAGTTATCTCAGACATGGTTAAACCACAATCCTTGCCTAGGGATTAGTTTTCCATAGCAACAGAGAAACAACCTATTACAATATATATAATTAGAAACCTTAACAAAAAGACCAGCCATCAACCTCTGTCCACTGAAATGTAGGGAGAATCCTTTAAAGCTTTGGGAGAGTCTTTCCTCTGTCTAAATCCAAGAGAGAAAGTATAATAAAGATCAGATAAGCTCTCCCTTGGGTTTGCTCTTTGCTATTTGTAATGTATCTCTAGAACTTCAGAGAAAAGGCTTAACCCGGTCCGTCTCACACAACATAGGCCCATTGAGAATTAAAATAAAATTAGAATTTGGACCTTGGATCTGCCCGGCGTGGTTGGAAACCTGCTTGGCGTTTTTTGGGAGAAAAATGCGGTCTGGGTTGGCATCGGGCATGCTGAACCATCGGGCAGTCTACACCACCCGCTGGGCGGATGCCACTAAAGCGAGGTTCGCCGAGCGTGTACGACTTCATGTACCCTGTTTTGCACTTTTATTCCCCTTTTTGGTCCATTCTTGGTTTGTGGGCCTCTTTTGCAATCTTCACTTTGGTACCTGCTTTTTTTAAGTCCTCCTTGACTAGTACAATACTCCTCCTTTATGCCTTATGCCTGTGAACTGTATTTCTTTCTCTACACTTCTAACTTTTCTTCACAAAATCTAACAAAATTAAAGCAATTCATACAATTTTAAATAGAAAGCTTAGAAATATACATCACATGAAATCCTTCATTAATGATTTATTTTTTCACAAATTTTCTATGAGCTAATACAAAAATCATGTGAACTTGCTTTATAAATTTACATAAATCTCACTTTGAATTCTTTCTAGCTACAAATATTTTATGCTATTTTTTTTATTTCTTTGTTGCATACCTATATTTTTTTTATTGTTTTTTTGGGAGATTTTTTTTATTATGTGGTCTCCTATATCTTCTTGAACATAGTCTCAAAGCTGCTTTCTTTATTGCTTTGCTTGTTTTTTTATGCTTGTAATGAAATTTTTATTTTTTATTTTGTTAAAAATATTATTAAGCAATAATATAGAATAAGTTAAATATTTTATTATTTGTAATCAACATTTAAATTTCTTTAATTAATGTTATATATATAATATGCAAATCATTATTATTAAAACAATTTTTGACAATTTTAAAATTTAAAAGTTTTAAATATATGATTTTAATAATTTATTTATTTTATTATCATTGAAATAATTTTAAGTAAATTAAATTAATTTTACTAATGTTTTTAATTTTTATAAATGTACTTTTTTTATTGGAAGAGATAATTATTTTTAAACAAAATTAAAGTTTTTAATTTTTTTACCAAATAATTTTTATCTTAATAGGTGTTTTTAAGCTAAAAAAAAAAGACAAACAATTTCTTCTTTTAATTTTAAACTCTTATTATTTATTTTAACTTAAAAGTAGATTTTACTACCTTTAAGTAAAAGAAAAGTCGGGCAAAATATATTCTAAGAAGATAAAATGAATTAAGTTTATCCCATAAGTTAAAATTAACTTATGCATAAATAAGCTAATTTATAGAAACTCTCTCATTTAGTTTCTTCAAAAATTAATTTTAACTTATATGAGAGAAACTTAATTAATTTTTTGTTTTTTTGTCTCTATAAATACTTATTGAGAAATTTATCTATACACATGACCATATATATGGAACACACACATAAATTCTTAAATAGTTATTTGCAGAAGCAGCCACACAGATATTAGTCATGTATAGTGGTCCAACTATACTTTAATCATAGTTTCCTGAAAAAAGATATGTGGGGAGGACTATATATGTATGTTCAGTAAAAAAGAAAATAAGAACAAAATTTATAAGGTGGAAAGTCATTTTCTTAGCACTTTCTTCTGCGAACAAACTTTCTATATAATATCAAGAATTTTTGTTGTTGTTATAACCATATCATGATTTAAATGCATACAATATATTCGAACAACTACCTGTCAAGGTTTTTCCCGGAAATGTTACGACAATCAAAAGGGCAGAAAAATTGATGCTCTTGCGAAACCACCTATGAAATCAGTATGCTTATAGTTACCGTCATATTAATAAAATATGACATTTTCTTCACAACATTTTTAGAGGAATAAAAAAATGGTTCTAGTGATTAGGTCGAGATTTTTGCAGTGATTGTGGATGACCCAAGGAAAGGAAGCATGAAACCAAAAGCAAAGAATCGACTATGTACCTACCACATTACAGTTTGTTCCCTAGATGTAGGGCACATCAATGTTTTCTTTTTGGTTAGGAAAATAAAAAGAAATTAACTAATAAAGTGACGATGGATTTTGATCCCTTAAGTAAGTAGTTAGGAATTCAAATTCTGACTTTTGTCTATGAAAAAAACTTGGTGGGGACAACCCATCTTTGATTGCCTTTATATCTTTCGAAAGAGATTGTTCTCACTAGAGGATCAAAGATATTCCTTGCAATCATATACATATAAAAAAAGATTACACCAATAATTAATATTAACCAAGTTAAAGAAAATATTGCATCTCATTTTACTATTATGCATTTGAAAAAGAAAGTCTCCAAACATGTGGATTCCAAATGATGGTGGAATAAAGTTTCTCTTGGGTAGATAATTAAGAATATACGGGGTAGAATTCAACCCTAGCTATACTATAGCAAGTTGATTAAGTATGTCTTTATTGTTGAATCAATTGGTGGGCAAGAAACCTTGGAATGCAATTAAATTATGATGTTATATCTTGACTTAAATATATTTTAGTTTTTGTAAAATTTGATTTTAATTTTTTATTAGTTTTAATCTTCATACATTTTAAATTTCTAAAAAAAAAAGTTTTCTATAGCCATTTAGTCGTGGTATTACATGTATCTAATCACGACCCTAATTTACAAGTGATGTAATATGTTTATATGTATATTATCTCATCAGTAAGTAATAAAAGGATTATTTTAGAATATTAAAATTTACAAGAACCAAAATTAACAAAAAAAATTTAAATAACTAAAACCAAAATTAACCACATCTAAAAATATATTCCACCCTTATACTATCTTTAAAAATTGATGATTAAATATGTTCACTTTAATATGGGTTAAAAAAATAGTAATTAAAGAGGTGTAACTAAACTTATAACCTAAATTTAATTTCAAATTAAACTGTGATTTGTTTTTTTTTTGAGGGTCAACTGTGAAATTTTGAAGCATTCTTTTTACAATCATATATAGAGTGAGGAAAAACTGAAATATATTGACAAGTTCGGATTATTGATTTTTCACATCAAGGAAAAAAGGTCTTTCGCACCCGACATAAAACTAATAACTTTATTGGAACATCATTCTGTATAATCATTGTAGACATTGATGCGATTTGAAATTAATTGTTACTTTAATCACGTTGTTAGATTTGGTCTTGGACCAGGATATCAATCACACTGTTAATTTTGTTTGTTAAGAAATTAATTTAAAGTAAATTACACTCTTCTCCTTTGAAAGATGCGAATATTACACTGTTTATCTCTCTTATGTTAAAATATACATTTCCCTTGACAAATTTAAATATATGATACTTTACTCTATTTTTAAAATTTCCATTAAAGTTCCGTTAGTTGCCATTAAAAAAAATGTTATGACAAAAAAATCCTTTACAGTTTCATCCCATCATAGATGCAAGTATTATGCCGCCTTCTTTTCTTGTGTTAAAATGCACAATCTTCACCCTTAACCGATACAAATATATTATACTTTATTCTATAATATATATATATATATATATATATGCATTTATTTTTTTATTGTTTAAAAAACTAGTTCATAAAATTTAATTAAAATAAATATAAATTGATATATTTAAATATATATTACTATAATATTATAATGTGTCATAATTTCTATTCTTAATCTGATAAAAAAAAATTCTATTCTTAATTATTATTTAATAAATTATTTTAAATTTAAATATATATTTGAAGAAATCTCTATCAAGTAAGTGAATGATAACTTAGTATATTAAAAATATTTTAGTTTATATTTTAATTAAAAATATATTTTAAAATCCTTTAAAGAATATTCTTTAACAATATTAAATTAAATAAACTATATATTATATATTTTAAAATAAGATGGGAGATGTAGTGCAATGCCCACATCTTTTAGAAGAGAAAAGTGTAATTTATTCTATATTTTAGCATAAAAGAGAAGGACAATGTGATACTCGCATCTCTTATGAGAGGGTAATGTAACTTACTTTAACGGTGTTAAGTTACATAGATTAAATTGTATATTTTAACATAAAAGGGGAGGACACTGTAATACTTGCATCTCTCAGGAGAGAGAAGTGTAATTTACTCATTAATTTATAAACAAGTATTAGTAGAAATGGCTAAATTAAGCACCTTATCCATGAATACGACTTAGGGGAATTTGATTCATTTGTGGCTTTTTTATCTTTTCCTCATTCACTTAAAAAAAATAAAAGGAAAATGCGATTCTATTATGTTAGATTTCATCTTAAACCCAACTGACATTAAGTAAAGTTAACCAACAGGCATATAAACTGCACCCTAGGAATTGAGGCAAATAATGTTAGACTTTTTGACGCCCTCCATCCACAAATATATGCAAACAGGCCATGCTTGCCCAAATAGGTGATATATTAAAATGAGCTATAGGGTCTGATACCATGTGAGGTTCTATCTTAAAATCAATTGACATTAAGTGAAGTTGTCCAACAAATATATAAGTTGTATCTTAAGAATTGAGATAGATGATGTGAGACTTTCCAACATATTAAACTAAATGTGTGTAATAGAAATTTTATTTTGAGTACATTATTTTTAATATGATAAAACTAAGATCTTGTCCTATACTAAAATAGAGAAGATTAAGTTCCAAGGGAGCGTTATACATTTTATTTCAAGTCAAGTGGTTGAAAAACTAATATTGTCCATGTTGAGTGCCTTAACTCTGTATCAGCATAATTGAGTTGTACATGTTTTACTATTTGTTGTGATCATTTTGTCTCGGTAATCCTTTTAAACTATATTGTTGTTGATTGTCTTCACGGCCATGATATTTGTGGTTAGTGTCGGAGCCACTCCATGAGTTTACATTGAAATTTTTAATATTTCTCAAAATCCTAAATTTATTTTGGAAAGGGCCGTGAGGTGCTCTCCATTGATTTATATGGTTTTAAATACACTCATATAAGATAATCATATTTGTTGAAGAGAAAAATAATATTTTAATACATTTATATTTTACCCTATCACATCTTGCTTACTCCCTCCGGATTTAAATATAAGTAAAATTAATTAATTTATGTGTTAATTAAAAAGTTAGTTAACATTATTTAATTTTACTAATTTTTTTTAAAAAATGTTTTTTTTCTAAACTATTCTTTATTAGAACTTGATATCAAGAATAAAAAAAGATAATTAGAAATTGAATCTGAATTTAATGAAGGGTATTTTGGAGATAATGTCATTAAATAGGATAAAACTAGTTAATATTTATTTATATTTTAGTCCACTATTTATGAATTTCTAAAAGGAATATATTAGCTGTCATAGGAGACATTAATTGTATACGTCCTAGTGCCGTTTTGTACATGGAAAATAAATCACATAATTATATTGAGGTAGATTAGAGATTGTTAAGTTATTTGTATATAGAGAAATAACTACTATTATTAACAATGAAATGATTGTCGTTTGATTTTGAAAAACACAAAACAGTGTTGTAATTATAACCATTGAAAGTGTTAATTTTCCTATCACAGTTATCCCAATTTGCTTTTAACAATTTTAGTTAATTTTGTTCAAAATTGAAAACAATTAAATCAATAACTAAAAACACAGCGAACATGATTTTGATAAGATGTGTTTGATTAATTCACGTTAATTGATAGTACAAATAACACAACACTGTATAACTAGTTGTCGTTTATAACCTATAAATTCAGTAGTGAGAGTTGAAGTGATATGCATAAGGTCATAGATTCTAATCTTAGTAAGACCTTTGTACACAAAAAAATAATATTTATAATTTATAATCTATAACTATTATAATGGCAAGACCTATTTTTTGTCTCCATATTTTTGGACTATTTTATCTTTTAACTAACATTATAAATTACACCATTATTATGTTTTAACTGCATATAAAAAATACCACTAACTACATATTTCAAATAATTGTACATTCTCATTTCTATTTAACATCCATCATCTCTCTTTTATTTATTTTTTAAATATAAAGAACTGTACATCTCACTAACGGCATATAGAAAGGCACATTGACGGTTTTCCCTAGTCATTTTGGTTTTTACTTTTCTTCAAACATATTTACCTTTTTTACTACACCTGATAACTAATCTCACCTCTCCATATTATGGCTGAATTCGAAGTTTTGGTTTCTACATTTTACTTATAAAATTAACTACACTTTCCCATTTTTTATTTAACTTCTTTCTTCTCCCTTTTATTTTATATTTTATTTTAAAAAAATGTTGAGAGGCATATAATGCCTCTCTTTCCCCAAATATAAACCATTTTGAAAAGTCGAAGGGAACAAAAGAACGTAAGAAGATTTGGAGTAGAGGGTTATCAAGGAAATTAGGAGGGAGAAAAAGGGAGATGCATATTATGACTATTCTATTATAATGTGTGTGAAAACAAGAAATTATTCATGCTTTATTGAAGAAAATTGCTTAATGCAATGAATTTTTATGCACGAAAAGTGATGAAATTACGAGACATTGAAATCGCATATTTTTGACAATTTTTTTTTCTTTTGCAATTTTTTGTTAATAATTTTTTTAACACATAGCTTCCCTCTCATTGAATAACAAGTTTTAAAATTTTTGTTCTGTATTATTTTTTTAGTCTATTTCATAACCGTTTTTAAAATTAATAGAACTGTTATTTTTGTACTACCCAATATTTCTTCTTTAGCAAATCAAACACACTTAAACTAGCAATAAACCTAACATACGGGATCATAAAAAACCAAAAACTTGTTCGACCAAAAATCTAACAAAAATGTAAAATATCAACTGCAATAAGCATAATACCCAGTTGAAAATATGCATAATTTCCTTTTGATGAGGATAGTATCAGCGGTAGCACATAAGCATAAAGTTGATTTCATTTGAAAATGACACCCCCCATCTGCTCGATCATGAAAATTTGGCAACTGAATTTTTCTACTGTGCAAAAGGGAAATTGGATAAAGCAACCTAGCTAGTTTAGCTAGTTCTCACAGCCAAACATGTTCTTTATATATATTATTATCCACAAGTCTTCATCAGAGAAGAGGAACTTAATTATAACTACTTTGGGCTTATAAAAAAAGCATATAACGACTTTAGATTCAGTGGCGAAAAATCACAAAGTTTGAAGATAATGGTTTTTATGAAGTTCAAGGGTACCTTTAATTTAATTCCATAAAATCCGTTGTACCCTTTAGACCCACCAACCAAAAGTTTGAATATATCCTTAGAAGGCAATAGGTATTCAAACCATGATTACTAGTGCCCAAAAAGATGCAGTAATTTTTGGGACAAAGGAAGTTTGACCCATGTGTTTAGGGCAGCGCCAAAAAGAAAAAAGAATTGGAGCTTTGGATAAAATTTATAAAGGAGTCTTATTTAATGTAACTCATCAATTGATTTTCATTCTTCTATTTTTTTAATGCGTTGTAAAAACATGAAAATCACGGTAATTACTTGCTTGAAGACAATCAATATTTTTTTTTGGGTGGGTTAGGGTATCCTCCAGCCGGAAGTTAACGACTAATCTCTCAAAGTAGTGAAATTTATTTAAGAGACTGACCTCTTGTAATAGATATTTTTTTTATACACATGAACTTAGGGATCAAACATTTGACCACATACTTAAAGGACAAAATTATCTGCTAACCATGCCACATCTTGTTTGTACAATCAATATTGTTAATGATGTTAGCATGGTCACAAGTCATTAACTAATCTGTTTTTTTATTCTTCTCCTAGAGATTTTGAAATAAATCAATTCCTATGGATGTTGGCATTCTGTCTTGGTAATTAATTGATTATGGATAGGCTCTCTACTAAACTTAACTTGACAAAGAGGAATATGCTTCTTACACCACCAACATATGTGATGGGTGTTTCTTTTTCTTTTTCTGTTTTTGTCAAAATCGGCAAGAATCTTCAATTCATTTGTTCTCCACTTTTAGGTTTGCATCTTTGACGTGTCCTTATTCTTATGTTTGGTAGTTATCAAATGGTCCTAGCACTTATTGCTAAAACCCATTTTTAAGTGCATAGAAGATTAGCGAGAGGGAAAAAAAGAGAGAATATGTGGATGATTTTTAGTTTACGTACTGCTCTTTGGTCTCTATATAGAGATTAAAATATCCATTTGAAAATAAGAAAAATGACAAAATTTATTTTTTTACTAAAAACGATAGTTGTTTAATTTGAGAAAATATTTTTTATTTTTAATTTCGGAAAATAGTTTTTACTTTCATATTTTAAGATTTAAAAAATATGTTTATTTTGATATTCCAATTTTTGTTTTTAGGAAATGAAAACAATGAAAATACATTTGGTTTACCTATTTTTAATGATTTTAAAAATACAAAATATTTGAATATGAAATTTAAAAATAACATTTAAATAATAACAATATAGTCAAATTTTATTACTGAATAATTTATGAATAAAAAAATTATACAAACTCTTCTCCACCCTCCCCTTATTAGACACGCCTTTCTCTTTCTCATTAATCTCTCCTTTTCTAAGGATGACTTTCGACCCCTTAAGAATGAACTCTTTCTCTTTTCCACTACTTGCCTGGCAATGCTTTTGTTGTTCTCTTCACCTTCGACTCCATGCTCTTCCTCTTTTGAGGATTTGGGCATTGTTTGAAAAGTAAAAGTGACATAAGATAATCAAAAGAACACAAACCCATTCAAGACAAGAGATGAAAAAAAAAAAAACCCATAGAAATGGGAAAACTAAAATGAGAAACATAAAGGAAGAAAAGGAAGCGAAAGAAGAAAAACTGTGGTACGAGCACATGGGTGGTTGAAGTTGGCCAATAATGGTGATGGTGTGGTGTTGGTCAACAATAGTGAAAAATAGGGTGAGAAGTAGAGAAAGTACGAAGAAGAAATTGGTCATTAGGGCTTGATAACTATGTGAAGAAAACAAAAAAGAAGGATTTTGATGTAATTTTCAGCATAATTACGATGATCCCGTCGTGTTTTTGGTAGAAAAGAGAACACTTGGAAATGTCCTTCTTTTTTTTTTTTTTTTTCAATTTTAGACCTATTTTAAAAGTGTTTTCAAAAAAATAAATGTTTCCTAAAATTTAATCAAACATATTTTTAGCACTTTTTCCAATTTTCAGTAAAAATGGAAATGAAAAAGAGAAAAAAGCTATGCACTGATAGTGTAAAGCAATTTTACACTGTCATCCAACGCCGTGTATGGTAAGTTTGTTGATTTTTACAATAACTATCTTAAAAGTCATACTAAAGGTGATTTTTAATTGGTTGATAGTGTAAAACTTTTTACAGTGATAGTGCATAGTTGTTAAACTCAATAAAAAATAGGCAAACCAAACATTACCAAAAGGTTCTATTTTTCATTTCAGATTGGTGTATATATTCTTTATAGTGTTTGAAAATATGTTGTAGCTAACAGACTTAAGTTAAGATTGTGACTTTGTATAAAGGTTGGAATAATTCGGGGACCTCCTTAATAATAATTTGTTTTGTTGATAAAAAAAATATAATTATTAAGAAATAAAATTGATTAGACTATAAAAGAAAAACTAATATTAAAATTTATCACATAAATTAACAATAAACAAAACTTATTATATATATATAAGGTCAGGATCCGTTGACACCAAGTGTAAGAGTTAGTCAAATTACACCTTCAATAGCTTTTTGTATGATACAAATTTAACCAATCCAATCGTTGAATTTGATGATATTATCTTTATGATTATGTATATCAAATTTCACATTATTTGGACTTTTCTAAATATGTTATCTAACGTTGAATATTTACATATATTTTAATATCATATTGTACGTTAAAATAAAGTGATTTAATGAACTATTAAATAATTTTAGAATTGTATGAAATTTTGCATACTTGATCTAATTAATAAGAACATCAAATTCAACGGTTAGATTGGTTAAATTTACTTTATACAAAAAGCTATTGAAGGTGTAATTTGATTAACTCTTACACCTGGTATCAATAGATCCTAATCCATATATATATATATATTGACAGTTTGAGTAAGGACAATTTGTTTACGTTTTTTTGTAAAAAAATAATTTTAATGAAAAGATATATTAAATTCTTAAATGAATGTTTCAAAATGCATAATAACTCAAAAAAAGCAATTACAATTATTTTCTTAGAAGTTTGAATAATAATTTTTTTAGAAATAAGAATCCTAGTAATATATTATTTGACTGATAAATTCTTTTTAATATATTTTTTATTATTATACAAAAAATAATTACTAAGTTCCATAATAACTTATATCCATTTTCTATTTAGCAAGACTCACCTAAAAGTAACCCAAAAATAAATACTGCATTAGAATGAATGCGTAATTAATATTTTTCTTAAAAAGTGTCTTAAAAACTCATATCATAAAATTACTTTTTCAATTACTAAAAAAAAGCACTAACAGTTAAACGTTAGTTTTGCCTCATCGATATAAACTTTATCAAACACAAATAGAATCATAGTATAGAGAGTGTTTGGAATAAAAACCTTAATTTTTATTATTTTTATTTTTTATATGGAAACTAAAATTCTATAGATATTTATTCTAAAACAATACATAAAAGGTTATAGGATCTACAATATACTAGATTATTGAGGATTAAAATAAATACCTGAATCTATAGTTATTGATTACTTGATCGATGTAAAAGACTTATTATAATCATGAGACAAACAAAAATGGGTGATTTTATGATTCTTTTGTTGGATCATTAATCCAACATTGGCCTTATATATGAATAATTATGTATTGTGGACTGCCGCTTAAGGTTAAGCCCAATTAAATGGTAATTCTATTTTTATGATGGGCTAAAATAGAAAAACCAAAAGATAATCCTAGGATTGTCTATAAATAGGTCATGGTCCCCAAGTCACACACATCGTTTTCTCTTTTCTGACATCTCATCATCAGAAGGAGGCAGAGGAAAAATCAAGGAGTTCTCTCAAGAAAGTGCGTGTACATTTGGAAGACCATACCGCACGACTCTAAAGAGTAATCGGTCATCATGATTTCAGGTGCGCTTCCGCATATTTTCCTAATGATTAACATGATTGATTCTAGGTTGTAGGTGATGGTTTTCACCATAGGAATTTAATTTTGGTTCCCACAAGTGGTATTAGAGCAGTTATATTTGATAATTAAGAAATTAATTTCTTTCATAAAATTCAGTCATACCTATTTTGCGTTCCACTTTATATGATTTATAATACATAATTTAAAATCACGCATTTAAATTGGTGGCTATATATATATATATATATATATATATATATGCTTTACTGTAATTTTATATTTTGTAAAAGGCTTATTGAATTTGCCTTAAAGCTGCGATGCTTTTCTTTTGGATTTCTCATATTTTTATACAAATGAAAACGTTATCTTAATTATGGTTTCACATATATTTTGCTAGAAGGCATATATTCATGCATTGAATGGTTTTACTAAAATTGGTTTACAAATATCATGGAATGTGATGCATCATGAATTAAGTTAATTCGCCATTCGGCACTGGACCCACACTGGCATAGACGCACAATAATTTTTTTTTTTTGTGATGGACACTGAATTCATCTCATGATATATATATATATATATATATATATATATATATATATATATATATTAAATTAATTTGGTGTAATGATATAAGTATAAGATCCATCCCCTGAATTATTTCAATTACGTATATGTATGCACCTTTGAGAAGTATGCCACTAGAAATTGATTTGCATTATTGTGTGTATACATGTACTGTTGTGGAAAATTGCAAGTTACTATGTGCTTAATTTTGGATATCATTTTTTAGTAATTCTAAATTTGAATATTGGAAAGTTTATGTATATATATATTTTGGGATAAATTAATTGAAGCAACATGTCACCAACGTGGCCTCTCTTGTGGAAATTAATTTATTTTGAAATATAAAAGGTTGTGCTTGTAACTTATGTGAAAACTCATCGGCCCAAAGGAAGGTGAGCATTTTACAAAATTGCATGTGCACATGTGGTAATGATGCGTGATAATTATTCGGTTTTACATGTGAATAATGAATCGGCCCAAAGGAAGATTTATTGTTTGACATATTCTTATTATTAGTGTTTGATTACTATGCCAAGGTATTACTAAAAAGTTAATATTTTGTCCAAAGATAAAATATTAATGGATTCCCAATATCCTGAGATGGAGTTTCCTTTATTTGAATTTAGTATTACTTGTATTTTGAGATAGACTTATGTGAGCATGTTTTGTTTGTTTATTGTTCTCTGTTCAGCTATGAATGATCCTGCAAATATTACTGCCAGCATCAACTCTATTCCTATGCTTAATGGCTCAAACTTCAAATCCTGGAAAGAAAATATCTTGATAGTTCTTGGAGTAATGGATCTCGACCTTGCGTTAAGGGTTGACTCTTCCCCACCTCTTACGGATTAGAGTACCTTTGTAAATAAAAAGGAGATGGAAAGGTGGGAGAAGTCAAATCGCATGAGTATGATGATCATGAAGAAGGCCATTCTAGAAGTATTCAGGGGCACAATATCTGAAAAGATAACTATAGCTAAGGGGTTCCTTACAGATATTGAAAAATTTTTTGTTAAGAACGAAAAGGCTAAAATAGGTATGCTCTTGGTAAATCCAATTTCAATGAAGTATATGGGTAAGGACAACATTAGGGAGTACATCACAGAGATGTCTTATATTGCTTCAAAGTTGAAAGCACTTAAGCTAGAACTCTCTGAGGACATACTAGTGTATTTGGTTCTGATATCTCTTTCGTCACAATTTGGCCAGTTTAAGGTGAGCTATAATTGTCAGAAAGAGATTTGGTCTTTGAATGAGCTCATCTCACATTGTATTTAGGAAGAAGAAAGGTTGAAGCAAGACAAGACAGTAAGTGCTCATTTTGCCTCTACTTCAAAGAATAAGGGCAAGGAACTGAAAAGGAAGAAGGATAAGAAAGCTGTAGATACAACGTTTCAAAAGAAACAACAAAAGAAACCAAACGAATTAGAAGACAACGGTTGTTTCTTTTATGGAGCTGAAGGGCGTGTAAAGAAGCATTGTAGTAACTATCGCGCATGGCGTGCTAAGAAAGGTATACTTCTTAATTTGGTTTGTTCTGAGGTTAATTTAACTTCGATGCCTAAACACGCATGGTGGATAGATTCTGGTGCAACAACTCACATCAGTGTGTCTATGCAGGGTTGCCTAAATTGCCGAAAACCAAGTAATGGTGAAAGATGCATCTATATGGGTGATGGCAAGACAGTTGAAGTTGAGGCAATTAGAAAATTTAGATTATTGTTAAAGACCAAATTTTATTTAGATCTTGATGAAACATTTATTGTACCATCTTTTAGATGGAATTTGATTTCTATTTCTGCTTTGGACAAATTTGGTTTTTCTTGTTCATTTGAGAATGAAAAATTTAGTTTATTTCATGATTCAAAATTGGTTGGTTCTGGTTCTTTATCAGGTTATGATAATCTTTATTTGATTGACACAATTGCTTCATTTAATGAATCACTACAATTAAGTACACAAGGGATAAAGAGAAAATTAACCAATGAGAATTTAACTGCGTTATGGCACATGAGATTAGGTCACATCTCTAGACGAAGAATAGAGGGACTTGTGTTAAACGAAATTCTAGAACCTTTAGATTTTACAGATTTTGATATTTGTATCAATTGCATAAAGGGGAAACAAACTAATAAAAGGATATTTGAGGCCAATAGGACTTTGGACGTTTTAGAACTTACACATAAAGATATTTATGGGCCATTTCCTACAGTTGCTTGGAATGGTCAACAATACTTTATAATGTTCATAGACGATTTTTCTAGACATGACTACATTTATCTCATTAATGAAAAGACAAAGTCGTTGGACATATTCAAAAATTACAAGATTGAAGTTGAGAATCAACTCAACAAAAGAATCAAAAGCTTCAGGTCTGACCGTGGTGGTGAGTACTATGGCAGATATGACGGTTCAGGTGAACAACGTTCAGGGCCATTTACTAAATTCTTACAAGAATGCAGTATTGTCCCACAATACACTATGTTGGGCTTGCCCACTATGAATGGTGTTGTTGAAAGATGAAATAGGACGCTTAATGACATGGTAAGGAGTATGATTAGTCATTCTACCTTACCGAAATCACTCTTGGGAGAAGCACTTAAAATTGTAGCATATATCCTTAACAGAGTTCCAACTAAAGCAATTACCAAAACCCCTTACGAACTTTGGACAGGCAAAAATCCTAGTTTAAAGCACTTACATGTTTGGGGCTGTCTAGCTGAAACAAGGCCTTGTAGGTCAAATGAAAAGAAACTGGACTCAAGGACATTGAGTTGTTATTTTATTGGATACTCTAAAAGATCTAGGGGGTACAAGTTTTATGATCCCACAAGTAAGTCGATTTTCGAATCAGGAAATGCTCGGTTCTTTGAAGATGTCGAGTTTGCAAGGGAAGATATAGTAAAGGACTTTGCCTTTGAAGATGAATATGTTGATATTCCCACAGGTGTTATTGGCATTGTTCAAGATCCTATTCTTGACTCTGTTCAAGACACAATAGATCAAGACAATTTCGAACCTCCAATACAAGAAATTGTTCCAGAAGAACAAACTCTTCCACCTCAAGAACCTAGGCCATTAAGGAGATTCATTAGAAGAAAGAGAAGTGCAATATCAGATGACTACATTGCATTTCTCCAAGAACATGAGGTTGATATAGGAGTGATGGAAGATGATCTGATCAACTTCCATCAAGCCATGGAAAGTTCTAACTCTCAAAAGTGGATAGATGCCATGAATAAAGAGATTAAGTCCACGAGAGACAATGACGTTTGGGATCTTGTCTCATTGCCAGAAGGTGCGAAACCCACTGGTTGCAAATGGATATCTACGACCAAGAGGGATTTGAAAGGTAATGTCGAGAGGTATCGCCTTGTTGTAAAGGGATTTACACAGAAAGAAGGCATTGACTATAAAGAGACTTTCTCTCCAGTTTCTTCGAAAGACTCTTTCAGGACGATAATGGCATTGGTGGCACATTTCGATCTTGAGTTACATCAGATGGACATAAAGACAATGTTTCTCAATGGTAACAATGATGAGACAATTTATATGGTGCAACCATAAAACTTTGGTTCAGAAGACTTAAAGAATATGGTTTGCAAATTTAAAAATTCCATCTATGGGCTCAAGCAAGCATCTCGACAATGGTATTTCAAGTTTCATCAAGTGATCATCTCATTTGGTTTTGAGGTGAATTTGACTTATGATTATATATACCATAAGTTATGTGGGAGCAAGTATATTTTTTTGGTTTTATATGTTGATGACATTTTGCTTGCCAGCAATGATATAGACTCATTACATGAAACCAAGAAATTTCTAGCTAAGAACTTTGAGATGAAAGATCTTGGTAATGCATCTTTTGTATTGGGCATACTGATACACCAAGATTGTTCTCGGGGTATTCTTGGATTTTCATAAAAAAGTTATATTGAAAAGTTTCTCAAGAGATATGGCATGCAAGACTCCAGACCAGGTGATACCCCTATGGTTAAGGGAGACAAGTTTAGTCTCAATCAATGCCCTAAGAATGGCTTTTAAGAAAAGGAGATGCAGAAGATTCCTTATGCATCAGTAATAGGGAGTCTGATGTGTGCTCAAGTTTGTACGCCTCTAGATATCGCATACATTATAGGGATGTTGGGCAAATACTTGAGTAATCCAGGATTAGACAATTGGAAAGTAGCTAAACAGGTCATCCGGGTACTTACAAAGAACAAAAAACTATATGCTCACGTATCGAAGGTCGCATAAGCTTTAGATCATTGGGTATACTGACTTCAATTTTGTTGGATGGCAAGATAGTATGAAATCTACATCGGGCTATATACATGCTAGCTGGAGGTGCTATTTCTTGGAAGAGTGCTAAACAGTCTCTTATAGCCTCTTCCACTATGGCGGCAGAGTTCATAGCATGTTATGAGGCATCCAATCATGGAATTTGGCTACAAAATTTTGTCATAAGGTTGTGCATAGTGGATGGTATTGAAAGACCACTCAAGTTATTTTGTGACAATAAATCAACAGTTATATTTGTCAATAACAATAGGAGCTTGACAAAGTCAAAACACATAAACATCAAGTTCCTTGTTGTTAAAGAAAGAGTTTAGAGTGGACAGTTGTCTATAGAGCATATTGGAACAAACTCCATGGCTGCGGATTTGCTTACTAAAGGATTACCACCCAAAATGTTTCATAAGCACACTGCTTGTATGGGTGTTATGTCATTTAGTGATATTCAGTTTTAATGGGATTTTGTATTTTTAAATGCTTTTGTGATATAGACATAATTTTGGTTTACGTATGGTTTAAGAATATTTTCTGCAAAAATAAAGTTTTGGTGTATTGACACTCTAGTTTTTGTTGTTTGATCTCACTAAGGTATAAGGAGGACCAATTGGAATTAGGTATGTTAAGATCACATTACAAGAAAATTCCATGCTACACATCCATATCATGATCCATGTCATTCATTTGTATCAACAAATGTGACCATTGATTGGTTAAGTTACGATAGATGTAACAAAGACTACTTTGATCCTATGTTGTTATAATTGATGGACTAGATTGGTTATAGATACATTCGATAATGGCAGTAACATTAAGCTCATATGGTTAATTTTTGCAATGCATAATTATGAGGTTACAGATATAGTCCAAGTGGGAGATTGTTGGATCATTAATCCAATATTGGCCTTATATGTGAATAATTATGTATTGTGGGCTGCCGCTTAAGGTTAAGCTCAATTAAAAGTGATCTGATAAGGTTTGGGTAATTTGGGCTTTAATGTGTCTAATAGGATATGGACCTTTAATGTGTAAAGACTAAAATGTAATTTTATTTTTATGATGGGTTAAAATAGAAACACCAAAAGATAACCCTAGGGTTGTCTATAAATAGGTCATGGTCCCCAAGTCACACGCATCGTTCTTTATTTTTTGACATCTCATCATCAGAAGGAGACAGAGGAAAAATTAAGGGGTTCTCTCAAGAAAGTGCATGTAGACTTAGAAGACCATATCGAACAGCTTTAAAGAGTAATCGGTCATCATGAATTTAGGTACGCTTTTGAATATTTTCCTAATGATTAACATGATTGATTTTGGGTTATAGGTGATGGTTTTCACCATAGGAATTTAATTTTGGTTCCCACATCTTTTTCAACCAAAGCCTTTAGAATCCTTATTCCTTAATGAAACTTTAGTAACTCTTCAGATGGGAGAAGAGAGACAATTGTGTAGCTTAGTGTTTGGGACTATAATTAGAGTTCCTTATTTATTGACTCCACCAGGGTTCCAATTATGCCAAAGTGAGCTAATAATAGTATCCACTTATTAAGCCCATATCACATCCTTTAATAGTCTAACAAGCTCACTTTATTAAATTATTTAAAATATAAGTCACTAAATATAAATAGCTAATATAATTATTAATAAAATATGAGCCCACATTAAATAAAAAAATATAAATTCCTAACAATCTTTCACTTAGGTTTCATATTGGTTACTTGAATAATTATATCACATTTCTTTACATGCTCATCCATATGCTATTTATTTTATATTTTCCCTCAACAATTTGGTCCATCTCATAAACAATGGATTACCATAACTTTCATCACAATCAAGTATGGTTAAACATTGATGATCACTATATTAATACACTTGATGATATAGATCAAATATGGATGAGTGACATGAAAATTACATGCAATGTGATCTCAATCATATCTATTTCCAACTGTTCCTTCTTTATTCTTTGGCAAGATTAGTTCAAAATTTATTAATTGTAATTTAAATATTGCACCTAAACAAAGAAGTCCAAAAATAAACTCATAAGTTTTAATCTTTATTTCTATAAAAAATCAAATACATAAATACTAAATACAAACATAGAACAAAAAGTAAGACTCCCATTAAACCAAGGTAACATTTGAAACAACACTTATATGAACTTGCTCATCAAAGACTTTAGGTGTCAAACCCTTAGTTAGTGGATCAATTAGCATACAATTTGTTCTTATGTGTTTTATAGATATTTCTTTATTATAGACTATTTATTTAACAACCAACTACTTTATGTTAATTATTTTTGACTTGGTAGAACTTTGATTGTTGTTGGAGTATAACATTAATGAGTTATGGTCACAGTAAATCCTTAATACCCTTTTAATGTTGGTAATAATGCATGGGCTAGTGACAAAGTTTCATAGTTATATCCTGTGGTTGGATGCCTTATAATAAGCTATAAACTTCGTTGCCATGGTCGAAGAAACTACAAGAGTTTGTTTACTAAACTTCAAAGAGATAGTTCTACCAACTAACAAGTAGATGTATCTTGATGTGGAACACCTGTTATCTAGGCATACTCAATGGTCTTTAACCTATCTAACTTATGATAAGTAAGCATATAGTCTCTTGTGCTCTTCAAGTAACACATCACACGTTTAATTGTTGTCCAATGCTTCAATATCAAAGTTGCTCAAATATCACCCTAAGACTTCCACGAAAAAAGGCTATGTCAAGATGGGTATGAACTTAAGGATACATGAGACTCCTAATAACTAATGCATAAGGAATCTTTTGCATCTCTTCTTTCTTAAGATCACTAATGGAGCATTATTTGAGACTAAACTTGTCCCTTCTAAAAATAGTTGTATCCCTAGGTTTACTATCTTTTATACCAAATCTATTCAAAACTACATGAATATAGCTATTTTGTAATAACATAAGGATACCTTGAGAACGATCTTTGACTATCTAAATGCTTAAGACAAAAAAGTTGCCACTAAGATCTTTCATCTTAAAATTCTTCGATAAAAAATTCCTGGTTTCATGTAATAAGTTTATATCGCTACTTGCTAGCAAAATATCATCAAAACATAATACTAAGAATATAAATTTACTCCCATTAAATTTGTGGTACATATAGTCATAAACTATATTAGCCTTAAAGCCATAATAGGTGATAACTTGATGAAACTTGTGATACAATTGACAAGAAGCTTGTTTAAAGCCATAAATGGATTTATTCAATTTGCATAACATAGACTTTGAATCACTTGACACAAAGCTTTCTAGTTGCACTATATATATTGTTTTATTAATGTTGACATTTAGAAATGCAATCTTTTAAATCCATATGATGTAACTCTAAATCAAAATGAGATACCAATGTCATTATTATCCTAAAAGAATCTTTTGAAGAAACTAGAGATAAAGTCTCCTTATAATCATTGTCTTCCTTTTGAAGAAAGCCTTTGGAAACAATAAGAACTTTATATATCTGAATATTACCCTTTGAATCCCTTTTAGTTTTAAATATCCATTTACAATCAATGGGTTTCACAACTTTAGGTAATTTGATGATATCCCAATATGTCATTGTCTACTATAGACTTCATCTCATCATTCACGACATCAATCCACTTTAAAGAGCTAGAATTTTTCATGGCTTGACCAAAGTTGATTGGATCATCTTTTCACAAACCATGGAATTTCATTTCTCCTTTCTCTAGTGGATCTCTTTAATGACACTTCTTGAGGTTGTCTTTAGGTGGTGCTTGAGGAGGAATATCAATGTTGTCATATTTTTTAGGCATGTCAAGAATCATAGCCTGAACATCATTATTTAAAACTAGATTTGTGATGTGAATTAGAACAATGACTTAGTCACTATCAACCATAAATTATTCTTCAAAGACAACATTCCTTATGTTTCATTCCCCTTCAAACTTAACTTCCTCAAGGAATGTTGCGTTCCCCGTCTCAAAGAAAGATATGGTAGTTGGATTGTAAAACTTGTGAGAGCATTCAACATAACTAACAAAGTAGCAACTAATAGTTCTTGAGTTCAATTTTCTTTCATGCGACTTATAGGGCCTTGCCTTAACTAGACATCCCCGAATGTACATCTCCAAATGTTATGTGCCTAATGTTGGGCTTTTTACTAGTCCATAACTCATTAGGGGTTTTGTTATTTTCCATAGTTGGTACCTTGTTAAGGATATAAACTGCGATTTTCAATGCCTTTCCCCAAAAGAACTTTAGTAAAGAAGAATGACTAATCATTCTTCTAATCTCATCCTTAAGAGTCTTGTTTTGTCATTTTGTAACTCCATTCATGCTATGTTTTCCCTGCAGAACGATCCTAGATTCTTCAAGTAAAAGTGCAAAGGGCCTTAAATGCGGTTCACCTGATCTGTCATGTCTACCATAGTACTCATTACCATAATCAGATTTAGTAGCCTTAATTTTCTTTCCAAGTTAGAGCTTAACTTCAACTTTGGAAGATTTGAACATGTCCAAAGATTGAGATTTCTCATGAATTAAGTGTAGGTAGTCGTATCTCAAGTAATCGTTTATGAATGTAATATATAAAGTATTGTCCATTCTAAGAAGCCATAGGGAAAGACTAGAAATATTCATATGTATCAATTTTAAGACATCCTTAACATTTTTGACACCTATTTTTTGTGTGTGTGTTTGTTTTCCCTTAATGAACTCAATCCAAACCTCAAGGTCTGACAAATTTAAAGTATCAAGAAATTTCTATCACACAAGCCTTTAAATTCTATGTTTAGAGATGTGGCTTAAACGCTTATGCCATAAGGTGACAAAATTCTTATTTAACTTACGATTTGTACCATATGAACTTGTTTACTATGTAATGTTATAGGAACTATAACATTTACATTAACCATATATAGATTATTATTCAAAGAACAAAAAACAACAATATTTGAATTATAAATGGAACTAATTTATTATTTCCAAATAAGCAAGAATAAATGGATTTGTCCAAATTGGAAATAGAAATTAAATTATGCCTAAATGGTGGTAAGCTGAATGTATCAAATAAATCCAAAAGAAAACTAGTCTTTAATTGCAATCTAAAAGTTCCTACAACCTTTATTGCAACATTATTGTCATCGCCCACAAAGATGAATCTTTTAGTAGCACTTGGTGGACGATTAGGGCTGTGCAAAAAATGAATACCTAAAAAAATTGAACCAAATCGCATTGCTTTATGAAAAATGGTTCAGTTGTAAAGTAGTTTGGTTCGATTTTTTTCAAAAACGGTTTGGTTCTTTTGGATTCGGATTGGATCAGTTTAGTTCGGTTATCCATTTCACACTTACATATGGTTTGGTTTTTCAAAGAATTGAATTGGAACTGAACCAAACTGCTTTATAAAAACGATTTGGTTAATTGAATTATTTTTTTAAGGCGGTTCAATTTTTTTAAATTAGGTTCAATTCGGTTTGAATTTTTTGCACACCCCTATGAAAGTTCATAGACAATGAGCATTTTTATTCTTATCTCTTAGTTGTCTTTCCTATTCTTGCATACAATAAGATATAAGTTTATTGAGGGACCATTTGTCCTTTTGAGTGTTATAGCTTACTTTGAATTGCCTAAAGTTTGTAGGAAGGGAAATTCAAACCATGTGCACTAGCAAGTCATTTGACAACTCTAACTTTAGTTCCTTGAGTTTCGAAGGAAGATTGGACATCTCCATAATGTACTTCCTGATTTTCCTTTTGCCTTTATACTTCATTGAGATAAGTTTGGTCAAATGGTTACTCTCATCTCAATCTTTTCGTTCTAGGTATAGTATTGCTCAATCTTTACAAGAACTTCCTGGCATTCTCGTTCTAAAAAATAAAGCCTTGAAAATCTTTAGGACAGAGCACTTATTGATCACCAGGCATACTCGATTGGATTGATTTCACTTCTCAATTTTTACCTCATTAGGGTTATCTATAGTGGGAGTGGTCTAATCTAACCTGAGTGCCATATCCAATTCCATGCAACTGAGAGCAATCTCAACTAACTCTTTCCAAACTTTAAAGTTTGTATCATTGGGATTCCAATAATTTGAGCAATGATTATAGCAATAGTAACAATTTAAATTAAATAGGGAATAAGAAACAGCATAAATGAGCATGTTAAACATAATTAATGACACATGTTCAAACAACTCATAATGGCAAATAAAAGACACAAACAAAATTCCTAGCATAACATTAATCCTTCATCATTGGAGGATAAGGATTAACTATAAATGGTACTCTCAATGTCATTATCAAACATTGGTGATGAGTTCTATCAAACAACAATTGTTGGAATAAAAACCTTAATCTTTATTATGTTTATTCTTTATGTGGAAGCCAATATTCTATATGCATATATCCTGGAACAATATGCCACAGGCTGCAGGATCTATAACATGCCAGATTATTAAGAATTAAAACAAATACTTGGTATATTAAGGACCTTAATATGACCTTCTTAACTCTTTTGATGGGCAGAATAAAGACAATTGTGTGACTTGGTATATTGGGATATAATCATGGTTCCTTACTTATTGATTCCATTAGATTTTCCATTATATCGAAGTTGGCTAATAATGGTATCCACTCATTAAGTCCATATCACATGCTTTAGTAGTCTAACAGGCTCACTTAATTAAATAAGTTGAAATATAACCCACTAAATATAAATGGCTAAGGGCACGTTTGGGGTAGTTGTGGGTTTTTAGTTTTTGGTTTTTAAATCTAATTTTGAAAACAAAACGTGTTTGGTAAAATTGGGGTTAAAATGGTTTTTAATCCATTTTGGAAACATTTTAAGGTTGGTTTTCAAAACAAAAAAAAAAGGTTTTCTAAACAATGTTCTAAACACCAAGATTGCGATGATATGACAATTCAAAATATGAATCAAATGTGGAATAAATGAGGGATAAGAGGATCGACTAATTTGCATAATGGAGTTGGTGTTCCTATTGGATCTAACAAAAATAAAAACAAAGTGCAGACAAAATTCTCGTATATGGACCATGTAACCAAAAAAGAGAAGGTTTATGTGCTCTTCGTTGTGCTTGTGGAAACAAACAATTCCTTAAGATAGTGTTCGAACATTACTCCTATGCGCCTTCTAACATTGTTATTATTCCTTTATAAGCCTTTGAACACTAATCTCACACACTACCTACAACAAAAATAGAAAACAAGGTTAGGGTTCAAAAACATTACAAGAGAGAGAACATTAATTAGCTCATGAGGTTAAGGTTTGAATGAAAGGTAAATGAAACCATAGAACAAAAATGGTATCAAAAGAGAAATATTTAAAAAATAAAATGAAAATGAGATGTATAGCAAGAAAATGTAGATTGAAGCCATATTTATAAAAAATGAGAGAGGAAGATCGAGAAATACGTCGGTTTGATTATTCTTTTCTCAAGGGGTCTTGGAATGAAAAAATGAGTGTTTGAAATTTGGAATGAGAACGAAAATATAAACGTATTATTAAAATCAGAAAATTTTTAATGGATTTTTTAGATTAATTGTATTAAGAACTGATATAGAAAGTTACTTTTTAGATCATTTCTTAGTACAATCAATGTAGAAAGTCTTGTTAGGAATTAAAAAGGTGAAAAAACGTTAACATTCTACATTGATTGTACTAAGAATCAATTTAGAAAATAACTTTCTAAATTGATTCTTAGTAAAACCAATTTAGAAAGTCTTGTCCAAAATTTAAAAAATTGTAAAGACATCCACATGCTACATTGATTACCTTAGAACCAATTTAGAAAATACTTTTTACATTGGTTTATGGTACAATGGATGTAAAAAATATTTTCTAAATCAATTTTAGAGCAACCAATAGAATGTTCATCCTAGTATCAGAAAAATGACACCTTCTCACATGTTATACCGATTTCTAGGAAATCGATATAGAATGATGATATGAACAGCATTTTTTTGTGGTAATATTTTGTTTTGCAGTGTATTGCATATCCTAAAGCATTTCGTAACCCCATATTTATCCCTTTGATAAAGAAAAAATGACTTATAATTAGGTTTGCAAAATGATCAAAAGTACTTAAGCGTGGCATTAATTAATTACTCTTTTGATTGGGTTTAGACTTGAAAAGGAGGGTTCCCTTCGTATTAAAGTAACTGAATTACGGAACTACGCATGCATTACTAGGAGGAGGCGCGGCAAAAGCTTAAAAAGTAGTTTAAAAAATTTTCCTTGTTTACTTTTTGGACTTTGATTCTTCATCATGGATTCCAACAGAATTCTAACTTCCAACTTCTTGTCGGGTTCAGAGATAAGTCTACAGCGTCATGTCATGTAGTTACTAGTTAGTCCTTTTTGACCGTAAAAGATGAATAGGGTTGATGTGATATATTTAACTTGGACAGATCTGAAGGGGGAATATGCTCTTCTTAAATAGCGTTGGTTTGGTACGAAAACGCAGTTTGGTATCGAAGAGTGCGCGTCCACTTCTTACTCCCTTCGATTAAAGGCAGTAGTGAAATCTCTTTTTCTTAAAACAAAAGAAAATGTATGTGAAAAGAATAATAAATTAAGTAAATGAAAATTATAGACCAATTAATAAGAGCTAATTTTTTTTGTTATTTAGTTGGTCATTTTTATTAATTTGTAACTTTGAAAAGATATACCACCATGCTCTCTTAAAAAATAAAAAACCAAAATTAGCCCCTAGGTTAAACAATTTGTGACTTTGTGTATCAACCAGCATGTTGAACATACTCAATGGTTTTTCATTTTTTAACTTTTTAATGAAGACAAATGTTAATTTTAACTCCTTATTACATTCATTTTAAACCATTTAACCTTTTTTTTTATCATGGTAATTAACAGTGAAATTTGATTTATAACTTCATGTAAACTTCCAGAATTCTTCACAAATCATCACTAATCTGAACCTATTTCCTGGTTTGACTGAATTGCAAGTTAGGTATGTTTTTATATATATTCTATAAAAAAATTAAAAAAACATCATGATCATGGTGATGTATCCAATAATTTTCACGTCCAAAAATAAGTCATGTTTAAAGCTTTAATCATCAAGATAATAGGGGTGCTACAAAACTTCTACTCGTTTGTTTATATCTCTCGCCTTAAAAAATATTTAATTTAAAATTTTATATTGTCAGATGGAGGCAGGAGGCCCACAAATTGATAAAACAATAAAATTCTAGTTAATTAAATGTCCAAGAATATGGGCTTGAATAAATGTCTCATTATCCGATTAAGGGGACGCGTGATTGATTGGAGAGATGAATTATACTAGAAAGACTTTTGTTGTTATCTTGGTTAGTGACGATATTTAGAGCAAAATATGAAAATATTTGGTTGCCAAATTTATTTTTAGGTTCAAATATCTTTTTGATTCCTCAAACTTAGGTTAAATTTGCTTTTGGTTCTTCAAATTTAAAAGTGATTTTTTAGTCCTTCTAATTTAAAAATAGATCACTTTTGGTCTTTATTTTCTAATCTTTCTAGTCTTAGATAAAAACTAAAAGTGGTTTATTTTTAAATGAAGGGACTAAAAAAATTACTTTTAAATTTGAAGGACCAAAAGCAAATTTGATCCAAATTTAAAAGATCAAAAACATAATTAAATCTTTTTTTTTTTGGGCTACAAGTCTTATTTTTCCATGTTTACAGGCAGACTACCTTTAGAAAGAATAGTGATAGGATCAATATAGACTGAACTGACTAGGCCGATTTATATAATTTTTTGATAAGTAAAGAATTTATTAAAAGAATATAAAGAGTACTTTAATCTGTATACATAAATGTTAGAACAGAGTTTATTGGGTAAGAAACAGAACTAAAACGAACTAACAACACTGTTCAATTAATATAAGTGATGGGATTGATGATGCACCAATTTTGAAAACAAAATAGGATCTCTTTGAATTTTGTTTTCCACAATCACACTGAACTATTTTTGGAGAACAAAGCATTTCAAACCATTTTTAATTCACAAATTTCTAACTCAAAGTCTTGACAAAATAAATTCTTTGGCTAAATATTAATTTTAAATAAATATTCATATATTTTAAGAAATAATTAATTTTAAATATTTAATATAATTAAATTTAAATATTTTAGCGTGGGTTATAAATAAATTATTTGATATTAGTATTTTTAACTCTAATCATATAATTATAATACAATATAAACTAATTGACAAGTCCAAATAACTCACAATTCACACAAGATAGAGTTAAGCTAATTAAAAATTTATCACCCGAACCTATATATACTTAGTTTGTTATACGTCGGTCTACATTTGATCATATACACTTCTAATTTTTGCTACAATAATTAAAGATTTCACTGAGTTTGGACTCAACATCAACACCTTATGATTGCAATAGCATCTATGCTCCATGACTGCGCCATATCAAATATTTCACGTCTCACATGCCCCCAAATCTCATCATGCGCCAAAATAACCATTATGGTTAACATATCACTTGTTGGGAGAACATCTTTGCCGCATGAACAACGACGTATATATGTTCAAATAACCCGTAATTCATTACTTCATTCAAAGTAAATTTTTTAATATATATCTTAGGTAATCCCACAAAATTAATTTCACCTTTCTCTCTAGGAGAGCATGCTAATCATCGCTTGAATACACCGTTATGTAACGCAATTTTGAACCTTGGTTGATTAATAATTTAATATAGTAGGTAGGAAACATTAGTTATGGCCATTTTATTCTCTATGGCCCTCTATTTGGATTTGGGAGTTGAGGGTAGGAAATGGAAGTTAATTGGGTTTGATTAAGTGGGCATGATCAAGAGTTAGTGAGCTAAATGTAATACTAAACCCCAATTGCCGGTTGTTAGCAAAAATGTAAAGTTTGTGCATAATATGTACAACAACAGAGACAGGAGGGTAGTGTGGAAGAGGTCCCCGCAAGTTCCATGAGGGGTCTCCAATTTTCATAGCTGCACGTGGTGGTGCTTGATAAAAGCGTGAAATTCCCAATCTCTGCTTGAATTGGGAAACCTCTTCCTTCATTATATAGGTACTGGGTCTCAAGACATGCCACGTGGCGTGTCTCGTGAGCCATGGAAATGGCATGTGATCACTTCATGCCCTCATTGGCCCTTCGTCCTTAACGTAGTTGTGTCCTAACAAGGATAATTAATGGAAGAGCAACCACTAAATAAAGTAGCAGGGAAATTGCCATGAACATTCCCCCAAGATTTTGCTTGCTCGCCAATTCTTTTGAATTTGACTTCTATAAAGTGAGTAACTCATTTTAGAGAGTATTTTTTTTTTACCGGCCAAAAAATATATTAGATAGAGGGTATAAGGGGTACCCCCACCCTTATACAAAATTCATACTCGCTACAAGCCTTTCATACATATTGCACAGGGTTATTTGACCATTCATATAAAGAATAAGAAAAATCTTTCACTTTTACATTTAACCATAATCAAGGTCTAAACTTTACTAGGTCCAATACGTGTTCTTCATTTGCCACCTCGCCTTTGAAGATTGTATTATTTTTATGTAGTCATACTGTCCACACCGTGGCAAACCACACCATCCACCAAGCAATTTTTTTTTTTTTTAAATTAGAGAGTATAAAAACAACCACAAAGTCTTATCTTACTAGGTGAGGTTGACTACTTAACACGAAGTTATTTAACTCGATTAAAGACCAAAGTTTTAGAGATCTTATTTATATCATGATATCTCTCTTGACAACTTCTTTCAATGTTTTTTTCGGTCTTCTTCTCGTCTTTTTCACAGGACTAAAAATCATACAATTTATTATTTTCACTTATGCCTCTTTGGACTTTCTTTGTATGTGTCCAAACTCACTTTAGAAAGTAATGCAAATAATTTTGATCTTTTATTAAAAGATCAACTGTCGATATTATGTACAAATACATAAAAATCATGAATATGTTAAAATATCAACTGTCAATTTTTTTCATCAATAATTGAATTATTTACTTTACCTTTATTCATCTTAGAATAGCTAGCCAAATCCTAATTCCTTAATCAAACATTTCACATCTAACTACTTGCATATATATATTTCTATAAATGCAAACAAAGCACTTTAATTAAACTTGTTGCTTTCTTGATTTTACTTAGCTTGGCAAAATTTAGGATGGTGATTTGAGAAAATGATTGTGCTAATTATGAACATTAAGGTCAGATATAATAATGAAGCATCATTTTCGCTGAGATCTAAGTCACCAAATTAATGCACCTTGTTTTGTTCTAATTGATAAATCAACTGGGGGTGTTGACCAATTGTTGCATGCCATGTGGGCAATGTGAAGCAATGTTGTGTATCTAGCTAGTTTGGTTTTGACCCATAAGCCTGAAACATGGGAGCGATGAGTCTTGAAGGTGGTAGAGGTTTAGGGGTACAATTACGTGGAATTGTGTGATTAGCAGGGCAAATTTAGCGGGCATCCCTTGAATTGGAGAGGATCAGTTTCCTATGATCACATGGTCCTGCTTATAGAGACATGTACATGAAGGCCCACTTTGTTAACTTAAAAACAAACACACTCTTCTTGACGCACTTGAACCCCAACCCCAATATGGGAACACACACAGAAGAAGAAACCTAAGCTCTCTCTCTCTCTCTTACTCTACATTTTTATTAAACACCGAGTCTAGGCCACTGCTTTCCCAATGCAGTTGTTTTCTTCACATCCAACATCACTGTCTATGTTAGAGTACCCTCTCTCTTTCTCTTCCTTTATTTCTTTCTCCATCTCTCACTCTTCCTTTGTGTGGTCCTTTCCTTTCCTTCTCTTTATATCTCTCTGATCACTTTCTCCGTTTCTGCATACCTAGCTTGTACACCAACACTGCAGCTAGCTATAATATCATAGCCTTTCTCTTCCTCTCCATGTTATATAGCTTGTCTTTTATTTGTTAAGTTTCCAAACCAAACCCGTTTTTCATTATTTTCTTTAGTCCCTCCCTTCTTCATCACTTGCATCTTCTTTAATTTTTGTTTGTTCACTCTCTCCTTGTGGCTAGTTTGCATAGTAAAGTAAACTGAACTGAAGCTATAGCAGCAAGTGGTGGTTACTATAGACAATTGTATTACACCAATTAAGCTCCATCTATATATAGCTAGGGAAATAATGTCTAGCAGAAGGTCCAGGCAGCAATCTTCATCCACGAGGATCTCCGATGACCAAATCATCGAACTTGTTTCCAAGTTGCGTCAACTTGTTCCTGAGATTCGTGATAGGCGCTCTGACAAGGTACTTCAAAACCCTCTCTTCATAAAATATGTGCTGTAATTATAATACAGCACATGGTAATAAGTACCTTTAAGTCATTGTTTAAAGAGACACAATAATTTTGTTATTTAAATATCAGTATTTGTTACATTGAAAATATAAAAGTTACTCAATACTTTTTTTTTAAAATAATTAGAAGCTATTTAGCAAGATCTTAATGTTTTGCTTCAAAAACTTTGAAGCCTATCCTTAACATTGCTTAGGCCATAACTAGGTAGTTTGAATAGATTATATACTCTATAGAATAATTATTGTTTTACAATAAAGAGAGAGGTGAGAAGAAAAGAAAGAGACGTATAAAATAAGATAATTGATATACTAGAAAGAGATAAAAAGGTTAATGTTGTAAAAAATATTATACAATTAAGTAATATTTTCGCGTGGGTTGAAGCAGCTATGTATATATATTATATATATACATATAGCTGATGATCAAGCCACAAACAAAGAAGATAGAGACAATGGAATGCTATTGCTTGTTTTGTTTGTTGCTGCCTAGTTCTGGAAGGGATAGTGTAGGAAGAAGCTGACTCACAAAATGGCATGGCTCGGGTGGCACATGTAAGTGATTATTTATATTATAATAATTGCAAGTAGTCAAGGAATATGGTCTGAGATTTGACCCATATATTAAGGGAATAGTTTCCATCACTCCAAATCTTATGCAGATCATGTAGGCGTCAAAGGATTCACATTGACTGGATCGTACAAATATGCAGTGTATATATATATTTGTAAAAATAACAGTAACGCAGAACCCCAGAAAGAAAGGCACTTTAAAAAGAAAAAAGATCTTTGCAGTGTAACAGTCATGTGGCTAATTTGGACCAATTCGTGAAACGAACCTTCCTGTATGGTCTCTGAATAGGATTGCATCGTACATAAAGATATATATTTACAATATATACTTTTATAATTCACTACTTTCTTTATTTTTATCTATTAAGTTACTCATTTTATTTTATATTTTTCTCTCTCATTTTATTTTACTCGTAAAAAAATTGTATTACAATATTGTACAGATAAAATTTTTCTAAACATTAAAGATATTGGCAGAGTAATATACCAGTCATCAACATTTGGCTCAAATCACCAAAAAAACCATTTGGCTCAGTGAACTGCGTCTTCCTTCTCACTAGCACAAGTATGTGTGTATATATATACACTTACGTCAAAAAATTATCGACGTACATTTCATTTTTGAAGTGTATGGGTAAAAGAAATAAAATAAAATAAAAAAGAGAAAAAAACTGATAAATGTGACAAATTATGTGATGAAAAATAAAGAAAGTTAAAAAATAAAATGAAGTAGAAGTGAAATGAAAAAGAAGATACGTGTATGATAATAATAACCTTTATAAAAAAGAAAGTGACAATAGCTAATTGAGACACTGACTTTTGGTTTGCAGGTATCAGCATCTAAGGTCCTACAAGAGACCTGTAACTACATCAGAAGCTTACACAGAGAAGTGGATGACTTAAGCGAACGGCTGTCTCAGTTGTTGGCCACAATTGATGCTGATAGTCCTGAAGCTGCTATCATTAGGAGCCTAATTAACTAATAAGCGAGTAATCTAATTTTCCTATGTTCAAGGAGATATATAAGAGTGTATTTCTTCATCTTAGGTGGCATATAGAATGCAGTTTGAGGTGCGTGTGTACTTCCTAGTTCCTATATAGTATATGGCAGGAATGGTGCACCTGTAAGTTAAAGGTTTTGTAATAATAATTAAGGACTCTGTATTATAGCTATAATGCTATATATTAATATATGCATGCCACATTTATAGATGGCCAGAATGTATTAATTGTTAAATTTATTGAGGGTATTTTTTATTTTTATTTTTTTTGTATATGAGAACTTGGTTTTTAATGGAATCCAATCACGTCTTGTGATTTATCTAGCTGACATAACCTAGCTAGTGGACTAAGGTTATTATTATTGTTATGGTGTTAGTGTTTTTGGTTTTTACTAAGATATTCTTAGACTGCGAGAGTTAGAGACTAATATTTTTAAGGCGTAAAAATTATTGAAGTAGGTTTTAATTTGTCTTTTGCTGGGGGTTATTAGGGCCGTACTTTGATGACTTCTGATATGTAGAGGACATGTTCAAATTAAAAAAAAAAATGTTAGTTAATGGAGGCTATAACAGGAACGTTTTGTAGATGTGATTAATTACTTGGAGTTTGTCGGCAAAGTTGAGTTCAAGTTTCCACAATATGTCAATATATAAACAAGTTAAGACTGAGAGTGTTTGACGTGAAAGTGATTTGATCTAAATGTTGGATAGTTGCTTATATAATAATAGAAAGAGTTCCCCCATTTTTGTATTCAGAAAGTGACAACAAGCCGAGACAGATACCCAAAAGTATCTTGGTTTTATCGGTTCATGGTTAAAAAATTTGGAAAGAAGCGGTTACTCGAGGAAGCGTGCTCAAGTTTCCTTTTGCCTTATATGATTTTGGATAGTATTATACAAATAATATTTTTGTATAAAAGTTTATTTATTTTTAATTGTTAATTCTCTTTAGGGATGTTAAGTACTACACTAAGTTTTCTTTAATATATTTACTAATTGTCTCTTCTTTTTCTTTGAAAAACAATTCCTATAACATTATGTCCTTTGTCAAGGATTTGCACTTTTTGTTGTTGGTTCTTATTGATGAAAGTCGACATTATTATAGGAAGTATACGTAATAGTGGAAGAGATAGTTTGTGTTTGATTTAACTTATTTTAAAAAATAATTGTATATTTTCGTTAATTTTTTTTAAAAACTTTTGAAAAATTAGCGTTTATTTTTAAAATTTAATCATTTTTAAACAAACAATAATTAAACACATTAGTAAAGTATATTGGTGAATCTTTTAGTATGTGGTACAGGGCCGGTCCTGACATTTTATAGGCCTAGGGCGAAATAATAGATAAGGGCCCTTTATATATAAGTATTTTAAAATATAAAAATATATTTTATAAAAAAATAAACACATAATTTCATTAAAATTGTACGTCTTATTACATTAAGTGAATAGCATAGTTTTAACAAATCTTAAAAAGATGTATTACCTTTTTTCTTCAATCAACTCCTATGCCATCCTTATTTATCGACAAAATATTTTTTCTATTCATAAAATTGTCGCCCGGCCTCACCTATTACCTACAAAATAAAATATACAAATTATCATTAAAAGTGGTTTCTTCGAGCATTCCGAGATGCAAAATCATTAATAATTACATCAATATCAATGTTTTCCGACAAATCTTTTTCAATAGATAAAATTGCTAAACCACTCAACCTTTCTTGAGACATTGATGACCTCAAGTATGTTTTTATTAATTTTAGCTTTGAAAAACTTCTTTTAGCTGATGCTATAGTCATAGGCACAGTTAATAAAATTCTATAAGCAATTGAAACATTTGGATAACAATCTGCAACTTTAACAAACTCAAGAATTTCAATGGCTGACATTAAGTTATCAGGCAAAGTCACTTTCAACACTTTCAATTCAGAGAAAAAATCATCTAAATCAACATTTGATAAATCGCCATAAGAAAAGGTAGAGTGAACATTTGCACAACATTTTCTCAATTCATTATCATCTAATGACTTTAACTTCTTTGAATCAAACAAAAATCCAAAAATATTTTCAAATATCTTTAATTGCTCAAATATGTTCTTTAAAGAAGTAATTGCCATGTCCACAACAACTAAAAAAATAATTAACTCTAAATGACTCATCAGTCGACTGAATTTCTTCATCCTGATTATTCTCATCAAATTGTTTTTTTCTAATAACACGGCGTTTTGTTGGAAGTATAGGCTCTACATCCATATCAAGTGCAACACTTTTAGCAACATTCATACTAGATGTGAAGCCTTCATCTCTATACTTTTCAAAAAACAACAATACATCTTCTAATTGTTTTATGGTAATGTCAATGCACATAGATTTAGATTGCAATTTCTTGCTCACCATATTAATAGCAAATAAGATGTCATACCAAATAACCATACCAAGCAAAAATTCAAAACTCTCAAGTGCATTAACTAAACTCTCCGCTTCACTCTTTGACTTGGCATCATCACAAGATTTATGTAATTCCAACAAAGCCAGTCTTATTTGGGGACCTTGAAATCTAATGGCTTTAATACTTTTAATTCTACTTTCCCAACGAGTATTAGACAAATATTTCACAGTTAATCCAGGAACATTATCAAGTAAAATCTTCCATCTTTTCAGGAGAACTCGAAAATAATGAATATATGCGTTGAACAATTCCAAAAAAGGAAATAGCTTTAACACAAGAATGTGCCATATCACTAAGAGTAAGATTAAGACTATGACAAGCACAAGGCATATATAATGCTCTTGGGTTTATTTCAAGAAACCTCTTTTGAACTCTTGGTGTTTTCCTTTCATATTAGAACCATTATCATAACCTTGACCCCTCACATCATCAACATTAAGATTAAGAGTCTTCAATACATCTTGTAATTCATTAAAAAGTCCCAAGCCAGATGTGTCATCCACTTTTAAAAACTCTAAAAAGTACTCCTCAATTTTTATTTTATTATTTGACAAATTTACACATCGTATTATTAGGGTCATTTGTTCTTGATGACTCACATCAGGGGTACAATCAAGAATTATAGAAAAATATTTTGCCTCTTTAATGATCTTTATGATGGAACTTCTAACACTATGAGCCAAAAGGGAGATGAACTCATTTTGAATTTTATGCCCAATATAATGATAATGAATGTCATGATTTTGAATGCGTCTAACATGATCTTGCATTATCACATCAAATTCCGCAATCATTTCAATCAATCCCAAAAAATTGCCATTGCTATCTTGATATAATTTTTCATTTGATCCCCGAAAAGCCAAATTATGTTTAGCAAGACATTTTACAATTGAAAATATTCTAACTAAAACTTCTTTCCAACGTTCTTTTTCTTTCATAACCTCTTGTTGCAAATTTTTATCAATTGTTTGATTTTTATCTAATCTTGCTCTCAATTCATTCCAAGTATTCATGTTAGTCATATGCTCAACACTATTCTCATGTTGTTTAAGTCTCTCGCTAATATGCTTCCAATCTCTTAAACCCTCATTTGCTAACAAACTTTTGTTATTATTAGATTTGAACAACTTACAACAAAAACAATATACTTTGTCAACATGTTTGGAATAAACCAACCGTTTCCTATCACTAGTCTCACCATTGCTTAGCTTTCTAGAATAATAAGCATATGAAAAATGTCTAAAAGTGCTATCCAAAGGAAAAACAAGATTCATTTCTCTTATAGGCCCCTTTTCAACTAAAATGTCCCTTGCTTTGTTATCAAGACTATCCCAATTTCTAGGATCATAAATATCTAAAAAAGGAATTGATTGTTCTTCATCAATGCTAAGATTTTCAATATTAGATTCATTTGGCACATCATTAGGCTCGTTTGAATCATTAATTTCATGATTCTCACTTACATGATTTTCATTATGTAAAATTTCATTTGATTGATCTAAATTTTCATGAGAACCTACCTCTTTAAAAACAAATTTATCAATAGCTCCTTGTTGTGATTTTATTAACTCTTCTGCTCGTTTTCTCTTTTTTCTTTTTTCACTTCCAGATAAATGTCTTTTAGGCAACATCTTATAAAAGATAAATCAAATAATCAATTAAAGCAAGAAAAGAACAATAGCACCCTAGAAGCTAGTAGAAGTCGAAGTTGAATACTTGCTCACAAGTTTGCCAATCCCAAAAGCTAAATTCAAGCATTGTAAACATAATGAAAAAATTAATATAAAATTAGGCATAACAATTAACGATATCAATGTGGGGGAAATTGCAAAAAGACTTGCAAGAAAAAGAAATTGTAAATTGTTGAAGCAATTAAAAAAAATTGGAAAAGAATTACCTTTTTCAGTGTCATGCTATTAAAATAATAAAAATATAAGTTCTCTGAATATTTAAAATCGTAGATACTTAAAATAAAGAATTTAATCTATTTTAAATATTATTTTTATTTTCAAGAAACATAAATTTTATAATTTAAATATTTTTATGTAATGCTAAAAAATTTTAAACTATCAAGTGTGGTTTCCAAATTTTTATTCATATATATGATTATTTATAAAAATTTTAATATTAGGAATCCTTATAATTTTTCTAGTACCTACGTTTATGAAATATGAATCAGTAGTTATATTAGCTAGTGATTATTATTTTTTTTTGTAAACTTTCATTACATCACACTAAGCCCCACTCTAGCAATCCAATAGCAAACACACGTTATTAGCAATCGAAGGGTAATTTTAATTAAGAAATTAAAGGATGAAAGAATTTATTAAAAGATATTATTAATACATTCTATCATAATTTTTAATACATCTCTAACGTATTTTTAATAAAAAAATTATATTATTAATTTATTAATCAATAGCTCAAGACATTCATTAACAAGACTCAAAGATGAAAGTGTGTAAAACCACTTTATCCTTAAGTTATACAATTTTATTGCCTATTATTCTCTTTTTATTATAATAATATGTACTATGCAACTTTATCCAATATGGCTCAGCGGGTATGATAATTGGTAATTTGGTTCTGTTAGAACAAATGGATTGAGATTTTAGAATTGAGGTACAACTATCAGTGTTCCCCTTTCAAACACCAAATTCTCAACACCTGTCTTGGGCATCCATCTTTTGGTGATTTTCTTCTTTTGCTCCACTACCAGTCACATTTTCTTTATTCGAAACTAATTACTAATATTTATACTCTAAATAAATTAAATCTCAAGTTCACACAACAAAAAGTATTGCATAATTTGCATCGAATACATAAGGATAATGGGAAAAAAGTGATGCACATACCACTATACCAGCAGCTAGCAAGCCTGTTTGAGTTCCGGTTATAAGTGCCTTGTAGAGTCAGCTAAATTGCAGTTGCAAACTTGCGATCAGTCTCGGCATCTTGTAGTCGTAGAAAAAAAAAGTACTAATCACCCTCTTCCGGTCTTCCTCTTCTAGTTCCCTAACTATAGCACTATATGAATGATATATTAGTAAAATAGTAATTTAGTTTCAGACTTTCAGTGTATCACTCTCTTTTTCTTCTTGGTTTTGATTTGCTATTTAACTTCTATACTTTTGAACTTTCCAATTTTTATGTCTTTTAATATAAAAAAAAATTCCCGTTGCCATAAACTTAGAAAATAGTGGAGGTTCTGTTAATGTTTTGTTGGAAATTGAATGCTTAAGTCAGTTGAAAAATTGGAATTTGAGATTAGCTGATTAAATATTGAATAGCAGAAGTTGAAAAGCCAAGCGTAGATTCATGGAATTGTAATATATTTTTTTTCTTAAAATATCAATGCTGACTGTTTTTTTGGGCCCTCCCTAATCAGGGGCCTTGGGCCATCGCCCTTCAAAACAATGCTCAGGGCTGGGCCTGATGTGGTAAGAAGTTTGTCTAATTTTAAAGGAAGTTATTTATATGATCTCCTGCTGAAATAAACATGAAAAATTTTAAAATGTATACATCATTACGAAAAGGAAAATAATTATTCTTATACTACGTCACTGTATTTAATTGAATTGTAAAAGAAGAAAATTTGATCAAAATATACATTATTTAAAGGCTAAATTATTCTATTAGTCCTTGTAGTTTTATCAAGTTTTCAGTTAAGTTTTTATAGTTTAAATTTTTTTAAAAATCCTTATAATTCTATTTTTTAAAATTAAATCTCTATAAACTGACACTGTTATAACTCTGTTAACGCACACTGACATGGTGTTGTGACATATAACTAAGGAAGATTATAGGGAATAAATTTAACAAACAATGAGCAAATATGAGTAATTAAAATGAGAATCAATACAATAAGTTTAAAGTGTATTCTCATAATTACATATGGAAACATTGTCAAGGTATCCCATGCGGTAATTTGATTCACTTAATGGTTTGACTTTAACACCATGTAGGCTATGTCTATGGGGTAATTAGTTTATTCTCTTCATTCTTGTTGCAAGTCACAGTTGCACATCTCTTGTTGTCAATGTTTGCCGGCACTGATGATGGAGGAAGTAGTCTTTCACTTTGTTTGAGAAGTTAGTTGTGAGTCTATTTACTACAACAACCAAAGAATGAAATATTCTTCTATTTACTGTGTTTTTGTGATAATTAAAACAAATATGGAGACTTTAGATGAAGTTTCTTGATATTTACTTCTCACATCTCCAGCAAATTTTTTAGGAATTTTAAAACTTTGAAAAAGTAAAGAAAGATGAAAGCAAAACATCTATTTTTAGGTTAGCATAATAAAAAAGGTTTACTGACATGTCACAATATCATTTTGGCATGGGTTAACAATGTTAGTCTACAGGATTTAATAAATTTTAGAATTATAAGAACTTTTCTTAAAATATTTTAAACTTTAGGAACTTGATAAAACTATAGAGACCGATAAAATAATTAACCTAATTTAAATAAAATAATATTCATCCAATAGTGCTAAATGGTGGAGAAATATTGAGTTAATAACCGACTTTTTATATCTCAGATTGACAAAAATATTTTAAAATGAGTTTTTATTTTGTCCAAAAAAATAGTTGAAAATTTTAATCGACAGTATAAGATCTCAATTGTTATTTTGATGTGACATCTTTTTTTATTGATAATGTTAAAAAATCATGGTAACAATCGATCAACCTTGAAATCTTCCCCCCAGAGTGACTTTGTGTGTAAAAAAAATATTGAAAAAAAAGCAGCACTCTTTTTCTCATGCGGCGGCGATACAGACACACAAGTATCCTTCCAAGTAGGTTTAATGGGCCACTTAAAGGGTATAGCATCCATATATAGGGTGGAGTTTAATGACATCATAGGATAATTAGTCTCAAGAGAGTTTTTTTTTCTTAAATAACTTTTTCGTGTCAATAAAATAGACGTTTTTTTTTTTGCTTTTTGTCCTTCATAATTTTTTTAAAATTTTTGTCCCTATAATATTTTTTGTTTTATTTTGGTCTCTGTCGTCAGGTTTGATTGTTAAATCTAACGGAAGAACCAAAAGAGAAAATACAGAAATTATAGGGACCAAAAAATTAAGAGGACCAAAATGAAATTAACCAAAATTAAGAGGACCAAAACAAAAACAATATTATATTATAGGGATGAAATAGTTATTTACCAAATTTATAAAAATTAAACCTTCAAACATTGCAAATGTATTGATGAGAAGCAAAAAAATTAAACCTACAACGAATGTACTAGTGACTAGCCAAAAAATTATAAATTACATTAACATCCCTTAACAATTTGAAAAACATTATACTAACACTCCTTATACATTACACTGATACCATTTATACATTGCACTGACATCCTGTGTTACCTAACAAACACATTACATTGTATACTCTTATAAAGAGTGTTCCTGAAGATGTTAAAAAAGAAGGGTGGTCATGTGCAACGTCAAAAAACTATAGGAGGTGCAGTGTGCTATTGCAATTTGCTCATATATAATAGTAACATTGCGCATCCTTCTTCTCCTTTCTTTGTTATTCTTCGCTTGTCTGCTACCATTCGTTTTGATAACTTTGTCTTGTTTTATGTTTTGCTTTTGTTGCTCTCCATTTGCTATATTCGTTTTATAAATTGAAGGTAATTGTATCATTGCATAATTTCTACAAAGTTGTATGTTTAATGTTTAATTTTAATAATTTTTCTTGCTGGTCATTAATGCATTCGTTGTAGGTTTAATTTTTCTGCTCCCTATAATTATATTTGCATTGTTTGAAGGTTTAATTTTTATAAATTTGTTTTAAATAACTATTTAATCCCTATAATATAAGATTGTTTTTGTTTTGGTCCTCTTAATTTTGGTTGTTTTCATTTTGATTCTCTTAATTTTTTGGTCTCTATAATTTTTGTTTTTTCTTTTGGCTCTTCTGTTAGATTTAATGGTCAAACCTAACGATAAGAACCAAAATAAAACAAAAAAATATTATAGGGATGAAAATAAAAATAAAAATTATGAAGGACGAAAAATAAAAGCCCCCTATTTTATAGGGACAAAAAAATTATTTAAGCCTTTTTTTTAAATACTTAATTAAAGTCCTATTTGCGACTAGTAGAAAGATTAACATGCATGTGGTGTGATTTGGTACAGATTATATTAATCTCACCATCTTTTTATAAACTAAACTGATATCAACCTAATTATTAAGAAAATAATAATTTATTCTAGAGAAGATGACTTCATGACATGATGTTAATCATTTCAACCTATACAATCTTTAAATCACCATTCACATTGCTTGACTTCATCCACCCTTTCACCTCTCACGACTATGGTTTTGTCAACTATAAGTTATAACATCCTTAGTTCATGAATATCACATTTTAGTACCATGATCTTCTCAATTTATTCTACATCTTCATTATCACAGCCATTGCTCGGCTAGCTATAACTTCATTACTTCGTGCTGATTTCTATTTATTAATAACTAGGATGTTCTAGAAAGTGTGCTCGGCTCCCTCTCTCAATGTCTCATTCATTAGCATTAAACTAAGATGTCCTGAAAGTGTTGCCAATGGAGTTTACTTATTGACACTAATATGCTCCTTGTCTCTCTGTATGTAACGTGGATCACATTTATTGAGAACATATTTTACAATTGAGTGTGTATGTTCTCTGCCGACTAATTAGAAAAACATGCGGTTAACATTACATGTAATTCCAATTTAAAAATCGACATGTATCAGAAGAAACGTGCTTGTGAATAGGCCATAAATTATTGGATGGTTGATTAGCCATTGACACATTTTTAGTACTGAAGCTACATTTTAGTACAGACAAGGCTGCATAGGTAGTTCCCGAAGTCTGACTTTACTACCTATATGCCTACCTATATATGGAAATAAGTTGCAAGCATATGCAACAGAAGAAAGGGAGTTCCTATGAAGATTCGTTTTGTGCCTGTTCACACAAAAAATTGTTGAGTAGATATTGAATAATAAGAAGTTAGTTACGAAACTACTTCTAAGTAAAAAAAAAAAAAACCCTAAAAATTAAAGAATTAGCTGAGATAGAATGAGTTGAACAAAGTTGTTGAACAATTGAAGAAAGCTACTTTATGTGATAGAGCCTCCACTATGTAAGAAACATGATAATCAAGGGTCATATTCAAGAAGCTTATTAGTTGAGGAGTACATTAATCGAGTTACTAGTCAGTCGACAACCAAACCAGCAACCGAAGTTGATAGGAAATCTTAACTCAGATAAGTATAATTTAGGGGAACCTATTGGCTGATATGCAAGAGTTTGAGTGGTGATTAAAAGAGGGGGAATCTTCGGAGTGAGAAAAATGATATTTTTCCCTTGAGGTTATAGTTTTAAGCTTAAACAACTCATTTGTTCCAGAAAAATTTAAGTTTGACTAGGCAAAATGTTAGGAATATGAGGAGGATAAATATCGGAGAGAACTTCATTAATGGGTCACGAGCCAACCACATAAGTGAATTTGACACCACATCCAACTCTAAACCTTAAGACATTAGGTTTGCGGGTCCTTCTCATTTGTATGTTGCTAACTTACTCATTCTTACGTAATGTGAAACTTTGTATTTACACATGAACTCCAATACAAAATGATAAAGAGCAACTACATAACTAACTCCTATATTTTACCAATAAGGATCAAACCTTAAGCGGATAGTTTCTATGTTATTAACAATCAAAATTGAGCCTTGCACAACATGTGAACCTAAAGATAAGGTTAAAGGGACAATTCCTTCAAAATAGGGGTGTGATTATGTTAAGATCATGGCAAGTGTACCGGTCGTTAAAGCTGGGCATATGGGCCAAGGCCTGCGGGCCATTTGTGTAGCCCGCAGCTTGTGCAAGCTACGGTCCTAAAAAATAAGTTCCATTTAAGAGTGCGAGTTTTTCAACTCGAACCGTTTAAACCGTGATTTAAGCGGATTTACTCAGCGGCTTTTAGTATGAGTATTTTGAAAAAAAAAAAAAAAAGCCTTTAGTGTGACACTTTACTTCAGACTTCGTAATCGTAAGCCACTTAGGGACTAGGGTTTCTTTCTTTTCTGCTCCTCCTTCATTCTCGACAAGAACACAAGACCACAAGAGAACATCATGCAAAGCCAGTTCTCCGGCGCCAGCCATTGGCCACCGCATGACCAGAATCGTGACGCGACGTGACCTCTATTAGGCGACCTTCGTCACATGACCTCTGCGGCTTGCGCACTCCCTTACGTGACTCTACAACCACACCTCAGGCGACCTCGATTTTTTGCCATTGACCACTGCACGACTAGCATGGTGACGCGACGCAACCTCTGTTGCACGACCTCTGCAGCTGCACACTCCATTACGTGACGTTTGTGACGTCTACAACCTCACCATACGCAACCCTTGTTTTTCGCCATCGGCCACCGTGCGACCAACACCGTGACGCGACACGACCTACCGTCACACGACGTGCTCTAACTCGCTTCTGACTCGCCGCTTTGATACGTTTCAGATTTGGGGTTTTTGATTGTGATACGCATCTTAATTTGTGTGAGGTAAACTCTGCTCTCTCCAATTTTTTGTTTCCAAATTCACATTACTTTTCTTGGCTTTGAATTCATGTAATTGAGTTGTGCTTTAGTGTCATTATGTGTTAAATTGTGTGAAAACTAAAAACAATTGTGTATGTTTCAGATCTGGTTCTGGTGTTAATGTTTCATTTTTGCATTTTATTTTTTGGTTTATCTACTCTGCATGTTGTGTAATATGTATTGTGAATTTGTGACCATATATTTGTATTTAGTTGTTCAATAATCAATATTAAAATATGGATTTGTCTAAAACTGCATTAAATGAAAGTGTTGGTATGGTTGAAGAAATGAACATTGAAGATAATAAACATGCACCAACTGAGCATAAATCAAATAAAAGGTCTAGGGGACTTTCATCTTCTGTGTGGAATTATTTTAATAAACTTGTTGATAGTGGTGATGGGAAAAGAGAGCTCAATGCAAGGCTTATGGAAAAGAGTATACGGGGGGTGGGAATAAGAATGGAACTTCAACTTTATTATGTCATATGGACAATTGTAACAAGATTCCAAAAGGGTTTGATGAAACTGAGGTTGGTAAAGTTATGCTTGATCACGCTGGAAAATTAAAAGCTAGAAAGGTTGATCAAAAAGTCGTGTGTGACATCATAACCATGATGCTAATAGAACATGACCTTCCATTCTCTTTTGCTAAATATAGGAGGTTTAGACAGTTGCTAAAATGTGCAAATCCTGATATTAAGATACCTTTTAGGCATGCTGCGACTATAGATGTGGTCAATATGTATCACAATGAAAAGAACAAATTGAAAGTAGTGTTGTCTAAAGTTCCTAGTAGGATATATTTGACATCTGATTTGTGGACTTCTTGCACTACAGAAGGTTATATTTCATTAATTGCACATTTTGTTGATGCAAATTGGAAGCTTAATAGCAAAATTCCTAATTTTTGTCATTTTCCCCCTCCACACTCTAGGCCTGAATTGGCTAAAACCATATATGAATTCTTGGAAGATTAGGGGATTGAGTGGAAAATTTTTTCATTGACTTTGGATCATGCTTCAGCAAATGGTAGCATACAAAATATGTTGAAAGAAAGACTTTGAATAACAATAATGGTTTGTTATGTGGTGGAGAATTTTTTCATATCCGATGTTGTGCTCACATCTTAAACCTTATTGTGCAAGAGGGTTTGAAAGTTGCTAGCGGTGCTTTAGACAAAATAAGAGAAAGCATAAAGCACGTTAGAGGGTTGGAGGCTAGAATGAATGCATTCAAAGCTTATGTTGTTACAGTGGGTGATATTGACACTAAGGTTGGTTTGCATTTAGATGTCCCTACTAGGTGGAATTCCACCTTTTTGATGCTTGAAAGTGCACTTGCATATCGGCGTGCTTTTAGTAATCTTGCTTTTGAAGATGTGAATTATAAGGCTTGCCTTACTAATGAAGAATGGGCAAGAGGAGAAAAAATGTGTCAATTTTTGCATCCATTCTATTTGATCACAGAGTTGATGTCTGGTTCCTCCTATCCAACATCTAATTTATATTTTACACAAGTGTGGCAAATTGAATGTTGGTTCGTTGAAAATAGCAGGCATGAGGATGAGACAATTAGGAATATGGAGAATAATATGAAAGTGAAGTTTGATAAATTTTGGAGTGATTATAGTATTGTGTTTGCACTTGGAACCATTCTTGATCCTCGTTATAAGTTGCAATTTTTGAAGTTTTTCTATTCAAAGCTTGGTCTTGATGCAATAAGTTGCCAAGCAAAATTTCAAGTTGTGAAGCATAAGTTGTATTCTCTCTTTCATGAGTATGTCAAAATGTCTAAGAGAGAGAGACAACTAGGGATGTTTATCAAACAAGACAAACATAAGAGCCTCAACCTACTAGTACCTTCACTAGAGGAAAGTTACTAGCATCACGTTGTGCGATTGTGAATGTAAGTCTATGTTTTGTTTCCTTGTACTTTTATTTACTTATATATTTGTTTTGTTTAATTTCTCATTTTGTGTAAATAATGTAGGAGTTCATCCAATCTGAGAATGATAATATGTCACAAGAGGGTAGTTCTCAATTGGAAGAAGAATCAACTTAGGTTCCTAGATCTTGCATTGATGGCATGTGACATTTTGAGCATTCAAATTACAACCGTGGCATCTGAATCCGCATTCAGTATTGGTTCTTGTGTTCTCAACAAATATCAAAGTTCTCTCCTTCTTAATAATGTGCAATCTTTGATATGTACTAGAAATTGGTTGTTAGGATTTGAGGTAGAAGGTAAATATTCTATTTCTTAATGTATGAAAAATATTATAGTGAATTTTATTTTGCCTTGAAACCATTTTACTTATAAATTTTGATTTATGATGAGTTGTAGATGAAATTGAAAAAACTTCAGTCATTGGGAATATGGATGAGCCAAGTACATCAAAGATAGACTCCAACATAGTTGTTGAAGAGAATTGAAGATTATGTATTTTAAGTATTTGATGTATTAAAGATTATGTATTTCAATATTTGATGTACTTTCTATAAGATGCACTTTGCACTTATTATTTGGCATGTAAGACTTTGGATTCCATATTTGGTTTGGATGGTTTATTTTATGCTTGATACTTTGAATCTAAGACTTTATATATCATATTTTGTGATGGATGGTTCATTAAACATGTAAGATCTTTGGTTTGGATGGTTTTTTAGCATGTTAGACTTGGAAATTGATTTATTTTTATTTTTTTGGTGTATTTGTCATTTATTTTTATTTTTATTGATTTTTTTTGCTTTTTATAAAATTATTTTCTTGTTTTATTTCACTGGCTGCGGATTGGCCCGTTAGCCCGTGGGCTATGCGGGGCAGACGTGGGCCTCAAAATTTAGGACCGTTTATCTGGTGGGTGGGCCTAGCCCAACCCATTTATTTTGCGGGCCGGCCTAAACGGGTGGGCTGGCCGTACCAGCTATACTGATCGTATAAGTGATAAAGGAAAAAATAAGAGTTATCGTCTTCACAGGGATTGTAGTTTAATAACAATGCAACCAAATAATTACTCGTGAATTTAAGAATTAAATGATAAATCAGAGGATTTTGTATTTTTTAATTAATAAAAATAAAGAACAAAGAACACAATTTAAAGTTGTTTAGAAAATTAATGAGTAAAAACGGTTAGGTGTCGAAATCCCTTTGATTTTGCCTTAAAATAACATCTTTCTTTCCCAAATCCCTTCTTGTTAAGCAATTTACCTTCAATTTTTTTAACTTAGTTTAACCTTAATTCCTTAGGCGATAAACATTTTAATCCCAATGATGAACCTTAATCCCTTAGGCAAACAAAATCAGTCATAAGCATTAAGAAAATGAAATTCGCACGAAGACATACAATCTATCCTTATCCTAGGCTTAAGAGTTGTATGGTTATTGAATTGAAACAGTCTAAACCCCAATTTCTTAATTGCACGATTTAGATTACTAATCAATTTCTTAATGAGTGTACGCAAATTCCACAACTAAATTAACAAAAACAAGAGAAGGATTTAGACAAGAAATCAATTGCATTAATTTCAAATCAAGGTTCATCCTAACCTAACCCCAAAGGGGTTTAGAAAATCATAGAGTATCTAAACACAAAACAAAAGGACAAATAAGATAAAAATAAAGTTATGAATCTTGAGAATCAAACGCCAATTCTTCAAGTTCCAAAGTCAGAGATGAATCTTCAAGCTCTTCCTCACTTCCAGTGTTGAGATGAGTCAAAGAATGCCCTCAATGTATATTTTCTCCTTTTCATAGTGAGTTTGGACCAAATGAGCTGTAAAATAAACTAGGCTCACAAAATAGAAAGCCTTGAACCTGCTCGGCAGAGTTGAAAACTCGTTGGACGGCTTTTTTAAAAAATTGGACTTTGTGTTGGCGCCAGGCGACTTCATTGTCCGTAAGGCGTGCCTGCCGGGCAGGAATGCCATTAAAGCAAGGCCCGCTGGGCGGGTACGACTTTGTGTACTCTATTTTGCGTTTCTAATATCCTTTTTGGCCTTACTTGTGCTTGTAGGTCTCTTTTGCAATCTTCACTTTGGTCCTTACTTCTTTTAAGTCTTCTTTGACTAACACAATACTCCTTCATGCTTGTCAACTGTATTTTCTTTCTCTGCACATCTAGCTTCCCTTCACAAAATCCAACAAAATTAAGGCAATAATTGCAATTTAAAATAGAAAGCTTAAAAACGTACATCACAAGAAATTCTTCATTAATGGTCTATTTTCTCACAAATTTCTTATGAGTTAATGCAAAAATCATGTAAATTTGTTTTATAAATCTACATAAAATGTAGATTTATCAGATTACATGGTCAGCTAAAAATTCAAAAGAAATAAAACTATTAGATGAAATTTTGGCAACAGTGGCGATTATCCACATTATTGTTGTTCACCATGATTCCATTATAGTATTGTAACCATGGGTCTAATGGGTTTAGGAAGTCGGTAGATAGGTTTAATAGAGCTAACTATTTGTATAGACTTATAAATATTGACTATATAACAATTCATAAACTCTCTAACACAATTGACACACAAATTGAATGACAATGAATCAAATAAGTTCATTTTTCATTCATTATTCTCCTTTATTGTTATTTTTATGTTTATATTGCTCCATTTACACGCTTTTATGCCTTTATTACTCTCATTCATATTTCTCTACAAACTTAGTTCAATTATGCATCTAAGTGTTTTCTTTGATAACTTAGAAACCCACAACTAAGGAATAAAGTTTCTTCCTTAGTGTAATCATCTAATCAACAAAGGGATTATTGTATTTACAAAAAATTAAGTCATTCAATTGATGTCGAAATCTACACAATCAAATATTTTTGCATGCTTACACATAATCTAAAGCTTACAAATTAGCATAATTTTGGCTCATCCTTTGGGATGAATGTAATTGGAGTTCAACTTGTGGAAAGGTTTCCTTCACCCAACCTTGACTACAGGTGGCGTATGCAATCAAGGTCTAACAAACACATTAGTAATGATCCTTCAAATTTATTTACCAAGAAGAGTAATGAAAATACCAATCCTTATGTGTCTCTATCAACTAGGATGTCGCTCGCATCTTTTACTCAGCCTATGGTATTGATGATTCTTAAACCCTCTCCATAGATATCCTTATAGAAGACTACATATATTAGCTCATTTAGATGAATTAGATGAAGGAAGGAAAGAAAATACAATAGCGTGCTTAGCTTATATTGTAGTAGCCCCTATCGTGTAATGTTGTATAAGACTAGCAACATTTACACAATTGTGCTTAAGATATTAAGGCTTGCTAAAACATGACTATTGAACCAAAAGTAGCTAAAAATTAGTTATAGCTATGGCAAAATGAGTAAAACAAAGTTCCAAATCTTATGTAGGCTTAGAAATTATTAATAGAAGGAAGTTAGCTTGAAGGGTCCTTGCATATTTCCATGAAATTAATAAAACTAAAAGGAGATGAGCTGTTAACTTTAAAGTCTTCATCCTTGTATCTTCTAAATTCACCTTATTCTTGGTAAAGGCAAGAAAAGCCAAATTCGAATCTAACTTACCTCATTATCACAAGTGTAGAACACCATTTATAAAAGGAATAAAAAAAAAAAGCAAACACTTTGTTTCCAACCAAAATTATGATCTTACTTTTATCATGTTGACAATTTCTTCTGTTGGAACTAAAGACGTATGAAGCGTCTTGTCCTTCAAATTTTGAAGATAACAAACTTATTAAGTTTTAAGTCTCTGTTGTAAAAGTGTTTTTCTATAGCGTCCAATGCGTGTCTTGTATCAAGGAGTCCAACACGTTAGTTTTAACGAGCATCCAATAGACTCGTATATGACAACTGTTCAAGCTCTATAAGTGCAGTGTTGCATAAAAAAGAAGTCAACTTATCAAGCTGCCAAGCCGAATAAAGAATGCCCAGAAAAGTAGACCTCCAATGCAGTCCTGCACTTTTCGTTTTAGTACAAGAATAAAAGCCACTTTTTTGACGCCACTGAAAGCTCGATACATGCACACTTTCTTGAAGATTGAAGCTGAATATTTTCAACGATTATTTTCTAAAAACCGTATTTATACCAACTCGAGAGAATAAATCAAATAGATATAGAGCAATGCTAAAAAGAACAATTACGTATTAGATGACTCTGAAAAAATTCCTTAGAAACTCTCTGTAAAGAAACTTGCCTACTATACTTAAACTTTCATACTCTCACACTGTGAGTTGATTTTCTTGTAACAATCATTTTCTGTTGTGAAAGCCTGGAGGGGCTTAGTGAGAAAGAATACATAGGTGTTTAAGCAATTTAGGTATATTGCATTGTAAAGCCTGAAGTGGCCATAAAGAATACTTGTGTAACCTAAGATTGGTTAGTGAATACCTTTAGATCGAAGGGACTGGACGTAGCTCAAGGTTGAGTGAACTAGTATAAAAACTCCCTGTGCCTTTGTTCTTCCTTATCCTTTCGTTAAACTATTTTTGAACTCGTTTTTATTTAAGATAAAAGAAGTTTTTAAAAGCTCACAATTCAACCCTTCCAATACCATACAGCGTCCATTATCATATCATCGTCTATTAGGCATACGTCCATTTGTATTACGGTTCATATTCTGTAACGTTTCATATTTATGTGCATATATATCGTCATCCGTACATAATTATGTTTTCACTGATAATGATTTGAAATAAATGATTTATTCTCTGTTTGAGTCATTAATGCACCGTAAACTGCCATAAAAAAACGTGCGTGCCTGAACCAACATTAAATACGCACTATCTCTCTTCAAAATTCAAAAATTGCCAAAACAAAAATCCTTCAGTTACTTCTTATACACTCAAACCAAACACTTTTACCATCTCTGAAACATTACTTGTGCTCTTTCTCCCTCCCAAACTCCCGAACCATAATCCTCAACTTTTCAACAATGGTGATGGAGAAAACAGACACCGCCATGAAAGCCACAGCTCGTGCAGAAAGTCAGAACGGTGCTATTGTTCTGATTGAAAGTTGCTTTGATATCGAAGCCTTTGATGACATGGGGGTTAAGGTGAAAGACAACCTCATCCGCTATGGAATCTTAAACTATTTCCACCTAAATGAAATCATTTACCCAGAACTCATTAGTTGCTTTTAGAGGAGTGCAGAGTTCACCAAAAACAGTGTGGTCAGCACTGTTCTAGGAGTGAAGGTCACCCTTGACCTGGGGAGTGTCGCTCAAGCTATTGGTTGCGAGCGAGCTGACTCCTACTTAAAGAACGAATGGGAAAGCAGCTTCGAAGGCCATAAAATAGTAGATGTTGCTCTGATGGGACCAAAAGTAGAAGGTGTTGTGGAGTACATCAAACTAACCAAGGAAGGGAAAGTGTACCAGCAGTTTTTGAACAAGAGTATACTACACAAGGTTGGTTCTATGGATAATGTAACCTTCATGCATCGGTTTGCTCTGTTCCACATGATAACCAGACAACAGTTCAACCTTTCACACCTCATCCTCAGTAACATCTTCAGAACCATGAAGGGTCGAGGTGAATTCGACCAGATCACCTACGCTACCTACGCTGCTCTACTGAACAAAATCTTCTGTCTGCAATAGGTATACCACGTATTCTTTGCTCTGTCTAGTAGTGAGGCAGCTGAGATCAGAATGCTGGGTGGTGGCCACAGGTTCGCCCTGTTGCCGTTTGGCCACAACAACATAACACAAATGAAAGCTGGGTTTGTCATGAAACCCTTGGAGAAGGCCATCGCCAAGACAGTAGATGTCAAGGAAGAGCCTGTAGAGGAAGTACCATAACTTGCAAAACAACAAGCTGCCTAACTAGCTGAGTAATTGGACGAAGAAGCTTTGTTCGTCCATCCAATTACAACCGCCAGACCATTTATTAGAAGGCAACCATCCAAAGAGAGATTGTCTAGAGTGACGCGGTCTAGGACCCAACAAGCTTCGGCTCTCCTTGCTCCTCCTGCTGCTGCACCTCCCCCACTTGCACCTGCCAAAAGGAGATTTCAGTTGTAAGAGGACTCTGATGATTAGGACAGCGAATCCATCACAGCCCTACTGAAGAAGTAGAAGACTACCATTGTTGTAGTTCCTCCCCAACCTGAAGCTCTTATTGTCCAACCCACTCCCTCTTTCAAACGTCCAACAGAAGCTCAGCCAACGTGTGCAGTGACAAAGAAAAGTTAGTCATCTGCTCCTGATGTTGTTGTTGCATCTGACGAAGAATTTGTTGAGTCTATTATTGTTGAACTTGCTGAACAACCAACCAAACCTTAAACACAAACCAAAACACAAACCAAAACATTAACCACACTATCCGATTACCCCCCATGGTACACACCCACTTACACCACACTTGAACCAGACATGTTATTGCTTGGTGATGATGGTTATGTTCGTACCATTCCCACCCTTGGCCTCACCAAACCATATCTCTCAGTTAAGCCCCCTAGACAACCCTCTCATCAACTCATACCATAAATTTGGATGTATCTTTTGCATTTGATGGACGAGCAGAAGATTGGGAGAAAACAAAAAGGAAATGGAACTTGCTCTTTGTCAAAGGCAACCAATAAAACTTAATGGACGACAATGCGATGATCTTATGTTTAGAACCTCTTCTGGAGCGAGAGTATGGCTTTGACTACTCTTTGGTTTCCTTTGAGCCATATGTGGATGACTACATTCATCAACCATCAACTGCATATTTGGCTCTACCTCCAGGAGCAATTAAACTCTTGTCGCTTAAGCAATTCATCAGAAAGAGGTATCCAAGACTTGTTCAAGCTTGGCGGTTTAATGCACACCCTCCTATAATACTTCAATAAAGAGTACCCCTAGTTGAGGAGATTAAACAAGCTTTGCAACAAAGGCGTGGTCAAATGCCAGAAAGAATCATTCATATCAAGCCTGCTGATTTAAGGTTTAGGCCTTTGGATCCTTTGGAAGCTGGGTTCTTCCCTTCACCCTTTGAACAGATGTTTTGTAACTCCTTGAAGAGCTCTACAACCTTGAAGTTACAATTGTTCATCCCACCTTCTTAACACATCACACCGTCCACTACTATTTACATCCAGCCAGATTGTGTTTGCTTAAGGCTTCTAACCTTGGGTGTAAATAGCAAGAAGAAGAAGTTGCTGACCAAGTCACCATCCTTGCCTCTATCGTCCAGAGTCGATTTTCAACAGCATCCTAACACCACTTTGGAATGGTACATGTCCAAGTGTTTCTTGCAAGACAAGGACGAGGATGATGCTAAACGCTTCTGGCAATAACCCATGTTCAATTGCGAGCAAGAAGCGTTCGGTAGTGGACTCTTTGCGGGCGACAAGGCTGAAACTCCAACGATGAAGAATTGAAAGTGCATGTAGCGTCTAGCTCGTGTCTTTCATTTCTTAGATACATCAGCCGATGTTGTCTGTCCAGTTGACAAGCGCACTCTCATTGGAATGAAAACGTCTATTATATACGTCATTCTTGCTACCATCACAAGTTCAAGATCTTTTAAGCCTCCATATCCCTGGGAAACACCACATCCACACCAACTACACGTCCCAACTCTTATGTTTTTGGAGGCACCACTTCCACCCTCAAACATCCAACTAGTAACTCCATCTCAACTACCTCACCAATACCGCCTCCTTCTCCAACTCTCGGTTCACAAGCATCCGCAAGCCTTTCCACTGCCCTTCCTACCCTTCCACTTGTTGACCCGACAGTTCAACACTATGTCACCAGCCCAACTCTAGCCCATCATGACCCTTCTCCAACAGACCCTACAAAACCAACAAGAAATTCTTCGTACTCCTCATCCATCCCTATCTCTACCTCCACCTCCCTCGGCACCTAAGTGATAATGATGTTTTTCTCTTTTTTTTGTTGTTTTTTTTTTATAATGACAAAAAGGGAGAAATAAAGTATAAGTTTTTTGTTGCTTTCTGTTTGCTAAATTTTGCATTACATGACATTCATGTATGTTCTTATATACAATATGTGTTTTGTATGGATGATTATTTGAGTTGATATTTTATATGTTTCGAAAGTATGCAAACTTGATTGATATATCAGACTCAGGGGGAGTATTATAGTAAGTTTATCAAATTTCATCCTATGCAATGCATCTTTTTGATATATATATATATATATATATATATATATTCCCTCAAATTTTGAAGATAACAAACTTATTAAGTTTTAAGTCTCTGTTGTAAAAATATTTTTCTACAACGTCCAATGCGTGTCTTATATCAAGGTGTCTAACAAGCCAATTTTAACAAGTATCTAATAGACTCATATATGACAATCATCCAAGTTGTATAAGAGTAGTGTTGTAGAAAAAGAAAGTCAACTTATCAAGCAGCCAAGCTGGATAAAGAATGCTCAGAGAAGCAAACCTTCAACGCAGTCCTACACTGTTTGTTTTAGTGCAAGAACAAAACCCATTTTTTTGACTCTACTGAAAGCTCGATACACGCACACTTTTTTGAAGATTGAAGCTTGAATATTTTCAACGGTTATTTTCTAAAAACCGTATTTATACCAGCTCGAGAGAATAAATCAAATAGATATAGAGCAATGCTAAAAAGAACAACTACTTATTAGATGACTCTGAAAAAATTCCTTAGAAACTCTCTGTAAAGAAACTTGCCTACTGTACTTAAACTTTCATACTCTCACACTGTGAGTTGATTTTCTTGTAACAATCATTTTCTGTTGTGAAAGCCTGGAGGGGCTTAGTGAGAAAGAATACATAGGTGTTTAAGCAATTTAGGTAGATTGCATTGTAAAGCCTGAAGTGGCCATAAAGAATACTTGTGTAACCTAAGATTGGTTAGTGAATACCTTTAGATCGAAGGGACTAGACGTAGCTCAAGGTTGAGTGAACTAGTATAAAAACTCCTGTGTCTTTGTTCTTCCTTATCCTCTCATTAAACTGTTTTTGAACTCGTTTTTATTTAAGTTTAAAAACGCACAATTCAACCCTCCCTTCTTGTGTGATCTTCTTCTTTCATCTTCTACATATATATTTGAAACTATTGTTGTGTGAAAGTATAGCTGAGAGTTTGAGTGAACACTTGTAATGATTCTCAAAATAATCAAACGATTTATGACAAGAAAGAGATTTTGTTTCTCGACTAATGGGTTCCTAAGTTACTCCAAAGAGTGCTTAGAGTTGAAAGTGAACAAAGATTGTAAAATGCTGGAAATCAAAGGATAAAAAGGGCAGTAAAGTGATAAAGGAAAGCAATAATGGAAAGCGATAGAGATAAATGTAAAGGTTGATGTTTGATTGATTGATTAGGGGTCTTTAAAATTAAGTGTAAAACCTACTTATACTGGAAAGAACTTAGATACTTTGCTTTGCCACATCTTTCTACTTAACAACTACTTAAAATGTGGCTTAGACATTTGTCAACTAATTTTACACTAATTCAGCTAATCCTAGTAGTTACATTTGGCTAATTTGTGTGAATTCAGCTAAAATTGCAAGTCTAATCATCTAGTAATTGCCTAAAACCACATCTATTGATTTTTAGGCATGGTTTCCACTTTCTCTAATCATCAATAGTTGTTAATTGGCACTGTCTCGTTATTTAAAAACTTGGCAACCACCTCTTTTTTTTTGGAGCATTACTTCTTATCCTTTTTTAACTATTGTACCCCATAACTGACATTTAAAAAGGCTTCTAGAATCATGTGGAATCCTTTTATCTAGATCAAATAGGCTTTGTTCACATTCAACTAATTTTCTCATTAGCTAATTGCTTCAAACAACTAAATTGCCCTTACTCATACTCAACTAATCTTTCCATTCGGCTAATACCATAAACAACTAATGCTCTTGCTAGCTTATGCAAAATTAGTCAAAGCTTCAATAGTTGATATTTCGACATTTGATACTTCAACAAACACTCTTGATACTTCATCAGTTAAGGCTTAGTTAGTTGACGTTGACACTGGCTCCTTTAGCTATTTTCAAATCAATTGACACTTTGACTTCAATAACTGATGCTAATGCTCCAACAACTGAACCCCTCGACTATTTTCCTTTGGTTTACTTATCAACTGAATTTTGTCATCTATAGCAAAATTTTTCTGAGTGCCAACAGAAACATTAAAAATTACCTTATTTTTGCTAACTATGTAGCCCAAAGTGAGGTGAACTAAATGTTTTGCCACCATTTCTTTTATTATTAGTTTACCAAAATACAACATCTAATGTGAAGGAAATGATTTGACTTTTGCTTAGGGATGGAGATAGTATACCAAACCATTTTAAATAGTCCTACAAAACTTGTAAGAACATGGAGTATTAAAAAAAATAAATGAATGGTTGTCTTCTCTCTATTTTTGTAGCCTGTACATGGTGTGTCGTCTCCATGGTTGATTCCATGCATTAATAGGTTCCTTTTTTGTTGGTGTACAATCTATGATGACCTTTTCCATGCAAATACAACTTTAAGGGCCACCTATTTGTTCCAAAATAACTTAAAGAAAAATATTTTTGCGAAAGCATTTGAAGAAAATAAGACCTTATAAGCCAATCTGACTATATAAATTCTAGATGAATCTTTTCCCTATTGATAAAAGTCTTCGAGCAATACCTTTATTTAACAATGCAATTTGTACAATAACTTGTATTTTCCTAAGGATGTCTAGTTCCTACTAAAAAATAAAAATTATTTGTGCCCAATTGCAATTCCAACGTTCGTTTCTCGTATCTTTAAGATCTTATACTTCTACTTTTTTTTATTTTAATTATTAGTGACACTTAACAACTTAGAGAATTTAATTTTTTAGAGGTCAATCTTCGATCCAATTGTCCAACAACAAATAGGCATTTTTCCATGTACAAAATAAGTTTTTCTATCCATTTTCATTTAAAAGCCCTCAAATATAAATTAGTTATATTAATACACAATCTTTATCATTGTTCACTTCTACACAACCTTCCACGACCATTTCACTTTTCTTTGAGTATAACACCATGTTTTATAAAGCTTATTTTCCTACCTTAATCCTTTACAACCATTTGTATAATAATGTCAAGTTCAAAATTTTAGATTTTTTCATCTAATCCCCCTTTTCTTTTTCTATGCATGCACTGTCCTACACAACTCAATGTCTTTCTAGAGTTTTCATTTCTAGTTCAAAGAAACTTTTTAAATAAAGATTCAAGTGGAAGAATAATATCTTTGGGAGACTTGAAGCATGAGAACAAGAAAATCAAGAGTTAGGACAAAGTAGACTTAAAAATAGCTTCTTCTTTTTTTGACCAAAGGACAAATTTTTACCATTCCATGAAGATAATATTTTCCTCACTTTAACCACAATAAGCATCCAAACTTTTTCCTTGCGAGCATCATCTCCCATTGATAATCCAAAAAAATATGAACCATCTTTAGTCATCCTTGATCAATATTAATCCCCATGAGTTGGCTCTTGTGAAAAGTTTCTTTTTGGTCGTGAAAGAGCTTGAAGAAGGACAACATGAATTTTTATTTATTGAACATTCTTGATAGTTTCCTCCCCTAAAGATTAAGGTATTGTTCACGTATTGTAAATAAGGCACTTATATTTCTTAACTACCACTTAAACATTGTTGTAAAGATTATTCTTCACATATTCATTAATGATATTGTTGGCACCTAAAAAATAGAAGGGGCCTCAACTAAAAAAATGGGTTGATGTTCAACATATGTACTTTTAAGATTAAGCTGAGTGCGTACTAGCCATATCTTAGTCGAAAAGAGGTTGTTGTGGGAAGGATTTAGCTAGGTATGCTAAGACATGTTTGGATAAATTTAGGTAATTTTATCGAAAATAGGAGGTCAATGTGAAAAGATAGTCTACCAATTTTAAGTTTTTCCACGATTCTAGGAGGTAAAAAGGGTAGAAAGGGTTTTGAACTTATCAAACCCTCACCTCCTAAAAAACAGGAGAAGGTTAGTAGCGTGACTCCACCAACTAGTAGCGGTTGGTGACATATTTTTGGAAGTGGATGATGATCGCAAAGAATTAGGAGGTTTATGGCCATGTTCACACTGACGGGCCCACCATGATTAGCCATAGCAGGCTCCAATTAGTAGAACTAGTGGCTAGGAGTTGCCAAACAAGTGGCAAATTAGTCGAGACAGTGTAAAGTTAGCTGAATGAGTCCCAAACCACATTCTAGGTAGTTATTAGGTAGAAGAGCGTGGCTGTTCTGACTGTACCTAATTGCACAATATAAATAGGTCATGTACTTCAAGTGTGAAAGACCCTCAATCAATCAAACAACTTATTTATCATTTATCTTGTCTTTACTTTATAGCTTTTATTTACTGCCTTTATTTATAGTTTTCAGCATTTGCTTTCCAACAACCCTTCTCTCTATTCTCACTTAGACTAAGTGCTCTTTGGAGTGACTTAGGAACCCATAGTGAGAGACAAATTCCTTCTCTTGGCGAAATCGTCTGGTTATTGTGGGATTGTATTGGTGCAAGTTTAGTTGAACCTTTCAACTAAGTTTATTCATGCGACAACAGATATATAATTTAATCCTTTTAAATTCTTGAGAGATTTTGAAATTTCACCTAGACATTCTTTTCTATTAAGTTCATCTTCTTCAATAGGGAGAAAAAATAGGTTGAACCTAGGTGGGCAACTCATTTAACCTGTCAAAATGAATAGGGTTAAAAAATGATTCAACGTATATAACCCACTAACTTGACAAGTCAAAGGCAGGTTGTGTTAGGTTGACCTGTTGGGTTAGGCTTCACTTTTGGACATAATGTTTAATAAACTATTAATAACCTATCATCATGAGTTAAATATATAGATTTTTGATTGGTTGTTTGGTTAAAAATATTTGCTACAATTCTTGTATTCTTTGGTTCTAATGGATTAATTGTTTTTTTTTTTTAAATAGAATATTAGATTTAGAGAGAAAAATATTGTTGTAGTATGTTTCATGACATTAAGCTTCAGTTTTCAGCATATCATTACCAATTCACATGTGGAATTGTAGGGACAACTCTTGGATATGCTTAAGTTAGATTTCATGGTAATAAATGTTAAGCATAATTAGTTCTTTGGTGCTCTAACTTATTTTTTATTTTTTGGTTTGGTCTTTCAACTTCTTTTTTTTTTTCATTTCATTTTGGTCCTCTATCTTTTATTTGGTTTCAAACTAGTCTAATTTGTCAATTGTAGCAATTTTTTTTTATTATTACAACATTAGACTAACTTGAAACCAATAAAAAAGATAGAGAACAAACATGAAATGAAAATAATAATAATAATAAAGGACCACAAATTGAAAACAGAAAATAAGTTAGAAAACCAAAGAACTAATTATGCCTAAATGATATATATATATATATATATATATATATATATATATATATATATATATATAATCTGTTTATTTTATGTCAAATGTTTTTCTTTTTCTTTTCTTTGCACTACATTTATTTAACTCATGATAATAGGTTTGAGAAAGCATTTGTATAAAGATAATTCAGTAGGATAACATTATTGTGATTGTGACATTATGTTTATGTTTAAATGATTTATATTTATACTTTTTATTTATTTGGTGGGTTAACTTATAAATCATTTATTTTTATGACTTTTTTTTAATTTGTTTTAAATTTGGGTGTTCTAACCCAATCCAATTCCGCAACCTACTAAGATTGGGTTAGGTTGATATTTTCAACTCATTCTCAAAGCAGGTTAGGTTAGGTTCACACATTTGTCATCCTTACTCTTCAAACAAGGAAGTTTCTTTGCCTTTCTTATCATTCATTGATAATTTGTTCTTATACTTCCTCTTCTTTTCTTTTTTTTTGCCAAGTTTGCTTAAATGGTCTTTATTCTAAGTACTTAGCTTTTATTTAAAGATTTTTATCTTTTCATTGATATCAAAAGCTTTTCACCCTTGGACATCCATTTGCTTCATTTCATTTTTGACAAAATCTGAGAAACCCACCCTTGCCCATGCTCCAACAACCAAGTAAGCGAAATGGTTTAGGTAAAGCTGTTAAACAGGCCTGGTTGGCACAGGTCAACATGAATAATCGAGCCAGATCGATATCTTTGCAGGCCATGTTTTTTCTGGCCTAGCCCAACCCTAGACAGGCTACCGAGCTAATTTGGCTTTAAATTTTTTTGGGACTAATTAATTTTATTGCCTATTGTATTTATTACTTCTTTCAAAAATTATTTAAAATTAAATTGTTTCTTTTATGTTTCCAAGTAATTATTAGTTGATGACATAGTGGTCTAATGTATTAAAAAAAAGTGCAAGCTACAAAGCACAAAAAAGAGTCGTTGTTCTTTTTCTTTTTTTCTTATTTAATGTTATTGAATTTTTTTTTGATAAGCCAAGAGAAATTTTATTAAATGAATAAAACCAAGCACAAAATGTGCAAAGTATGTTGTGTAGAGTACAAAGAGTGAGGTTCAACAAACCCCACAAAGCAAAAGGAACAAAACACTACTCTATAAAACCCCACATTTACACTATTCCCCCAATCCCTTATTTTTGGAAGCACAAACTTTCTAACATTGTTTCGTGCCACTAGCCCTCCTTCATGATAGCAAAACCCCAAAATGCGTAATCTAATATAACCAAGAACGAAACTTTGCTTGCCTACATTTTTGAAACAAAGTACTACAACACCAACTTTCCTCTTATTTTTCAACCAGGCTAGGCTGAAGCCCATTAGGCCAACCCGTCTCAGGCTTAATTGGCCAGCCAAGTTAAACAGACTAGGCCAAAAAAGGTTGGTTTCTTTTAGGCCACTTTTTTAAAGGCTTGGCCAAGCCTTTTTTTGTCAGTTGTTCAAGCTGGCCCATTGGGCCAAACCCATTTTTCCAACTTTAGGTTTAGGGTCTCAATCCATTTCTTTGTCTTTTAGCACATTTGCACACACTTCTTTTAAGTCTCCATTAAGCAATTTTCTTCCATTGATTTGACCAATCTTCAAATAATAAAAATTAGTAAAGCCTACTCATTGAGGATCTAATATGGTGATACCATGTGAATCTTCTCCTAGCAAGAGGAATGTTAATGAGAGTTGTGTTGTCGATATATTCTTGAAGCACTGCCACGTCATCTTTTCTATATTGACTTGATGCTCTATCCATTTCATTGGGGGATTTGATTGTGTTGAAATCTCCTGATACTCGCTACTTTTCCCGTCTTTTACTTATGAGGGTGTTGATAATTAAGCTAATCTGACATTAGCTTCTTGCTTGTAGTGTCACAAGGAGAATATATGTTTATTTTTCCATAGAAAATTGTCCCATACCTATTTACCAAGCACCCCCTAAATAGTTTGCCCCATAAATTTCCTTTTATTTACAAATGATTCTTTCCTCCAAATTGTGATCAACCCACCACCTTTACTTGTCGAAGGTCTAAAAATTCATTCACACTCTTCTTCTTAAATATAGTATATCTAATTTTTCTTTTTTCTTTTTTATCAATCCAATTCTCTCCCTCTCTCTTTTATGCTACCCTTCTCCTCTCATATTAAAAGAAGCAATTATCATTTTGCAACTTGGACTCTTTTCCTTCCTCTTTTTCTTCTCTAACACTATTATTTGTTGTCCATCCTCTCACTTTGTTTTCGTGTTTCCTTACTTGTTTTGACATATCTCTTCCTTCTATTTCTATGATTCTTTGGACAGTTTCATGTTTGTTCCCATTATCCATCATGCTAGCTTTCCAAAAGTCCACACTTCCTTTCCTTCTTCTTCCAAGCTCTTATTTTTCATAATGGAATTCCTTGTTCTAATGTCATTATCAAAAATGGAATTAGCTAATAATGAATATGTTTTCAATGGTTCTAATGAGGAAGTTTGGATACTAAAGATGTTGCTTTGGAGGGCCTTTTTAATCTCCTTTTTTTTATTCTCTTCACCCTTGACCTTTTATATTTTTGTTTTCATAAGTCAAATCTTCAAACTTCTCGTAAGACCGACTTATTAATCTATCATCTTTGTTGTTTGTTGATAAATGGCTTTCATTATATGAAGACTCTTGGTCATTAACAAAAGAAAACAAATTTATACAATTTGTTATTAAACAAAGCTAGAAATAGAAAACGAAGAAAAAGAAATATGAAATAAGATGATTTAATATATTAGAAAGAGATAAAAAAAATAAGAGTAAATTATACTGACACCTCCTATGGTTTCGTCAAATTTCGTTTGACACCCTTCCTTTTTTTACTCCTACACTAACCCTCTTAATTATTTGATAAATATTACACTCACACTCCTTATACATTACATTAATCCCTCTTGATTGTTTGAAAAATATTACAATATATATTCTTATAAAGGAGGTTATTGTAAACGTTAAAAAAATAAGGAGTTATCTGCAATATCAAAAAATCTCAAGAGATGTCAATATAATTTATTCAAAAAATAATAGTGTAAAAAGTTTTATAAAAATTACTATATGAATAATATTCTTAATATAAGGACCAAATTTTTTTCTATCACTTGGGCTTAGTGCAGAGAAAGATTCAATTGACGATACCCACTCAATTGTTGTCTAACATGGTTTAGGCCACAAATAGGCCTACACTTCTCCAAGGCCTTTGGCTTTGTAGAAGTAATAGACTCCATATCATGATTTGGGCTTGAGGCCTAATCTAGCCTATATTTCATAAAGTCCGATTGGTGTTGCCAAAAACCATTTGCTAATGGCGCACTATTAGGTCGACTTATTTCAAACCCTTCAACCGCAAATTGTTGCCCAAGGTACAGAAGAAGCTCTTGGTCCAAGCCCAATAGTAATGAGTGAAAACCTTGCTGGGAAAGCAAGATGATGAAATGTTAGAAACCATTTTAATGTATACTTCAGGGATAATCCTTGCAGTTGATTTTGTTTGTGGAAACCGCATCCCTTAATTTGCATTATATGCCGTTATTTGCAATCAAAAATACAGGAATTAAAATGGCTCACTTTGCCTTGTTTGGGAAACATATCTTAATCATTCGGGAATCAAGATCTATGCTTCAAATATTTAACTTATAAATTAACAGTGTGTTTGGATATGTACCACACACAATCTGATGCGTGTAACTTAGATGCAACACTATATAGTTTCTATGTTTTTTTTTCATAGTATTGATGTGAAAATAAGTATAAACATGCATAATGGACTGACTAGCAAATAGGCACTAGGAAATTCTTGAATTGTGGGAATTGTGTTTTTGGAAGTTGGATCTTTGATAAATTAGTGCATGTTTAAATTTCAGTTGGAAGAGCTTAAAAGTACTTTTACTTCCAAAATAATAAATTCTCCTTCATTTTATGTATTAGAATTCAAAAATGTACATTGAAATTTGTAAAAGTACTTTTTCAACTTTTAGCCTTAGCGGTAAAGACTTGTTGCACTTTTTCCCTCTTCCCAAAAGAAAGGACAAAATAAAATAGTTGGAAGATATAGATGCAACTCATGACAATGTCTCAATATTACTCAACTAGAATACTCCGCTTCTAACTTTATTTGATTAAGATTTATGCTAATCATTGTTGTTTGTCCATTTATTTTCTTCTCTTCTCCAAGTGTAGCTTAGTTTTAGTCATGTTCATCTATGTCTTGGTCACACCATGAATTGAGTAAGGTAGGTTCAATGCATTGTGTGGTTGCCTTATTGATTTCTAGTTAAGGCACCACTTCTTGGAGGCTTTATATATTATCATAATTTTAAACATAAATAATGTTTGTATTAACAAAATAATCTGGTACCAAGACCCAAATTATCATAAAATTCTGTTACGTTTTAAACTTTAACTAGTAAATTACTATTGGAGTGATCAACCTTTGATTAAGTGCATGTTTGGATAATCCTTGCCCTCCTTCCAAAAGTATGTTTAGAATAAAAGATACAAAGAGTATTTTGGTCCAAAAGTATGTTCAGCACTCAAACATACATTTAGAACAGTTATCCAAACATGCACTAAGTTGTGCTTGAATTTCCATTTGCTCATGTTGAACACTAATAACCCGTGAAAGTGATAGAGATGTTCAACGTGTCTTGAAAAGGGAGATTGACATAAACCAACACACCATAATAGCTTGTTTGGCTTCATGTCACATCACAAAAGAAAACCAACACATTATCGCTTTTCATTACCACGTTAAATGAGAAGCTATATTTATTAGCTTTAGATTTTCGAGTCTCTTACGCACATTGAAGCTTGTATGATGCAAAGCCATACAGACATTAAGTTAGCATTCTTTTTTCTTTGACTAGATATTCACATGTAAGCTTGTTTCCTCCCTGGAGAAGCATTAACTATAGCCAACTAGGGGATAAGTGTCATCATGTGTCATCCATCTACTACTGCTATAGCCAAGGTTGCTGAACTTGAAAATAGAATTGGTTTAATTGGTACAATTGCTTCAAGAGAGAACTACCAACTATCAAATCTATATATATATATATATATATATATATATATATATATATTATATATATATTAGGGATATCACCAAATTAGCTCTGAAACAGTTACAGGGATAGTAGCTGTGGCAGCTAGAAATGCTTATGTCAATAGTAGTTGCTTTGCAAAAAGAGCTCTATGGGTTTCATATATGTCAGTTAGTGCAGCTTATTTGGCTTAGCATGAAAGCAAGTGAAACTACAAATGTTAACTGTTGTCATATATATTTGGTCATACACAAACAAATGTCTAATGTTTAATTTTGTGGTCAACTGACTTCTTCCTAAGTCTGTAAGTAGATGTTGCTACTATCTTAAGGTATATAGTGTCCATTTAGTAAAGGCTTAACTATACTTTTGGTCCTTTATCCTTTTACTAAAATTTGTTTTGGTCCTTTATCTTTTAAAAGATTCATTTTGGTCCTTTAACTCTCAAATTTGAGTCATTATTGTCCTTTCGTTAACAGTGATCGTTTTCAATTTTGAGAAACAATTTCGAGCCCTTTTTTGATCGATTCAAGACCTGAAACTTGTCCCATTAGATTTACTTACATGAAAACTATGGAACCCAACTAATGTTCGAACCAAAAAGAGCCATAAACATGGTGAAAAACGCGTGAAAAGTGAGTCCCACGAGCAATAGAAAAAGAATCTAATATTAGATTTTTTAGTTTTTCAATTGCCCATGGGACTCACTTTTCACACGTTTTTCACCATGTTTATGGCCTTTTTGATTCAAACATTAGTTAAGCTCCATAGTTTTCAGTAAGTAAATCTAATGGGACAAGTTTCAAGTCCTGAATTGATCAAAAAAAGGCTCAAAATCATTTCTCAAAATTGAAAATGATCATTGTTAATGAAAGGACAATAATGACTTAAATTTGAGAGATAAAGGACCAAAATGAATCTTTTAAAAGATAAAGGATCAAAATAAATTTTAGTAAAAAGATAAAGGACCAAAAGTATATTTAAGCTAGAGCTGGGCATATGGACCAAGGCTTGCGGGCCACCCGTGTAGCCCGCAGCCCGTGCGGGCTACGGTCCTAAAAAATATGGTCCATTTAAGAGTGCGGGCTTTTTAGCTCGGACCGTTTAAACTGCGGTTTAGGCGGATTTATCCTCGGGCTTACGGGCCTATCCACGGGCTTTTATGGATAGTTTAATTTTATACTTGATACTTTGAATCTAAGACTTTATATTTCATATTTTGTGTTGGATGGTTTATTTAACATGTAAGATCTTGGGTTTAGATGATTTTTAGCATATTAGACTTTGAAATTGATTTATTTTTATTTTTTGGTGTATTTGTCATTTATTTTTATTTTTATTGTTTTTTTGCATTTTTATAACATTATTTTTGTCATTTATTTCATGGGCCGCAGATTGGCCCGTTAGCCCGCGGGCTATGCGGGGCGGACGCGAGCTTCAAAATTCAAGACTGTTTATGTTGCGGGCAGACTTGGTCCAGCCCATTTATTTTGCGGGCTTTGCGGGTCGGGCCTAAACGGGCGGGCTGACCTGTATACCCAGCTCTAATTTAAGCCTTTAGTAAATTATTAGAATCAATTCCTTTCACAGTAGCTCAAGTTCTAACGTAAAATCTATACTTATGATTAACTTACACACGTATTTTAATCACATTCAATAGTTTAAAGTTAATTTTATCAAATTCAAAACCAAACAACTACATAGTATGATAATATGCAGCTACTTCTGCATAAGTAGGGTCTAATCTAATCTAGTGCATCCTTTTGGAGATTGGAGCACCTTCTAATTGTAATATTGAATTTTTTGTTACTTCGTCATTATCAATTACATATTATAGTCCAATTTGGATTATTATTTTTTGAGAAGCAAAAGAATTAGTCCAATTTGGATTAACTTTCAACTGATAAAATTTTTTCAATAATAAAATCTTGCTACCTAGATTTTTCTTAAATGACAATGTTGAGCTTTATTAAGTTTATATGTACTTAGAAAAAAAATAGACAAAACATCAAGCGCGTGGATCAACTGGTGTGAGATTGTTCCAGCTTAACTAGTTATCTCGAGTTTGAGTTTTGGGTATGCAGATGCGTTAAATACTCAGAAAGAAAGAGCTTTGCAGCGCATAGTGATCCTACTAAGTTCAAATAAGATTGTCTCATGTGGAGATATGTGTGGTTTAGACCAAAAAGAAAAAAAAATAGCTGAAAACTTTTCAAATGGATATTCGCTAATGGCTGGCTTGCTTTATATGATATAATTAATTAATTTCATATGCAAGGACATTTGTAGAATCAACTCTCTATAATACGAAAAAAAAATTGTAATTCAATTTTCCTCCCCAATTTTCATTTTCTTTTGGATCAACAATTCCCCTGCCCAATTAGTAATAAATTGGACTGGACCGGCCAATTTAATACTAGTTACATGTCTGATCTATATAAAAATGACTATCCAAAGAACTGATCCAAAACGGTAAAATTTGTGAAAACTGATAGAGAATCGGTTGAATTAATTTTGAGTGATTATTTTAAGAATTTTTTTCCCTATGTAGCATTGCTTTCAGGGCATTATTTTATAAATGATTAAATGACGTCGTTTTAAATATTATGCCATATTTATACTTATTTTTAAGTAAAATGGTTAATGTCATAATCTTATATATCTTATATTACGTAATTATATAATAACATATTATTTTTACTAATATGCTAACTGAATATTTATATATTATATTAAATGAATATATATGTTTATGTATATGTATATTCACAAATGAACAATAAGCTAATAGTTTTACCTATTTAATAATTCATTTAGTTTTAAAAATATTACATTATGGATCTCTAAGGAGGAGCTTATATGGAGCATATTTAAGTATATAAAAGTTATTTATGATTCTATAAATATTTTTAATTTATACGAATATATTTTTTTAATTTATTTCAATAAATTTCATGATTAAATTTATAACATCTTCGCATGTGATGAAAATTATTGAATAAGTACTTAACTTTTTACCGAAACGCAGCCTAAATTATTACTTCAAAAAGTATAATTTTAGAAGCAGTCTAGAGTCATCATAACTTGTGAACTATTTATAGATATTTTAATGCGGATTACCTGCCAACCAGAGTAATATGCTTATTTTGTTGTTGTTAGCTCAAGTGATTCAGGTACTTGAGTTCTTAATCAAGGTCTAAGATTCGATTTCTAGCTTGAGCATGGAATCACAATCGAAAGTATCATTTTATCTCTAGAGGGGCCGATCCAGTAGGATAGAAAATTAGTTGAATACAAAAAATAAGCTCCAAATATCTTCTGATCTAACAAAAAAAAAAAAAAGAGTGATATGCTTTATGCTTTGTAGACATCCTGCCACCAGATCTTTACAACCCAACAATTGTAAAGATCTTTACAATTGCTTTGCCATTGCCGCCCTAGTTTTTTTGGGCCATAACAACAAGGCCAGGTGCATGTCACATCCTCACTTCTCCATTATTTGATTGTCCTTTTTTCTTTCTTGTCACATTGGTCTTGACTCTGCATACATGCCAATGAGAAAATGTATATTATAAGCAATACTTGTGCAATTTTTACTATTAAAATACACCTTCGTACATTATTTTGGTCACGTGGGTGTTATAGATTTGGTTTGCTGAATGGGTCGTGTGGATCCCCCCTCTTTTGTTTCTCTACAGCTGCATACTAGTTGTAATCGTTTTGCTTACTACCAAAGCCGTGTGTACGTGTAGTTCTTGTTATTGTTGTTTTTAATAAAACTTAAATGCAATGTTTTAGGTGTTTTTAGGTTTATTTTTTAATTAAAATTTTATTTTAGTAACTTATAATGATTTTTTATTTATTTAAGATAGACTAGAATGACATGTCTAAGATAGACTGCTAATGTGTTTGAGATAAATAGCTCGTTAGGATTGAGCTCTTGATGAGTGTTAAGTCTGGTATACTCCAAATAAACTTAGATCTAAGATTTTCTGTGTTTAGTTATGCTCTAGGTGCAATTGAGACACTGTGAAAAATGGGTGAGTACTTACAAAAGACAATCTAATGCTCAAGATAGTAAGAACTTCACCAAAGTAACGATGTATATTAAATATTTACTTGATATACCAATGTTGGTAGTATTTATAGACGTTAGAGTTGGGCTAGAGCAGCAGATATGTGGCCTAAGGCCTCTTGATAGCAATGATACTATGTCTTGATGTAACGACAGGGTAATTTTGTTTCGGACTGAAGTGTAATATATTGTTTACATATTTATATTAAGCATTTGCATCTAAGTGTTAATTTCAGCCATCGCCTGAAATTTTGGATTGGGGTATTTCAAATCGAGATCACCCCGTTATGCAGATTGGGCCACAAGTCCAATCTAGAATAATTTTTAATACAAAATTTTATTATGTAAATTATCAAGATAAATCTCTAATTTTAATTAAAAAAACACATAAAATACTTAAAAATTTGCATTGAAGTTTTTTCTTTTTAAATTTTTTTCTCATGTATGGGATCAATAACTGTCTTTAACAGCTATAGTTATTAGGTGCTTTTTCTGTGGAGTAACATGACAAGAGGGCCTGCTGGAATTCTTTTCTCAACATAAAGCTGACTAACTATTTTATTTTCAATAGCCATCTGCACGCCCTTTGTGATGCACTCATCCACTGCTAACTTACAAAACAGCCCATATTTGCTAGGACCACTGACCCAAAGGCAATCTTAGGTGAAACTTTTAGAAAGAAAACAAAAAAAGCAATTTTGAGTTATTGCATCTGATGTAAATTTGTGAAATTAATGAAGTATCAATGTAGTTTGTCCAAATTAAGTGATAATTTTCAGACGACTCACTCGCTGCTTTTTTATTCTATATTATTCATAAAAGTGTATTAATACTTTTGGCAATTTATGATTAATATTAATTTATGTATTTTTTGCCGTACCAAAGAAAATACTTTTTGTACCAAAAAAATATTTACTGTACCCAAAAAAAGTTTTTTTTTTTTGAAATAGGTATAAATACCAAAACAACTTGTTATATTTTAAATCTGACCGTTGTATTTTATATTCTAAATATGTGAGATATGTTATTAAATATTTGTCATTAGTTATAAAACTTAGGTAATTTGTGTAACTTTAAATCTCATTATCAGTATTATACTGGAAAAATCTTTAATTGTTAAAGCATATCAGTGCGTTAAAATAAGAAAGGTAACACAAGCTCCTAAATTTTATGTTTTTCTTGTACATAGATTAATTTTCAAATATTTTTTTGATAAAATTTAATTTTCAAATATTTTCTCTTATTATCCATAACATAAGTAAATTATTGACATTTCATTCATTATTGCATTGTAATTGTCATCTACCACTAGTTTCTAAACTGATTATGATTTGATGGGATGACTATGACAAGGAGACTTACAACCTACTGCGATTTTCTTACCTATAGGCCCCCCCATTTTCTGCATGAACACATGAACACATGATTGAAAAGGGAGCCTAGCGGCCTAATAGGTGCAGGAAAGAGTTCGCTTCTTTGTAAATGACACAACCTGGATTTGTAATTTTGAATTTCATGAATTGATAGGTTATTTTATTTCACATAATTAAGTATAACTGAGTTTGTGGATCAACTAATACAGAATTGTTCTAACTTGATCAGTGAATTCAAGTTCGAGCTCTGAGTATTTAAATGTGTTAAATATTTAAAAAGAAATTTTTACTGTCTATAATCATCTTACTCGGCTCAGGTAGGATTTCTTTCTATAAAAAATTCCTACAAATTAAAAGAGCTGGCAGAATGGGTAAGGCCGGCTTGGCCTGGCCAAACAGTGAAAATCAGGTCAGGCCAATTCAAATTCCTGATGAGTTGTGTTTTTTCTTGTCCTGACGGGCCCATCGGGCTTGGCCATTTTGGCCCATGACTTTTTTTTTCTTAAATTCTTATACATTTTACAAAGAAAAAAAAACCATCGGACCAAATAGGCCTGGTACCCCTTCAAACCTATTTGTTATGGGCCTAGCCCAGCCCATGTGAGCCCATTGGGCCAGACCATTTTGACCCGCTTTTTTTGAGGCTACAATTTTTATGACCTAGCCCTGCCTGGCCTGTTAGGGCCATCAGGACGGCCTGCCGGGTTAGACCAATTTTACCACCTCTAATAAATTTTACCAAAACGTAATTAAGTGGCTCAACTGCGGCACCGCCACTGTAATGAATATAACAAAAATAGTCTAGAAATCCTCTACTACTTTCAAGTGCACCTTTTGAAGGGTATCAATATCATGTGTTGGTATGGTACCTAAGTCAAAATTGGTGAGTATTCTTGCCTCCTTAATTTATGTGCATCAGCCTATGACCGGGTCTTTTTCTTGCTTACAAGAAATTCAATGCAGAAGGCTCAAATTGCAATAACTTAAACGTATATGGTTGAGGACAACCATAGAAGAGAAAGAGCAAACAGATACGCCTTAAATAGATAATAAATAACTGATTAAAGCCCCTTCATATTGAAACTTTCTTTTAAGTTGAAAATTATTTATGTGATTTTGAACGGTTCTGTTGGTTCCAGAAGAAACGGTGTATTTGGTTACAGCAGTCACGGATTCCTTTTGAGTCCAAAGAAACAAGATTTGACTTAGCCACGACAAGATCTCACGCGCTGAAGTTGACCTAAGATAATGTTCCCCTAACGTACTATATTATTCTCTGACCCCTTAACCTAAGTTTATTAGTAAAAATTAAAATGTGGTATGGTTTTGGTTACAGTTATAAACTTAAAACAATTATATGAACTTCTTTTTTTTTTTGAAAAGCAAAACAATTATATGAAGTTGGTAGTGTAGAAAATCAATAAAATAACTTAGCAAACACCTGTTTTCTACAAATAAAGAAAATGAATAACATTTATTCTTCTGTTCCCAAGAAATAAATTGTAATCCAATATAAAATCAGTGTCCTAACAGCTACTGATCTTGTGTCTTCAATAAAGGCCTAAATTTGTTAGCTATTGACAAGCATGGTAGTTACATTATGAAATTAGCTCAAAGTAGGTTCAACTCTACTACACCTTGAAGAAAGCATTTAAGTTCCCATTGAAAATCAGTGCTAAACATCACTGTTTTGAAATTGTCTAAGGGGGAAGAACACATTAGCTTTGAAATTGTCTAAGGGAGAAGAACACAAGATGAAGTGAAAGAATGTGAATGCCACTATCCCTTGTAACTCTCTGCATTTTGTTTTGCAAGAAAGGAAATTGTATACAACAAGCTTTTTTGTTTTCTGAAAAAGGACAATGAAAAGTATACACTATGCAGTAAATTGCACTGATTGTGCAGAGGGACTGATTAGAACACACGTTATTCACTCTTGTATCTCCTTCTCATCTCTAACATGATCAACCACACCAAAACCTCACTGTACAGCAAGACTATAAACAAAACACCAAGAAGAAACAACTCAAAAAATTGGTTCAATTACCTGTGTTAAATTAAATGTCATCATGAAAGAGAGGACTAGCAGCAGCACATGGGGCAGCGGATTAGTCCATTTTCATTGCAATCAGGGCAACGCTGGAATCCATTCTCACCATCTTCTTCTTCTTCTTCTTCTTCATCATCACCATCACCTTCATAGTAGATTTTACAACTTCCATAACAAGTTTCACAAGGCACAAACCTTATATCCCCACATGCCTCACACACTCCCCCACCATCAACTCCATCATGAGTGTCATCAATCTTTTCACAACACTGGAGCAATTTCTCAAGTTTCCCATCCTCATGCAGTTGCTGAATGTCCTCAGCTCCACCAATGTAGTTCCTCCCTACAAACACCCTTGGCAATCCTAATCCTCCCTTACCATATCCATGACCCAATAGCTCTTTGAGCTCCTCCTTGAACCCTGAATGCATTGACACATCCCTCTCGTCCAGCCTCACTCCCAACCCCTTCAGAATTACCCTCACATGGCAGCAATCCTCATAAGTCCTTCTCACGCCGCGCAGGCTAGTGAAATACAACACCACCTTGTCCTTCCCACATGGGGCACCCTTCAAATCCATAACATCATCATCACTGATCATCTTCTCTTCCTCAATAGAGAACCCCTTTGTAGCCATGCTCTCTTGCTTCTCTTGAGGGTAATCAAAATCTGAAACTGCAGCCTTGAGACTTGAACCATTTGATCCCTCCTCACTCATCTGAGACCGCATTGAATCATTGCCATTCTCAATGAAACCACAAGGCTTGTTGGGTGGATCATCATGGCGATTGACATTGACATCAAAGGAGAAGCTCTTGAAGTGCTTTGGTGACCTGAAAGGGCTTGTGTCTTCAAGGCCTTCCATTAGTTCCCATGTGTTGATAGTCTCAGGCTCACAGGGTGGTGTTGAGATTGGAGTCCTGAGGATGGCTTTTGGCAACATCTGCTCAATCATATCAGACCATGTCTTTGCCTCACTCTCCTCCTTTTCCTCCTCCTCATCATGGTTCTGGCTCCTGAGACTGTCACTGTCAATGACCTTGCCATTGGGAAACCTTAAACCATTGCCATGGTTTCTGTGGGGTACCTGGTCCAGAGAACCTAAGGTGGTTGATGTCAGTGCCACAACATGGTAACTGTCTCCTTTGCTTTGAGGTGGGTGATGCACATGCACCGAGAAGGTTCTAGGCAGGGAGGAATAATAAGGGGTGTTGCAATGACAATGTTGACATCCCTTTGGCTTGGAATTAGCACAACCCATAGTCACACAAAACACAAATCTGAATTGATAAATAAACACACAAAGCAGCAACCAACTTTGTTTGGGGAATCAAAAACACCCCACAAACAAACACAAAAGAACTACCACAAATCCAGTCCACTCAAAGTGCTTGCATCATCAACCAAACAAAAAAATGAAAAATTTAAACAAATTTGAGGTCACGGCTCATTCATATTCCAGAAGCGTCAGTGTAAGATAAGGATTTTCCATAGTTACAATTTGGGAATTGAGGATAACCAAGAACAAGTCTTAAATTGAATGGAAGAGCCACAAGAAGAACAGAAAAAACTCACACACACACGCATGAGAGAAAGTAGAAATGGGATGGAAACAGAAATGAATTCAAAGTCAAACAAAGAGGGCGAGAGATCAATCGCTCAACCACCATTCATCATCAACCCACCCCACACGCACACTCTCTCTAGAGTTTTAGAGAGAGAGAAAATAACGATAAACTAGATTCTAAGAATGTAACTTCTGAGACTGACAGGAGGGGTTTATTATAAACAGAACCCAAAACAGAACTAATAAAAAAACAAAGGCTTAATTGTATTTTGTATCAAGCTAAATTTTACTATTTATTATTATGTTTTTTTTTTTTACATTTTATCACCTTATTTTTAAATTTTGCAAATTTTATTCAATTTTATTAATTTTTATTTAATGAATAGTTGATGATTAAACAAAATTTGCAAGATTTTAAAAATAAAAGTAACAAAATGCAAAAGAAAAAATATAGTAACAAAATTTACAAAATGATGAAACTAGAATAACACAAAATATAATTAAGCCAAAAAAAATAAGGTTTAATTTATATGTAGTATAATGTCAACCAATGAAGTTTATAGCAAGTATAATTTTTAAGGCAATTATTTTTAAACAACTTATTATACATGGCAATTATAATTTATTAATGGTATAAAAAAAATTTAAATTATTTGTTCATAGACTATTTAGATAAGAGTAAATAGTTACATATTAATACTACAAAAAAAATTATATTCTCATCTAATCACGAACTATTGTATATAATAAATTTATTAGAGCAAATTACATTTTAGAAATGTGAATATTACACCGTCCTTTTCTCTTATGTTGAAATTTATAATTTAGTCCATTTAACTTAACGTCATTAAGGAAAATTACACTCCTCTCCCTTGAAAGATACAAGTATTACACTCTTCTCCTCTCTTATATTAAAATATATAGTTTAGTTTATTTAATTTAACACCATTAAATATTTTTTTAAAATTTTAAATATATTTTTAATTAAATATATACTAAAATTATCAAATTATCCTTCATTCACCTCATAAATATTTTTTAAAATATATAGTTAAATTCAAAATAATCAAAAACAATTTATTAAAATACTAATTAAGAATAGGAACTATGAGATAAATTATTATATATAAATAAATCAACATATATATATATATTGAAAAATTTACAAACATATACATGAAAAAATTAATTTATAAACATATTTTAAAATAAAAAAATTATATGTATTTTAATATATTTTAAAATATGTTTATAAATTATTTTTAATGTATATATAAGTATTAAATTTTGTAATTATTACAATTTATTTAATAATAGATTTTTTATATACATTGATTCATTTAAAAATTTATACGTTTAATATTCATGTACTAGCATTATATTTATTAAATTAAAGAAATATATTATATTTAATAAATATAGTATTTAGTAATATTATTAATTTAATTATATATTATATTTAACAAATAAGTAGTAATAGTATATAAGAAAAATATCAATTTATTTATTTAAATTATGTATTAATAATATTAGTGAAATACTACCTTACTACTTTAAAATATGTTATATGAAAATAATAATTGAAAATAGAGATTTTTTAAATATATAAGTAAATGTACATAATTCATAATAATTTATTTAAAATAATAATTAAAGGTATAAATTAAGAGCTAAAATTTTTTATTTTTTATTTTTATAATTATGTGTGTATTAAAGTGTGATATATTTGTATTTATGAAAGGAGAAAAGTGTGTATTTTAACACAAGAAGGAAAAGCGATGTAATAGTTGCATTTTTTCAAGAGATGGTAGTGTAAAGATATTTTGGTAATATTTTCTATAACAGAAGTTAACAGAACTTTAACCAAAAATTAAAAAGAAAGAAAATAGAGTGTTATATACTCGAATCTATTAAGGAAAGAGAGTGTATATTTTAACATAAGAAGAGCGAACAATATAATATTTATATCTCTTAAAAAGAAAAGTGTAATTTATTTCAATTTTTATAATAATTATCTTATAAGTCATGTTAATAATAATTTTTTATTGATTCACACTATAATTTTTTCTATTGTTACGGTGCCAGAAAAAGTAAACTTAAAAGATAAAAGAAACAACTATGGGTTCGCAAGAGTAGGGGGAAAATGATTGAATGCTATGCTATGATCACTTGTTCGCTTGAAATTGTAATCGAAACTCTATCCATTACTTCCGCTCACGTTGTTTTTTTTGGTTGTCATGTTGTGTTATGTTTCTATTTTCTTTTTACTTTTTATGGGATAAATATGTTATATTACGTTATGCTATCGTTGCTCTGCAATCTTCGTGGAAACCTCTTGCGTTTAGCTTTTATTTGTTAAAAAATGTAGTGTTTGGGTATGGTCACCGTTTCTCCCGGCAATGCTATCATCACTCGCAAGTTTTGGCGCGTGCTGCCGGCTCCCTAGTCAGGGGAATGCCGGTGCGCACGCGCTTTTGCAGCTTCGCTTCGCTCGTGTTTACCACCGACAGTGTGAGGCGCGTTGGAGAAACTTGAACAAAAACGTTGTTTTTTATTTTTTTTAGGAATTATCTAACTTACTCCAAATAAAATTGGAATTAAACAACTTCATTAAAAATGATTAGTGTAATGTTTTATTTATTTAAAGATAATTAGTACAATATAAAAAATTACATTAATCATTTTTTATAAAGTTGGTTAACCCCATTTTTACTCGAGTAGCTTAAACAATTCCTTTTTTTTTTATGATGATTCACTTTTTTAGTTTTAAACCAATTTTTGCGTTGTTACGATGTTCCTCTAATTTTCCTTAGAAAGAGTTTGCTTTAGTTATTTAATAAGACTTCTTTTTAATTATTTATTGTATTAATTGTTTTATACAAAAGTCCTTAATTATTTAAATTTTTCGGTCAAAAATAATAAATGATACATTAATTATTTTGGACACTGTCTCATGAATATAAGAGAAGGTTATTAGTCAACAAGTTATTACTTAAATATAAATGTATTAATTAATTAGGTAGGAAAAAGTTAAGAAAATGGGATCTTAATGATTTTAAAGATAATTCTGAAAAATATATACAAATTATTAACAAATTTAAAACTGCTATTTAAATGAATTAATTTTTTATGAAGTTTAAAAGGATCTATAGGTCTAGAGATAGTTTTTACAATAAGGTTTAATTTCACATTTTTTTTCAATAAGGATTTAATTCCACAATTGATCCTTCAAGTATAGTGATTGTGTAATTTTGATCTCTCGAGTTTTAGTTATGCTAATTGAGTCTTCTAACCTTTTTTTTCATTTATAATCAAGTCCCTCAATTGCACCAATTAAGTCCTCCAACTTTCTTTTCATTTATATTAAGTTCTTTTGCCATTTATAATGTGTGAAAATAAAAAAGAAATTGACAAAGTGATGAAGGTGGGAGTTTGAACCCCCACCCATAGCCAAATAACAACACTACAAGTGAGATGGATCAGGTCATGCTCACCTCCAACTACAACCACTTCTGGCAATGTATCTGTTTAGTATATAAATGGAATTATATTATATATAAATTAAATGAGTGCCCAAAATTCTACATATATTCACTACTACTAAATAAATAACATATTATAAAATCAAATAATAATTTATCCTTTTTAATACTATATATCTTAATTATAACTAATCACCCCATTTTAATAATTTTTTCTTTTATAAATTTGTGGTTTTACTTTTTTATTTTTTTCTTTGCATATTTTAGTTACTAAAATAATGTATTATTATCGATGTAATAATTTTTTATATTTCACTAACAAAATTATATTTATATCATATATTTTCAATTAATCTTCTTCCAATATATTTATATCATATCTAATATATACTGATAACATTAAATATTAATAAATATATACTAATAATATAAAATTAATATTAATAAGTTGATATTAATAAATATAAATTAGTATATATTAATATAAATTAGTATAAATTTATTAATTTATAGTATTTTTTAATATTGATTTATATTTATTTTAACATTAGTTTTAATATTATTAGTAAATATTGATAAATTCACATATGTAAATTAGTATATATTATTATACTTCTACAAAAATATAAATATATTAGAAAAAAGGTTAATTAAAATATATGATATAAACACAATTTTTTTGTGAAATACAGAAAAATTATTACATCAATAATAATATCTTATTTTAATCACTAAAATATGCAATGGAAAAAAGAAAAAATTAAAATAGCACAAATTTATAAATAAAAAAATTTAAAATAGAGTGATAAAGTTATAATTAAGATATATAGTATTAGAAAGTATAAGTTATTATTTGTTTGGTTTTATAATATTATATTGCTTACTTAGTTATATATATGAATAATTATAGCCCCCATTTAAGTTATATATAATATAATTTTCATTCATAAACCAAACAAACACATTGTCTTAGTGGTTAAAGTGTTGTTGTGGAGGATAGGGGGGTTTGAATCCTTATTATCAATACTTTGTTAATTTCTCCTCCATTTTTGCATTCCACATCATCAAAATTTGTCACACGTTAGCATCTTTGTCTTTAACGAAAGATTAAGGAAAGGACTTGACTTGATTGTAAATAGGAAGAAAGTTGGGGGACCGCTAACAGATTCTTATAGTCTAACCTACATCAAGTTCAAACTAGGCTTTTTAGGAAATAAAACAGGCTAAGAATTTTATAAAAGCCTATTTAGTTAAATCTGTTTAGGGATAGGTCTGACTTATCTAAAATTTTTAATAAGAAATAGGTTTTTAAGTAGGCTAACAGTGTTGAGGCACACACACATCAATGGAGAAGAAACAAGTCGTGATGGTGGAGATCACAGAAGTTGCCCTAGAATTTTTGTTAAATGTACTAGAAGCCACTACCCGTCAAACTTAGGAGGAGAAGAGGAAGACATAGATGGTGTATGACTCATTGCGTGTGTTGACATCAATGGAGGAGAAGCAAGTTGCGATGGCGATGACAAGGAGAAGTCACCTTTGAATTTTTGTTGGGAATTTGTTCCCTTTTCAAATAGAGTGGTGTGTGATTGAGTTACACAATCAAGTACATATTGACATCATTTATTTTCATGGAAGCCAGGAAGGGTGGAAGGTTTCTTAACTAACAAGTGGGGAAGGAAGGGGTGGCACTTGGAGGAGGAAAAGAGAGGAGAAGAAAAAGGTGTGATAGGCTAGGCCAAATAAGTTTTACTTAAATAGATCTAGTTTGTTTAAAAAATCCAAGGCCTAACTTTAATTTATTGTTAAAATCTTTGATAGGTCTGACATATTCCTAAATAGCTCTGACCAAATAGGCTTTTATAAAATTCTTAATCTAGTTTATTTCTTAAAAATTTTTGGTTTGGCTTGGACTTGATGTAAGCTAGGGTATAAGGCTTTGTCAACGGCTTGACACTTTTAATGACCTAGTGACGTGATATTTAAATAATTTGAAAAAAATGAAATGTTGAATTGACATTTTTTGATGATGTGACACTTGATGACATAATACTTAATGGTGTGGCACCATTAATGATGTTGCACTTAATAAAATAATATGACACTTGATGACAGTATCACTATTAGTCATGTCAACAATTTTGTAATAGAATTAGATGACACATACTAAAAATAAAAAATTTAAAACCTACCAAGATAATAAACATTTTTTTTATAGAAACTAAATTAAAAAACTTATATTTGCATAGACAAAAAAAATATATTTTGACCTATTCTAAAAATGATTATTTCTTTCCCGGTTTTGTATATCATGAATATTTTTATGATTATTTCTTTCAACAGTTTAAAACTCATTTATTTGGAATTTATTTATTTAATAGATAAATAAACTGTTTAGTAAAGACACAGATTATTTTTATGTTATATCCTTCACACTATACGTGTAAGCAATTATAACAACACTCCACTTTTCCCATAATCTTTTTGCACAAAATATAGGGACAACAATTTTGCTCATGCCCAATTAGACAATATGATTGATTATAGAGTACCAACATCTTGGGCCATTTTAAAACTGGAAAAATTTTAATTTGTTCAAGATATTTTTATTTTAAATCCATTTCTGAATACAGTTTGCAATGCTGGAGATTGAACTGTTTTGTCAATTTACAGCTCTGTTGAGATAACAGTTGCAGAAGAAATAGCTAGACATAAAATATTCAAAATCAACTTTAATAGTTAAGGTCCGTTTGGAGTGATTATGAGTTTTTGGTTTTTGGTTTTCAAATCCAATTTTCAAAATAAAATGTATTTGGCTAAAATGAAGCTATAATGGTTTTTAACTTATTTTTAAAAACACTTTTACATTCATTTTCAAAATCAAGAAAAAAGTTTTTGTGAATCTAATTTTTAGTTTTTAAAAAAATATACATCACTATATTTGACAATGACTCTTCCCACCCCTACTACTAACATTGTTGCCGCCGCCGTTGCTATTACCACCACCATGACCATCAGCGCCGCCACCACTATCATTGTCATCATCACCACCACTGGTACACCTTTGCTGCCACCACACAAATATATCCTTAAACTAATTTTAACAAAATAATAAAAAAATTCAAAATAAATTTATTTTGAAACCAAAAATTTTAAAAAAAAAACTAAAACTAATTTTTAAAAACTAAAAATTAGTTACAATTTTTAAATTTTCGAAACTTACGACTAAAATCCACTACAAACATATTATCAAAACCGTTTTGAAATTTTCCAAAATGAAAACGTGTGATTCACACGTGGGTTCATGGATTGGGATGGAGCCAGTTCATTATTACAAACACTATGCGATACACATGAGGGCACGTGGACATGGCTCTTTCCAGTTTTCTCACGTAGCCCTGTGCGGTGGTTATGGGATCTTGCCAGCCATTGCCTCTGCAATTATGACTGCACCTGTCTCGGGAACCATTTTGTTTCGCCCTCATCATTATTCATCCTGCACTACACCTTTTCCCTTTTAAAATTCCTTACATAGTAATTGCGGTGTGAGCATATATTTTTAGGAAAAAATTAAACTATACTCTAAAGGCTGTTTCATGGATACGATAAAATGAGATCAAATATAAGAGCAAAAAAAGAATAAAATAAGTTATAATTTTATTTAATATTTAGTACACACTAAATAAAAAATCAAATAATAATAGGATAAAAAATTAAATTATATCAAATAATAAATTTACTATTTCATTAAAATTACATATAATTTTCTAAAAGTAATTTTTAAATTTAATTTTTTAATTTTTCAATTTTTTAACTAATTTATACAATATTATTTTTATTTATATAGTGTACTTTTCTTAAATTATAAAGAAATTATATATAATGTTTAAAATTATAATTATCATTCAAATATTTTTCTTTAAAAAATATTTGAATAGTAATTATTTAATTTTTAATACTTTAATTAATAATATACTTTAAATTTACATATCAAAATTATTATATATATATATATATTATATATATATATATATATATATATATATATATATATAGAGAGAGAGAGAGAGAGAGAGAGAGAGAGAGAGAGAGAGAGAGAGAGAGAGAACTAACTTATCATATCATGTTGCTTCCTAACCCAGTTTCTCTCTTCAGGATAAGAAATACATTGGAACAATAATATAGGATAAGGAAAAAAATAATGCTATCATATCCTATTGACTTAGCAAACAATGGATTACAACTATCCTATCCTATCTTGACTACTAAACGGACCCTAAAATTTGAATGTATGAATAGAAAAAAGAGAAAGAGAAAAAAATATGCTTAATTTTGTTTTTGTCCCTATAGTTTATTAAACAAGTGATTTTAGTCCCTTTGTTTCAATTGCTCAAATCAAATCTCCATACTTTTAAAATTAATAAAATTCAGTTCAACGCTTAATGATTTTAATGAAGCTTATTAGGGATGATGTGGCACGTGGCGCTCAAAAATGAGGTTTGAAAATTGAAAGTAGGTTTTGAACCCACTACCCCATCTTTTGATACTAGGTCCATGACCACTAGGACACTAATTAATTAACTTACTATATATATGAAAAATATATTATTTATAACTTAAATGTGTAGGAAACTAAAAATACACATATATTTACTACTACTAAATAAATAATATAATATTTTAAAACTAAATAAAAAATAACTTATACTTTTTAATACTATTATCTTAATTATAACTTAATCACTCTATATTTTAAAAAAATTTCTTTTATAAATTTGCATTGTTTTATTTTTTCTTTGTTACTTTAAAGACTAAAATAAAATATTATTATTAATGTAATAAATATTTTTTATATGTAACTAAAAAAGTAGAACTAAAATAACCTTTTTTTTTAACAATATCTTGAAAATTTATGTTATATTTCAATATTTTAATTAAAATCAAAACAACCTTTTCGATAATATCTTGAAATTAATAATAATCTTTTTAAAATTTTTGTATTTTACTAAAAAATTATTACATCAATAATAATACTTTATTTCAATCACTAAGATAACCTTTTTATTTTAGTATTATATAACTTTATTAGTATTAAATTAAAAAGATTGTTGCTGATTATAGAAGTATAATTATATTTAACAATTTTTTTATTGACATATATTACATCAATAATAATATCTTATTTCAGTCATTAAACTATCGAAAGAAAAAAAATAAAAAACAAAACAATGCAATTTTAAAAAAGAAAAAATTATTTAATATAGAGTGATTATGTTATAATTGACATAAATAGTATTAAAAATTATAAGTTATTGTTTATTTAGTTTTAAAATGTTATATTATTTATTTACTAGTAATAAATATATGCACATTTTATTAACGGGACGGGTATCATGGTACTCATACCCGCAAATATCTGCTACCGGCAATTATATATTTACTTAAATACCATTATATGTTAATATAGATAAAATTACATAAATTTATTCAAATTTTCAAAAAGATTGTTCATCATGAGAGAAATCTTATATAATTATATTACAAGAGAAAAGGAACATAAATTTGTGAGCATTTAAACTATATTTTTTTTAGAAAAATTGTTAGAATAATTAAAATTTATGTTCAAAGTAATTATTTTAAACAATAACTCTTTAAATTTTTAAATTTATAATTTCAAAGTGATATTTGCAGCACTTTATAATTGTCTACAACACACAAAATAAATTTGTTATTTTTATTTTTTTTTAAATATCCGCGGATACCCACGCGAGTAATGGGGCGGGCACAGATACAGATTTTATCTGGCGAGGTAGGTAGCGGGTAGCTACTACCCGTGCCCGCCCCGCCTTGTTGACATCCTTAAATAGGACTAAAAATATAATTTAACCTTTAAAAAATTAAAAGTACTTTAATTAAAATTAACAAGAAGTATACTTTTACTTTCTCATTATACATATTTGCTCACTTTATAAAATTAAATTCATAAGTTCCATGTCTTTCCCATTAATTATGTTTTTATTTTCAATTTAGTCTCCCTTTCTCTTTCAATCCTTCCTTTACCTCCTTTTTTGAGCATAAATATGTAAGTATCTAATATTTATTAAGAGATGAGATTTTATATTGTGTATTCATAAGTATGAGGTATAAAGTATCATACATATCTCATTAATTTTTTTTTAAATAAGTTAAGAGTGATTTTTATATTGTTGATATAATAAAAAATTTAATACTTTTTAATTTTAACATTTTTTTTATCATATATCTATAAACGGATAGTAAAAAATTCTTAAGGTTTCAAGAAACATTAATTAAGATAGAATATATATATATATATATACACACACATACATATATATAAATGTATATATATAATTGATTTTTATATTGGTATATAATAAAAAATTTAATACTTTTTATTTTTAAGATTTTTTATTGTATATCTATAAACGGATAATAAAAAAATTCTTAACGTATCATATATATATTGTTAGTGTATAGATTTTAATTTACATTATCAACCAATTAAAAATTATCCTAAGTAAATCATTATTATAAAAGTCAATAATCTTACCATACATAATAGTTTTAAATTAGATGATAGTGTAAAAAACTTTAAACTGTCAATATATTTAAATTAAATTAATATTTTAATTTTCATGTATTGTTTGTGTACGTGTGTAAAGAATTCTATATATACTATCAACTAATTAAAAATCATCTTAAAAATAATTTTTAAAATAATTAGTATATAAGTGTAAAAAAGTCTTTATATTGTCGACAAATTCTATAGTGAACCACTAATATAAGTGGTTTACGGTAGACAAGTTTGTAATTAGTGTTAGACACATTATTATAATATTAAATGGTGCACATCAATTTTTGGTTACTGGTAGTAGTAATTAAAAAGATTTTTAAGTTTTTTTAACAACATAAATGTGTTTACAGATTTGCCCCTATTGTCTCCATGTACGGAATCTCACCTATTTCCACTATCTGATCAAACACCCAGAAAATACCTTTCTCTTGAATCCCACTATACACGTCCCAAAATCCCATTCACCCCCTTGACTAAAACTTCCACAGACTTGTTGAAAAACCCATTTTTGGGGAGGTCAATGGAAATCACGTGCACCCCCTTGGCGGTGAGAGATTTGGCGACCTCACAGTATAAGACTGACTTAAGAGTAAAGTTACTAAAGTTCAAGCTTTGGGCTTATCAACAAAAAATTATTTGTTATTAGTTTTTATAAAACAAAAAAGCCACGTATGTTAGCAAAAAGGTTGTATATGTTGACAAAAAAGCTACATACACTACAAGAAAAGCTTAAATTAGCATCAGCCAGTTAGCGTCGGCCTAAACACTAACACTAAATAGCGTCAATTAGCCAATGCTAAATCGTCACTAAAATGTTTTTCGTTAATTTTTAATATATATTTTTTTTTGAAAAAAAAAAGAATTATTAGCGTTGGCTTAACCGACACTAACTAATAATTTTTAGAAATTATTTCTAAGTGCAAAAACATAAAGGTACTCCTGTCTCCTAGTTGTTTTTAAATTTAAAAGCAAACGATGGCCATGGTTGACGCTACTAATATTAAAAAAAAATTATTAGTGTTGGCCTGGCTATCACTTATATTGCCTATTTTATTATTAGCCCCTTCTTCCTTCCCACTTTGCGAGCCTCCTTCTCCCCTATCCCCGTTTCTTTTTTTTTTTTCCTTTCTTTCACTTATTGATGATTTTCTTTTCTATGTGTTGTAGGTGGCTTTGGAGGCAATGGATATCGACGACGGAGATGGGCAACAGTGACAATGGCTATTTGAGGTTTGGGGTGGTGGTGGCTCTGTGGTGGTGGTAGTTCTATGTGGTGGCAGTTTGAGATTTGATGGATGTGGGTGGCGGCGTGTAGTGGTGGTTTGGGGTTTGGTGGATGTGGGTGGTGGTTTGCAAGAAAAGGGAGAATATTGTCAGCAATGACAATGTTTTTTTTGTCCAATTTTCACAATTTTGTGTTAGCTTAAGCGACGGCCAAGCCGATGCTAGCAAGCGATGGCCAAGCCGACGCTAACAAGTGTCGGCCATGTTTGGCCGATACAACCCAATTAGTGTTGACTTGATTAGCATCGGCCATGAGGTCATCATTTTGCCGACGATAAAAATGAAAAAGCAACGACTTTTGATGATTAGTGTCGGCTTTTGGTTGACATTAATTTATGTTTTTCTTGTAGTGATATGTTAGCAAAAAAAACCTAACATATAACTCTTTTATTTAAAATAAAAATGGTTCTATCAAAATTTACTTTAGGCCCCATTCAATGTTGGGTTGATCCTGTCGCGGTAGGAGGATGAGTTGAGATCTAACAATGTAGGACCCTTTTCGACTGTGCAAACTTCAACGAGGGTCTCGTTAGGGCACGTTAGGACCTTGATGGTGTGACAACTTGAGTAGTGGTAGCGGAGGGTGGTGGGTAGGGTGAGGAACTAGGTTTTGGTGTCTTGGGGAGAGAGGGAGGAGGTGAAAACGAAGAAGAGAGTGAGGAGGGAGATAGAGAGAGTGAAGTAGAACTAGAAAGAGAAAGGGTGGTTGTTGTTGTTGGGGGTAAAAGGGTTTGAGTTTGCATGGGTTCGTGGGTAGGATTTGTGAGTGTGTAGGTTCTTGTTGTTGCTCTGGTTCTTCGGTGATGATAGCCATGAGAGTTTGGTTGTGGCTAAAAGCCTAAAACCACCTTTTGGGTTTTGAGTGCCGGTTACGAGCACAACATCATTGCATGGCCATTTTCCTCTTCAATTTCGTTTCAAGCAGATAGATCTTTCCATGATTGCTCTTCGTATGTGTAAAGATCATTGTAATAAGGGTGTTTAGGTAATTATAAGAAGGATATAAAGGTCATTCCAAAATTTAAAAAAAATTGATTGACATGGACAAAAGCAAAAAAATAGAAAGAATTACTATCAAATGTCACAATTCATGGTCCATCGTAGACCATATGTAATGCATTGTATACATGGGATTGGCTATCCTACATCTACTTGACTTTTAGTTAGAGTACGTTAGAAAGTTATAACTAAAGTTATCTTAAAATACACTAATAATATAGCTTGCTAACATATTCTAACTAAAAAATATACTCCAACTAAAAAATAAGTGAGTGTATGTTAGTAAATGTTTGTGGAGTTTGCTAACATATAACAACTTATTTTTTAGTTGGAGTATGTTAGCAAGTTACAACTAAGAATTATCTTAAAATACACCGATGTTGTGACTTGCTAATGTATTTCAACTAAAAAATAAGTAGGTATATGTTAGCAAACCACTACTTATATATATATAATGTTAAAAATAAAAAGTATTAAATTTTTTATTATATCAACAATATAAAAATCATTCTTAACATTTTTTTTAAAAATAAAATATTTAATGAGATATATATGATACTTTACACCTCATACTTATGAATACACAATATAAAATCTCATCTCTTAGTAAAGATTAGGTACTTACATATTTATGCTCAAAAAAAGGAGGGGAAGGAAGGATTGAAAGAGAAAGGGAGATTAAATTGGAAATAAAAACATAATTCATGGGAAAGACATGGAAGTTGTGAATTTAATTTTATAAAGTGAGCAAATATGTACGATGAGAAAGTAAAGGTGTACTTCTTGTTAATTTTAATTAAAGTACTTTTTAATTTTTTTAAACCAATGATATATATATATATTCTTACTTGACAAATGTTATCCAATATTCTTAGGACACTAATTAAATAATTAAAAGTGTAAAATTTTGATTAGAAAAAGCATTATTAATATACTCTTACTTTGATTTCAAATGTATCCTTAATATAGTTTTCAATAAAAACATTTTAAGCTTAAATATGTTTTTAATCCCTATAAAGTGAGTAGGTTTTGATTTTAGTCATTTAATTTTTTTTTTTGATTTTCATCCTCAAAAAACTAAAATCATTGTTTTTGGTTTCTACTATTATGTGACACCCATTAACTGTTTATTTATTTAACAAAAGATCAAATGACCATCCCAAGTGACACTCTCTGGTGTTTGTAGTACCATATCAGCATGTGATGTTTCTAAAATTTTTTCTAGATCCCTAAAATAAATGTTATTTATCTATCTTAAAATAAACTTTAGAGACCAAAAATAGTTATTTCAAATTTTAAAGGGATGAAAATTAAAGAAAAATATTTTATACGGAACCAAACCAAAATTCATTCATTTTCTTGTGAGACACATTGATGCCAAGGTTGTGCTCCGTTAGAAGGTTAGTAACTTGGTTTATTTTCTTGAGAGAACATGTGCCCATTTGACATTACAACCTAAAGAAGCCACCTAATAATCTGGGTAATAAGAGAGTAATAAGGGTGGCTAGGGGAGCACCCGCAATACATGAGGATAATAGCGGTTTGAGAATTTAATTCCAGTTGAATTTTTGAACCTTGCAACTCAAGGCTAGGTAAAGGACATGAACAAGAACCCACCCAAAGCTCAACATGCCTAATGGACCATTCACATAAACTCAACAGCAAAAATAATGATGAAATTCCAAGTATGGTCTTTAATCGCCCCACCATATCCAGCCTTTTAGTTGGCACCTGCCACCACGCCACCACAATTTGCTTTAACCCATTTAACTATAGAGGGCTCTCAACAAATCTTAAACATTCTTCTATTAAAATATATAGTTTCTTGCATGGGATGCAAGAGGAACTTTACTTTGGAGGATTCCCTACTTGTACGTGGCATGTTAATGATAATCGTAGTTAGAGACGTGATCTTAGTATAGAAAACAAAATTGTTTTTAGCTTTCCATTGTTGTTGGGGATGACAATGGTACGATCAAGGTTTCCTGAGGCGTGTGATAGCATTGTCCTAAAGGACTCATTTGTATGATACGCATAGTCCCCTAAGATACAACAGGAACTTCCCAGAATGAATCAGAGGCGGAACTAGCAAGTGAAAAGAATATAAGAACCTAAGAGCAGAATAGTTATTTGTTGAAGAAGAAGCGTCTGTAAAAATTTTGGGAAAACTAGATTGTATAAAACCGATAATAACGTTAACAATTAAAATGTTAAGAGATAATAATGAAAAAATGTAACATTAATAGAAAAAAGGTTCACAAAAGGATAATGCAATCCCTTATTTTTCAAAGAAGATTTAGTAAAAAAACAAATATAAAAACCCAACATTTTTGGATAAAACTCACTCAAAAAAACCCAAAATTTTGAGGCCTATGGTTGTCCACACAAGGGGGGAGGGGAGGGCAAATCGACATGAGCCTCCTCCTTTTTACTAACCACCTTGTAAGTCACTAGCACATTTTGATATATAAACACCTAATGGAAAGCCAAACTAAACAATGTGGGACTTAAGCCTTTTGAAATACCCCATTACATAAAACAATAAGGCATCTAAAGGCAGACCAAAAGAAAGGCTTCTTTCACAGCCCATCTAAGCATTCATGCAAGTTTCAAGTCAACCATTGGAGCAAGTTTACGTTAAAAAAGGAATGATTGAACCTTGTTGTTGCCAGTTTGAGCCAGACTTCCTTGGCAAAATCATAGTCCCTAAGGACATGCATGATCGTCTCAAAATTGTTATGGCATCTTAGGCAGTGTGGGTTAGGCGACATGTGTCTCTTGAATCTTGGGTCATTTGTTAATAAGCAATTTCAAGCCACTTTTTAGAGGGTTGTTTTGTAACTCTCATCAAGACCTTTCTACTGCCATATTGTATTATGTCTTAGACATAAGTTGTGAGCACAAATAGGCAAAGGGGGAGCAAGGGCCTGCAATCTTGGATTGTTCATCAATAAACTCAATGACCTTAGAATTAATATTTATACCTTATATGCTATAAGGCAATTATCAATTCACGAGTTTCCCCATGTTTGGTATCTAAATGTCCCACCAAAAAGAAACACTCTGCCCATTACTCACTCTCCATATTACATTGCCTCGTACATGCCTCCAACTATGACAAATACCATTCCAAAATTAAAGTTTGATGCTCCTTTGTTCAACAATCTTAGGGATGGTATTACCCCCCTCCAATTTATATTTGACCTCAAAACTTGTACCCACGGTGCCTCCCTCTTTATAAAAAGATCACAACTTGCTCCATAAGAAAAAGCAATGTTTCATATCTTGGTACATGTTGAGAGCTAGTCCTCTAAACATTTTTGGTTGGCAACCCTTTACCCAAGCCATAATGTGGATCTTACTCTTGTCAATAAGATTCCTCCAAACAAAGTCTCTACAATCACGATCTAGTTCTTCCCCTATATTCCTAAGTAGTCATGTAGACGACCACATGAGATAAAATGGGAAAGCTTGTAGGATACCTTTATAACTAGAGAGGGTTAAACATCTTGATATAGATAGTTGACATGCTTGCTAACTACTAAGCCTTTTCAGAAGTCTTTTCATTAACATTTCTAAAAGTGTTTTTATCTACCTAGTTTGTTAAATAGAGGAACTCTTAGGTACTTCCCTAAATCTAAATATCTAATGTAATGTTGTGACCCAAGGCTTCAAAATAATTGGGTGAAAATATTCCAATTGACATTCTTCTTAGAGAAGAAAACTCGAATTTTGGGATTATTTACTTGTTGGCCCAAACTCAAGCTAAAAGTCCAAGCATGTCTTGATTATCTCCATTTATTGCAAATTAGATTTTGCAAATAAAATAATATCATCATCAAAAAAAATAAATGGGAAATCATAGGACCACCTTTTGAAAGGCCTATTGACTTCTACCCCCCATGTTTTACTATTTATTGAATAAGTTGGGACTATCTTTCAATGCACAAGAAAAACAAATAGGGGGATCGAAAATCTTCTTGGCGATTATTTTACTATTAATAAGGTGCATTAAGTTCATTCTAATAAATATTTTTTAATTATTTAAAAATGCATTAAGTGGTTTTTAGAATTTGATATGATAAATGTATTTTTTTAATAATTTTTTCACTTTTGTTTCTTTGAGTAATGTTCCTAACGTATTTGTTAGTATTTATCTTTCATATATAACTATTAAAAATAATTATGTTACTAACCCTTATCAATTATATTTTAAAAGGTTAATCAAATGTGCAGTTAATATATTGAAAGTATTTGTCTCCCTATCCTAGCAATGGCATCCATTTGAATAAGTACTTATAAAATTATAAATATTGAAAAATAATTTTATTTATAAAATGAGTTAGGGTTTGGGCTCTGCTAATTTACTTGCAAAATTTTGTAGATATAATTGTAAGTATGAATATATTGTATTACTTAACCTATCCCATAACTTTCCCATTGGTCTCTCTAAATGGGAGGCTAAATCGAAAATTTGTTATATTTAAAGGAACTAAAAGAATAAGTCATGATATTTAGTGGGATTAGATAAAAAAGAAAACTATAAAAAAATGTTTTGTGAAAGTCTCATTGGAAAAAAATTTTAAAATAGAGGATTAAATAAAAAAATCACGATTTTTAAGGAATTAAATACTAAATTAAGCCATAAAATAATATTTTTATTTAGTAGTTTGTAAGAAAAATATAATAAAATAATTCTATTAAATTAAAATATAAGGAGTTTTATATGGATATATGAGCACCCATTGTATACAAGCACGAACGTTAAAGTTACATGTGCAGATATGGATTTGAATCTCTTAAATATAAACACAAATGCTTTGGTACTTTGCACAAACTTTGGTCGCTGCCATCCTTGTGCTTTTGATCCAAACTGAAGAACACTACTTCCTAAACCGATTCTAAAGATAAAGTAATATAAAATAAATTATATACTAACAGAAAATATGTTAGCAATAGGTTTGTCGCCATAAACATATACATTATAGGTTGATGCTAATAATATGATGTATTATATTAATAGTATAATGCATTGGTGATATATATTAATTTTTTATATTGAAAAAATTATTTGTTATTGTACACATTATATAATTTATATTAATTTATGGTATTTATATGAGTAAATAGTCTATGCATTCACAGTATAAAAGAATTTTACATTGTCATCTAATCACAAACCGCCATGTATTTTAAGTTTGTTAATTTTTATAATAATTATCTTAAAAGTCATATCAACCATGATTTTTGATTAGTTGACAATGTAATTTTTTTTATATTGACAATGCATAAAAATTAACCATATTTATATTAATAATTTAATTTTAGTTATATAAATTTATATTAATTGCACCAAGTTTAACGACTTTTTTTTTGGGGTAATGAAGTGGTCTAGAGGTTTGTTCAATATGGTGGGAATTAAAGCTGGGCATATGGCCAAGGTCAGCGAGCCACCCATTTAACCCGCAGCCGGCAGGGGCTACGATCCTATAATATGTAGCTCCTTTAAGATTGGCCTACGGTTTAAATAGATTTACCTGTAGATTTGCAGGCCTACTCACAGACTTTTAATATCAAATTTTAAAAAAATAAAATAAAATAGATATTAACTCTTAAGTGACTTACTCTTGTCTTAGAATTTCTCTTTTGCCTTTCTCTTAAGCATTGCACAACTAAAATATAAGACTTTAAAATTTGGTTTGGATTGTTTATTTGGTTTGTAAGACTTTAAAATTGTGTTTGAATTGTTTCATATTTACTTAGCATATAAAATTTTGAATATGTTAGTAATATTTATTGTATTGTTGTATTTGTTATTTATTTTTATTTTTATGATTTTTTTTACTTTTTTTAAAATTATGTTCATGTTTTTATTTGCAGGCTGTGGATTAGCCCGTTAGCCATAGGCTATGTAGTATGTACGTGGACCTTAAAAATCAGGACCATTTATCTTGCAATCCGGCCTGACCTTGCGGGCTTTTGCGAGCTAGGCCTAAACGGGAGGGTTGACCCATATACCCAGCTCTAGTGGGAATGTGGGACACACATTATCTATATAAACATCTATGGTCCATGATTCAATCTGGTTCTCGGGATGGAAATCATGTTAGTTGTGGCTGTCTTGAGCTTGTCCCATATAAATGATTGAAAATGTCTATATACAAGGGTTGGATTGCTCATTTTAATGTCTCCTCTTTTAATAAAAGATTTTCTTTGTCTGATAAAAAAAAAACACTTGAAATTGAGGTCACAATTCATTTGAGAAATAATAAAAAATTGATGTATTCGAAATTAGGGTTTCAAATAAATAAGAATATTCTTAAACAAATAATAAATTAGCATTTTAATTTATTAGTATTTTAATTTATTATATAAATATAAATAATTATAAATTACTCAATAGGAAAGAAAAGAGATATCTTAGTAGTTTTAATCTATTATTGTACATATTTGACATCTTTATTTTAATATTTTTATTATTTTTTAAAATATATACAATAATATATATCTTAGTAGTTTTTATCACAAAAATTAAGATTTCATATTAAATTGTTTCCAAAAATAAATTTATTGATTAATTACGAATATATATATATATATATATATATATATATATATATGAGTCAGGATCCATTGATACCAGGTGTCAAAATTAGTCAAATTACACTTTCAATAACTTTTGTAGAATGCAAATTTAACTAATCCAACTGTTGAATTTGATGTTCTTATTAATTAGATTAATTATACAAAATTTCATACAATTCTAAAATTATTTGATAGTTCATCGCATCACTTTATTTTAACGTGAAATATGATATTAAAATATATGTAAATACTCAATGTTAGATAACAATCTAGAAAAGTCTAAATTATGTGAAATTTGATATACATGATCATGAAGATTTGAAATATTATGTTATATATTTTTATATATCTTTAGAGAAAAAAAGTTATGCACTAACAGTGTAAAACAGTTTTACACGGTTATCCAATCATAAATCATCATGTATGGTAAGTTTGTTGACTTTTATAATAACTATCTTAAAAGTCATACTAAAGGTGATTTTTGATTAGTTGGTTGTGTATAACCATTAAATTCATATCTTTATATATAAAAGAAAGGTTTTGTAGGGTCTTCAGGAGCATTAATTGACGACATTAAGGTTTTAGCAGCTTTAAATAGGATTCCTTAGGGTTTTCATTAGGATTTTGTAATCAATCAATAATTCTATATTAAATTGTTTCCAAAAATGATTTCATATTAAATTATTTCAAAAATAAATTTATTGATTGATTACAAATATATATATATATATAGATAAAGATTTGAAATTAATTTAAAATAAAGATTTCAAATATATATCAAGATTCAAATATATATGAAAATTTAAAATAGACACACACACATCAATCATAATTACCAGAAGTTAGTATTAAATGCAATAATGCTTGTCTTCTCACAAATGGTAGTTAAGAATATTTGGTGTTATATATTTTTTGTCAAACATATAGAAACTAAGATACTTTTCAAATTTATTTTTCTTGCATTTCTTTCATTTATATAAACTATTGATTTCATGTATTTCATTGTCATCAATTCTATAACATTGCACCTCAACAATTTACCAATTACTCAAATCTAAACACGCCCAATTGTGGTAATATGACTAGGAAAAAATGTGACAAATGTGGCAATGAGTTCAAAAGTGAACATGGTTTGAAAATTCATATAGGTTGCATCCACACACCAGCTCAATGTGATCAGTGTTTTATAGTATTTGAGAACAAAGACATGTTACGTGAACACACTGAGAGGGCACACTCTAGAATTACATACGATGGATCAAATGCTCACCTCCTACATCATTGTGGAATTGAAAATGTTGATCTTAACCAACCTAGAAACAGCAAGTCAAAATGATCAATAAGATATTTGACAATTATGTTATATTTAAAAATAATTGTGTCATTTTTAGGGTTAGATAATTTAGGCATTTATTTTATTTTATCACTGTTATTTTGTTTAGGAGTTATGAGTTGACTAAGGTCTATTGGATCAGGGACATTCTCATTTTAGTCTTTAAATATGATATCTTTATAAGCATTGTGCATTTTTTTTTTTTTTTGGTTACGATAGTAATGAGATATTAAGTCCTGCACATGTGTTTTCTATCATTGTGCTTCTCCATTTTATTTGATAATAAACACATTATTATTTACTAATATTAATAGTTATTTATATTTCAATATGTCAGTAACATTTGTACGTGGTCAAACTGCGAATAATTTTAGACTTTGTTTTAGATATTAAAAAAATGCTTCAATACGAATATTAGCTGCTAAAAATAAAAAATCATTTAATTATTCAAACAATTTAAATTAATTTCAAAAATAAAGAACTATTCCGCGAGACATCAAGAGCTTTTGTGATCCCTCTTATTTGCTGTTCTTGGCCAAGCTGATTAATAGCATGAGTCGAATTACTTTTAAAGAAAATAAAAATGTGTTAACCTAACCTATGTCAACACGAACAAATTTCATTTGTTAGTAGAATGTGTATGTTTGTTTGTCTATATATAACATTCACAGAAAAGATAATTTTTTTTTGGTAGAGACTACATGTTAGCACAGTTGCATATATTTAAGCTGGAATAATCTCGTACAAGTTGATCTACGTGCTTGGTGATAAAAAATAAAATATAAACATACATTTGCTATCACTTCCATTTTCTTTCCATTCCATTCCCTTGCTATCTTTTTTTTTTTTTCCTATCATATTACTTATCACATTTATTATTTCAACTCTATACCTTTTCCTTTTTCTTATATCTCTCATCTTTTCACCTCAATTTACCACATTTTAGGGTATACGAATATCATAACTCAAATAAAAAATTATAAAAAAATAGGGTTATATTAGGTGGTTAGACATGTTTTTAATTGATGGACCTAACACTTTACTGGATAATTAAGTTCAATTCAATGTTATTTCATTTTAATTGGATATTTTACTGTCTGTTTGTTTGTCTTAAAGTTACACAAAATAAATTTTAATAGAATTGATCTTAAACAGTTAAACATAATTGGTATATGTGCTTAAATTTATTTCAATTACAAACTTTGTATTGAAACATATGCATGCTAATAGAAACTGATTCTTAAAGTAAAACAAACACATGTCCTAAAACAACTCGATTTCTCTAATTTTGAATCGAGTTAGACGGATTAAAAAACCATGTAAGGGGTCAAAAATAAACAAACCATGACGTAATGAATTACAATATTATAAATATTTGTAATAAAAAATTGGAGTCTCCATATATTTTTCTTTTTGAGCCTACATTTATTTATATAACTCACAAATCTAATTGGTCGTGGGATTGCTCTTACTGCCAAATCTAAAAAATCTTTTAGAATATTTTGAACCTTTTAAAAGAAAATTAAGGACCTTCACGGCATAGGCCCAAATAAAGGATGGACGCTGGGCACTTCGGGGAAGATATAAAGCCCAAATACAATGCATTATATTCATGGTTTGGGCCACTCATTATGAAAAAGAAGATTTGGGCCAATAGACAGAGCAGAGGCCCACATTTATACAGTATGATCCCTGGAAACTGGAGATTTGCCATGCATACTATGGATCAATGTTATTATACAATCTCGCATCCAACAGTTCTTACATTTTAAACAATAACAATATTTGTTTTCTAAGAAAAAAAGAATAATAACTAAAGTGGAGTGATGAAGATAGGAGAGTGAATATATAAATCATACTATTACTATTCTTATACCAACAAATAAAATTCTTATTCGCCATTTAACTCTTTAGATAATTATTCACCGTTTATGTTAACATGAAATTTATACTATATATTAATTATGTATAGGAATATCTTTTAAGTAATAATTATAATTGAATTAATTTAATAGTGTGGCGATACATTATAAATGGGACATCAAATAATAATAAAAAAATATTTACACTAAAATTTGTTCAAACTTAAACCTCATATTAAGTTTAGTTTCTTATCAATTGTCAACTCAGAATCTTTCTTATTATCATTTTATTTAATCACAATTAATTGATTATCGTATTTATGTAGTTAATATTATTATTATTATTATGATGATGATGATGAGAATGTGATATTATGTAATTAAATGTTTACATCAAAATATTTTACTCATGATTACGTGTAGCTTGTTGAAGTAAAAGAGTTAATGCACATATTTATTTTTGATATTTGTGTAAACATTCATTTAACATAATATTCTAAGAGAGAAGTCCTTAAATAAATTCTTTTTATGTCTTTCTACATGCTTTCCTAGGGTTTTGTGTGTTGAAACCCTAGGTAGTCGTTAGAGCTTTCTAAAGACTATATTCTTTTCATCTGCACTCACATTAGTTAGTGATTTCTAAGGCATTTCGTCCCTCTATTTATTGACGTGATCAATGTTGGTATGTTATAGTAAGGGTGTTGAGAGGTGGATTGTCATGGCGGAGCAACAAGAGACGATATTCCCTGAGGAGGAGGAAATTGTGGTTCTACTACCAAAGGAGGAGGATTCTATGGGTGAGGAGACATGGTCGATGATTGACTTTTGGTTGGTGGGGAAGGTTTTGACCTATGGTGTTTTCAACACTAAGGCTTTCAAAACTATGATGGTGCAATCTTGGAAGGCTTGGGGAGGGGTGGAAATAAGGGACATTGAATGTAATCTTTTCTCTTTCTGCTTTTTCAAAAGCTGAACCGAGATTATGAACTGAAGATGGCGCCATGGAATTTTGATCATAATTTGGTGGTTTTGGGGGAGTTGGAGAGGGATGCGAATCCAAAAGAGGTGAACCTATCCAAATGTCTTTTTTGGGTACGTACCTATGAGCTGCTTCTAAACTTGAGAACGAAGGGAGTGGCACAATGTGTTGCGGAGGCAATGGGGGTTTTGTTGAATAGGATGAAATCGAGGAGAATAGGTTGGGAAAGTCAATGCAGGTTAGGACGTTGATTGACATTATGAAACCTCTTCGTCGTGGCATGCAAGTGAGGAATGGGAAGAAGGAACCCATTAGGGTTTCTCTCAAATATGAACAACTATGCAATTTTTATTACAGGTGTGGATGCTTGGATCATCAATTGAAGTCATGCGAATTGTGTGACGAGGATAGTACAAAAGGAGGTGATGGCCTTCTTTTTGGTCCATGGCTTCGTGCTTCACCTTTAAGGTCCTCAGTTGTTGGAGGGATCAATCACGAAGTGGTCGTTTATGGGAGTGTTTTAAGGAAGTTGAAAGTGGACTATGAAAAGAAAGAAAATGCGAGTCCCATTTTGGAGGAGGAAGGGGTCCAGGTTAAACAAGTTCTTGATTCACTTTTACGGCTGCAATGGTCATATGATTCTTTGAAGGGTAATGGGATGGAGGGAGGTGTTGCTGATATTTCAGAGGGTAACACTCATGTGCATGAGGAACCCTCGTTTGTGAAGGATAGTGTTAGGCAAGTCCTATGAGTTTGGATGGATAGGGAATTAGTGAATCAACCTCGATTAATGATCTGAAACCTTTTGATCCTTTTAAAAAAACCATGAATCCACAAATGGGGCATAATTCGAGGGGTAAGAAGTGGAAGCACCAAGTAAGAGTGAGTGGTAGGCCAAATGTGGAGGGGGTTGTGGAGCATGGTAAGAGGAAGGTGGATACAAGGATGATGAATATTGATGAGCATGATAAGCAGAGATTTATGAAGAAGCCAGTTCTTTTGGAGGAAAAGGCCGTGCTTGTTGATTAGGCCCATCGAGAACTATGAAAACCTTAAGTTGGAATTGCTATAGGCTCAGGAACCATGGGCAATTTGAGCCTTGCGAAGGCTCATTTTTTACGAAGGTCCCAACTTGGTTTTGTCATGGAAACCAAGAAAAAGGTGGTAAAGGTTTGGTTCATGTTTTTGTGGTGGATTGCTCAGGAGATGGATGACGATGGGCTAGAGGTCTCTTGCTCATGTGGAATGATAGATTGGAGGTTGAGATCATATCTTTTTCGCAAAACCATATTTCTATGTGGGTCACGTCTTTGCTACATAATATGAAGTTTAAGTTGTTCGCAATATATGGTTTTCTATAAGATAGTAGGAAGTAGTACACCATGTAGCTGCTTGAGTCTCTGCGACCCAAGAAGAAGGTTCTATGGGTATGTGTGGGAGATTTCAACATAATTCTCCATTCGGACGACAAAATGGTGGAAATCCGGTGAATCTTGATCAAATCAACTTGTTTGCTAGTACATTTGATGAATGCAGACTCTTAGAGCTGGGTTTCTCAAGCTGTCGGTATATCTGAACAAACAGAAGACGAAAGGCGGATAATATACAAGAATGACTGGAAAGGGCCGTCGCATATGCACAATGGAGGGAAATATGGAAGGACGTTCATGTTTTTCACTTAGCAAGGTTTGGATAAGATCATAATCCAATCCTTGTTTCCTTTGATACTGCAAAGAAGAGGCCAGGGAAAAGAGAGAAAATATATAGGTTTGAGCAGATATGGATAGAGGAATAAGAGTGTGAGTATGTTGTGGTAGCTTCATGGAGGAGTGGAGTAAATATTTTGGCCAATATTGCTCATACAGGTTCAAACCTAAAGGAGTGGGGGAAGGCCAAATTTGGCAACCTAAAGAAGAAGATTAAGGATGAAAAGAAGAGGCTAGAATAGTTACAGAAGGAGGAACAATTCGAAAAGATCATATTGGCCATCATTGAAGCGAAGAGAGAGTTAGATAAGTTTATTTGATAGGAGGAAATTTTCTAGGAGCAATTATCTAGAGCTAGTTGGCTTCAACATGGTGATATGAATACCACTTTTTTCCATAGGAAAGCATCCCAAAGGAGAAAGACAAATAAAATTGACTGTCTCAAGGACGATAATGAAGCTTTGCATGAGAACGAGGAGGACATTGCCGAGGTGCTTATTGAATAAGTGTTGGAAGCGGTAAAAATGATATATCCTATAAAGGCTCCAAGTCCTGATGGTACACCTATCTTATTTTGTAAACATTTCTGGGACATTGTGGGATAAGATGTGTTGTCCCAAGTGCTTCATATACTTAATGAGGGAGGAGATCCTTCAAGTATTAATAAAACTCATCTTGTATTGATTCCTAAAGTAAAAAATCCTTCCCATGCAAATGAGTTTATACCTAGCAGTCTATGCAATGTTATTTTTAAAATAGTGACTAAGACAATAACAAATAGACTGAAGAGGATTCTTCCTAACATAATTGGGGAAATTCAAAGTGCTTTTGTTCCTAAACAATTGATAACTGATAATGCACTTATTGCTTTTGAATGTTTTCATTATATGAAGAACAAGGATAAGGGAAGGATGGGATATATGGGCCTGAAATTAGACATGTCTAAAGCCTATGATAAGGTGGAGTGGATTTTTTTGAAGCAAGTAGTTTATACTATGGGGTTTCCTGCAGACTAGATATCTCTAATAATGAATTGTGTGCAAACTGTCTTTTTCGATCTTGGTGAATGGAAGCCCATATAGGGAGTTCAAGCCACATAGAGTGTTGGAACCAAAAACGTATGAAACATCTAGTCCCTCAAAATTTTGAAGATAACAAACTTACAACGTCCAAAACCATGGTGTCCAACAAGCCAGTCTTAACGAACGTCCAATAAACCCGTTATAATGATCATTCAAATGTAAGTCTCTTTCTTAATAACAAGATGTTTAAAGCTGAGACTCATATACAAAGTTCGTCCAAAAGTAAAGTCTATATCCAAACGACTAAGTGTTTAAAACTTATCTACACTATGCTTATGTACATCTCGATCTTAATGACTTATCTATTTTAAGAGATCTAATGTTCATATGTCTAAGCATTAAATGGAAGACAGATACATTTTAGTACATGAGCATAGTGGTTCATAAAAAGGAAGTTAACTTATCAAGTTGGCAAGCAAAATGAAGAATGTTCAAAAAAACAAACCTCTAACGCAGTCTGCACTTTCCATTTTAGTGCAAGAACAAAAGCCACTTTCTAACTTCTTTGAAAGCTCAATACACGCGCCTTTTCATGAGGACTAAAGCTTGTTTTCTCAACGGCTCTTTTTCTACAAAGACTATTTATACCAGCTTAAGAGAAAAGAACAAGTGTGAAGCGAAGTGAAGAGACAAACTAATAAAAGAAACTAATACAAGCTTGTTTTCTTATGCTTATTGGACGATCTTGAAAAACTCTCTGAAGTGTTTTTGTATTGTACTTAAACTTTCATATTCTCACATTGTGAGTTGAATTCCTTAAAAACAATTGCTTTTGTTGTGAAAGCCTGGAGAGGCTTAGTGAGAAAGAATACTTGGGTGGTTAAGCAATCTGGGTTGATTGCTTTGTAAAGCCTGAAGAGGCTGTGAAGAATACTTGTGTAACCTAAGGTTAGCTAGTGAACACCTTTTGGACGAAGAGACTAGACGCAGCTCAAGTTTGAGTGAACCAGTATAAAAACTCTGTGTCTTTGTCTTCTCTTACCCTTCTTTAACTATATTTCGAACTCACTTTCAAACAAAGGGATTAAAATTTTTTTTAATCACACAATTCAACCCTATTTCTTGTGCGATTCTTGTTATTTCAATTGATATCAGAGCTCGACCTCTTGGGGTTGAGCATCTAACAGTGTAGGGATAAAAAGATCCCGAGCATACATGGATAACAAAGGACAGGTTGTAAACAGACTACCGCTCTTCTAAAGTCAAAACTATAACTACTAGAAACAAAGAATGATAGTATTCTTTGACGCATGCCACATTAACGTGTGGGATATGGTGGAAACTGGTGACTATTTGCCCTTGGACCAAAATGAAACTAAGTTACCTAGAGGTTAGTAAACAGAAGCACACAAACAAAGGTACTTACTTAACTCTAAAGCTTGAAATGCTATTATGTGCGCACTATTTGAATCAGAATATGAAAAGGTGCACAGCTTAAGAAGTGTCAAAAAGATGTGAGATACTCTCGCGCTTGCTTATGAGGGTACCTCACAAGTAAAGATATCCAAACTAAGCTTAATTGTAAGACAATATGAATTGTTTACTATGGATAATAATGAAACTATTGAACTTATCTTTGGTAGATTTCAAACTATCATAAATAACGTGAGATCCCTAGGTAAAACTTATGATAACTATAATCATATTGACAAAATTTTAAAAAGTTTGCCTAGACAGTGGAGACCACAGGTTACAGCATTGAGAGCGTCCAAAGACTTAACAACACTCTCCATGGAAGAGCTACTTGGAACTCTCAAGGTTTATGAGTTGGAGCTAAAACAAGATGAAGGACAGAAAAGAAAGTCCATCGCCTTAAGCATATAGCGTCCAACAAAAGGATTATTGTCCAAAGCCCTGAATGTGGAAGAATCCTTTGAGGAAGCGTTCGAAGAAGATGACTCTGATGAGGATGAGATATCTTTCATATCAAGAAAGATACAAGCCATGTGGAGAAAGAATGGGGGGTCAAGAGCTAGAAACTTCACAAAGAAGTTTAGCAAGGAGCCCAAGGAGAAGAGTCCACCAGTTTGCTTTGAATGTAAGAAGCCTAGACACTTTAAAGCCGAATGTCCAAGCCTATAAAAGGAGAAAAAGAAAACCTTCTTCAAAAAGAGGAAGAAAGGACTCATGGCTACTTTGGAAGATATGGACCTATCCTTGTCGGAGAAAGAAGGAGAGGAAGAAGCAAATCTGTGTCTTATGGCGGAGACCAGTTTAGAAAGCTTAGAGGATGGGCAAGACAAAAAGGTAAATTTCAATGACAAATTTTCCTTTCAAGAAGCATATAATGAAATGCTCTCTAATTCTTCAACTCTCTCAATAGGTTACAAAGATTTGAAAAAGAAGTTTTCCAAAATGACAAAAGAATTCAATTTACTTAAAGAAAATTATGAAAATATTGTGAGAGAGAATGAAAAATTAAAGGCAAAGGATATTCTAGAAGTAATACCTCCTAATGAAGCTTTAGAACTTCAGAAGGAAGTAAACCACCTAAAGGAAAGTCTATCCAAATTTGTCAATGGGACTGAAAAGTTAAATAAAATTCTGTCTTATAGACGAAGTCCACATGACAAGTTTGGACTTGGCTTTGTTAAAAAAGAAGTCTTTGGAATAGCTAAAGTTATTACTCATTGCAAATACTGTGGAAAAACCGATCATGAATCATCACGATGCATTCATCGTCCAGTCACGAAGGCATCCAATGCCTTCAGAACTAATAAGAAAGGACCCAAGTCCATTTGGGTACCTAAGTCCATGATTATTCCTGTTGTAGATTTACTTAACAACAGAAAAGAAACTCTAATCATGGTACCTGGACAGTGGCTGTTCACGACACATGATAGGAGAAAAGTTTATGTTCCAAAGCCTCCAATCAAAAAATGATGGATAGGTCACCTTTGGAGGAAATCAGAAAGGTAAGATTACGGGTATAGGTAAAATCGGTAAACACCCTTTTCCTTCTATTGACAATGTTTTATATGTTGAAGGACTTAGACACAATTTGCTGAGCATAAGTCAATTATGTGACAGTGGACACAGTGTTTTCTTTGACAAAGATGAATGTACCGTTAGAAACTTGGATGAATCTATATTATTTTCTACTAAAAGGCAAAGCAATCTATATAAGATTGACCTAAATGACCTTACAAATCAGAATGTGTCATGTCTACTATCCATCAACAAGAATCAATGGATTTGACACAAGAAACTTGGACATGCAAGGTTGAGGTTAATCTCAAAGCTAACTAAGCATAACCTTGTAAGAGGACTTCCAAATCTTATATACAAATCAAATGTTCTCTGTGATGCATGTCAAAAAGGGAAACAAGTGAAAAGATTTTTTGACTCAAAAAATATTGTTTCCCCTACTAGACCACTTGAACTTCTACATATTGATTTGTTTGGACCTACTAGAATAGCCTCTCTTAGTGGAAAACAATATGGGTTAGTTGTAGGAGATGACTTTATACTAGATAAACATGGGTTATGTTCCTAAAACACAAGGATGAGTCTTACAAATTTTTTTCTATATTTTGCAAAAGAATTCAAAACGAAGAAGGTGTTTGCATAGCCTTAACCAGAAGTGATCATGGAAGAGAGTTCGAAAATGAAAGTTTTTAAAGGTTCTGTGAGGAGAACGGAATGCTCCATAACTTCTCTGTACCACGTACACTGTAACAAAATGGTGTGGTAAAGAGAAAGAATAGGTCATTACAAGAAATGGCTAGAACCATACTTAATGATAACTCTACTCCTAAACACTTCTGGGTTGAAGCTGTAAACACGGCATGTTATTTACAAAATAGAATATATATTAGACCTATTTTGAAAAAGATTCCTTATGAATTGTGGAAAGGACAAAAACCCAACATATCATATCTAAACGCTAAGGACAATCTTGGAAAGTTTGATTCTAAGTGTGATGATGGAATATTGCTAGGTTATTCTGAAATGTCTAAGGCATATAGAGTTTACAACTCTAAAACCTTAACGGTTGAAGAAGCCATTCATTTAAAGTTTAATGATAATAAGCCTGATAGAGAACAATCAGAGCTAGACGAATCCTCTGTAGATATGAAGTTGTATGATACCAAGCAACCAGTGTCCAGAATCCAGTTGGACGATCCAAAGGAAGAACAAAAGGAAGCATTTGGACGACAATGGTATATGGGGATTTACCACCCAGAAGATCAAAATCTTGGAAGTGTATGTGATCATGTCAGAACAAGATCAACCTTCAAGGAGGCAAGCTCAAACTGCCTTGATTTTCCAGATGGAACCAAAGACAGTAGACGAAGCTCTCCTAGACGAAGGCTGGATTAAAGCTATGAAGGAAAAACTAAGTTAGTTTGAATGAAATAATGTATGAATGTTAGTTCCTGTACCTAAAGATAAATCTATTATAGGAACAAATGGGTGTTTCGTAACAAGTTGGACGAGGCAGGTAAAGTGATAAGAAACAAAGCTAGACTTGTAGCTCAAGGCTATTCTCAACAAGAAGGTATATACTTTATTGAAACTTTTGTACTAGTAGCTAGACTAAAAGCCATTCCCATCTTACTTTCATTTCCTGCTCATAGTAATATGAAACTTTATCAAATGAATGTACAAAGTGCATTCCTCAATGGTATAATAAATGAAGAGGTTTATGTAAACAACCTCTTGGGTTTGAGTGTGACACTTTTCCTAAACATGTTTTCAAATTCAAAAAGGCCTTATATGGACTTAAGCAGGCTCCTAGAGCTTGCTATGAAAAGCTAAGTTCTTTTCTTTTAGAAAATGGTTTCACAAGAGGAAAAGTAGACACTACTTTATTTCGCAAAAATGTCCATTCACATTTTATTATTGCACAAATATATGTGGACGATATCATATTCGGTGCTACTAATAAAGCTTTATGCAAGGATTTCTCTAAGCTTATGATAGCAGAATTTGAGATGAGCATGATGGGAGAATTAAAAATTTTCCTGGGATTACAAGTGAAATAGACTAATAATGGCATATACATACATCAAACAAAGTATGCAAACGAGCTACTCAAGAAGTACAAGATGGATGATGCCAAAGAAATAAGCACACCAATGCATCCATCTTCAGTACTTAGACTAGACGACACATCCAAAAAGGTAGATGAAACCACATACAGAGGTATAATAGGATCTCTACTATATCTTACAGCGTCCAGACCTAATATCATGTTTAGTGTATGTATCTGTGCTCATTTTCAATCTGATCACAGAGAAAGTCATCTCATAGCAGTAAAAAGAATATTTAGATACTTAAAAGGAACCACTAATCTTGGTCTATGCTTTAAGTCGAATAAAGATTATAGGTTAGTTGGATTTTGTGATGTTGACTATGCTGGAGATAGAATAAAACGAAAAAGCACCAGTATGTCACCTCATTGGTGGAAATCTTGTCTCCTAGACGAGCAAAAGACAAGGGACAATTGGCCTATCCACAGTAGAAGTAGAATACTTCTCAACAGCATCCTGTTGTTCACAAATTTTATGGATTAAGCATCAACTAGAAGATTACAGTACTATGAGAGTAAAATTCCTATCCTCTGTGATAATACTGTTGCCATAAATTTATTTAAAAATCCTATATTGCATTCTAGAGCAAAGCACGTCGAAATAAAACATCACTTTATAAGAGATTATGTTCAGTAAGGGGTTTGTGATATTCAGTTCATTAACACTGAAATTCAATTAGTAGACATATTTACAAAACCTCTTCTTGAAGATGAACTCATCCATATTTGAGGCCGTCTTGGTATGGCATTTATAAAGGAATAAATATATTTCATGAGCCTTGACCATCCAATGATAGATAGCGTCCAAAGTCATACAGCTTCCATTATCATTACATCGTCTATCATGCATGCGTCCATTAGGTTTACCGTTCGCATTCCATAACGATTCATATTTATGCACATAAAATCTTCATCTGTACATATCATGTTTTCACTGATAATGATTTGAAATAAATGCTTTATTTTATGTCTTAGTCACTTATGCGCAGTAAATTGCCGTCGTAAGACGTGTGCGCCTGAACCAACATTTAATGCACTTTATCTCTCTTCAAAATTTAAAAAACTATCAAAACAGAAACCCATCAGTTATTTCCTATACACTTAAACACTTGCAAACCAAACACTCTTACCCGATTTTTGCCATTTCTGAAACGCTCTCTCTCTCTTCATCTCCCAAAGCTCTCGAACCCTAACCCTCAAACCTTCAAAAATGGTGATGGAGAAAATTGATGCTGCCATGAAATTCATGGCTCGTGTGGAGAGTCTGGACAATGTTATTGTTCTAATTGAAAGCCGGTTCGACATACAAGCCCTTGATGACATGGGTGTCAAGGTGAAGGATAACCTGATGTGCTATGGAATCCTGAACTACTTCCACCCGAACGAGATCATTTATCCAGAACTCATCAGACGTTTCTGGAAATCCGTAGAGTTCTCCAAAACAAACATAGTTGGTACTGTTTTGGGAGTAAAGGTCATTTTGGACCTGGGGAGCATCGCGTAAGCCATTGGATGTGAGCGTACTAGCTCTTACATCAAGAACGGTTGGGAAGATAGCTTCAGAGGACATGAAATGATGGACGCCACCTTGATGGGACCAAAAGGTGAAGGACCTATTGAATACAACAAGCTGACTAAGGAAAGGAAGGTGTACCAATAGTTCCTAAATAAGGGAATACTGCACAAAGTTAGGTTTAAGGACAACGTAACCTTCTTGCACCGGTTCACTTTGTTCCATATGATCACAGGACAATAGTTCAACCTCCCTCACCTCATCCTTAGCAACATTTTCAGGACGATGAAAAGACGAGGAGAGTTTGACCAAATCACCTATGCCGCTCTGTTAAATAGGGTGTTCTGGATGCAGCAAGTTTACCATGCCTTCTTTGCTTTATTTGTTGGTGAGCAAATTGAAACCAAGATATAGGGTGGTGGCCATAGGTTCACCCAGGTGCTTTTTGGTTGTAACAACATCGCCCAGATGAGAGCTGGGTTTGTGCTGACAGCTTTGGAGAAGTCTGACAAGATGGTGGACGTCAAGGAAGAACTTGTTGAGGAAGCACCTCAACCTGTTGAACAACGAGCTTTCCAACCAGCTGAGTCGATGGACGATTAAGCTTTATTCGTCCATCCTATCGTTGTCGCTAGACCATCCACCAGGAGGCAACCATCCAGAGTGAGGTCATTTAGAGCAACAAGATCTAAGACATAACAACCTCCTACTCTGCTGCTCCTCTGGTTGCTGCTCCTTCACCTACTGTATCTGCACCTGCACTTGCACCCGCTCTTGCTAAGAGAAGACTCCAACTGATAGTGGAATCTGATGATGAGGACGATGGGCCGATCGGAGTTCTTCTGAAGAAACAGAAGACCGCCATAGTCGCAATTCCTATCCAACCTGAAGCTCAAACCGTCCAATCCACTCATTCTTTCAAACGTTTAGGTGAAACTCACCGAACATATACCACAACAAAGAAAAGTAAGGTATTTGCCCTTGTTGTTGGTTCTGTTTTTGAAGATGATTTTGTTGAATCTATAATCATTAAGCCAACTAAACAGCCAATCCTATCACAAATAGAAATTCTCCTTGACCAAACACAAGCCCAACCACAAGCACAAACACTAACCGCACCTGAACCAAACATGTTACTGCTTGGTGATGATGATTATACTTGCGCCATTCCCACCCCTGACATCACCAAACTATACCTTTCCATCAAGCCCTCCATGCAACCTTCATCATCTTCTCTCATTACACTGGACACGTCTTTTGGCCGACTAGAAGACTTGGAGAAAACCAAGAAGCAGTGGCCCTTACTTTCCATTGAAGGCAACAAGCAAAATCTAGTGGATAACAATGCGATCATCTTGCACTTAGAGCCTGAGTTTGGCTTTGATTATTCGCCTATATGTTTTGAGTGCTACATAGAAGACTATGTTCATCAACCATCTGAAGCATATTTGGCTCTGCCTCCAGAAGTTATTGAACACCTACAGCTCAAGTGGTTCATTAGAAGGAGGTATTCCAAACTTATGTGAGCTTGGTGCCTAACTGCACACCCTTCTAGAGTACTTCAACATAGAGTACCTCTAGTTGAGGAGATTGAACAAGTTTTGCAACAAAGGCTTGGTCAAGTGTCCGAAAGGACCATCCACATTAGGCTTGCCGATCTGAAGTTTAGGCCTTTGGATTTGGAAGAAGTTGGATTCTTTCCCTCACCCTATGATCAGATGTTTTGCAACTCTGTGAAAAGCTTTGCACATTTGAAGTATCAGCTGTTTATCCCTCCCACTCAACATGTTTCACCATCAACAACCATCTGCATCCAACCAAACCACATCTGCCTAAGGCTTCCAACCTTGGATGTGAATAGCAAAAGAGATGAAGTTATTGACCAAGACACACTCCTTGCCCCTACCGTCCAGAGTGGAGTTTCAACAACATCTAAGCATTACTCCAGACTGGTACAGGGCTAACCATCTAACACAAGAGATGGACGAGGGGGATGTTGAACGCTTCTGGCACCAACACATGTTCACCTGTGAGCAAGAAGTGTCCGGTGGTAGACTTTCACCAGACAACAAAGCTAAAACTTCAACAGTGGAGACTTATAAGTACATGTAGCGACCAACTCATGTCTTTCATTACTCTAATACATCTGCTGCCTTCGTTCATCCAGCTGATGAGCGTCCTCTTTTGGGTATAGAGACGTCCATTCTCTACACTTTTATTGCTGCTCTCACACACCTAAAATCCTTCTAGCCACCATACCCTTGGGAAACACCACATCCACACCAACTTCACATTCCAACATTTAAATTTTTGGAAGCACCACCTCCACCTTCTGATGTTCCACTACCAACTCTTTCTCAACCACCCACACAAACACCTCCACCACCACTAACTCCCGGTTCACAAGCCTTTGCCAGCCTTCCCACTACCCTTCTTGCCCCTCCAACCCTTCCACCCGTTGACCCGACAGTTCAACAATACGTCGCCACCCAACTCTAACCCATCATGACCTTTTTCCAAACAGATTCTCCAAAACCAACAAGAACTTCTCCGCACCCTGTAACCATCCCCATCTCCACCTCCACCTCCCTCGCCACCCAAGTGACAATGATGTTTGTCTTTTTCCTTCTTTGAATGTCTATTTTTTTGATAATGACAAAAAAGGGGAGAAATAATAGAAATAAAGTATATGTTTTGCTATGTTCTGCTACTCTGATCTTAAGTTTTTCTGTTGCTCTGATGCATTATGATCTGTTGTATTTATTTTTTTCTTGCTCTATTGCCTAATTATTCTATATTGTTTTGATGTCTTCTGTTGGTTAAATTTTTTTGCATTACATGCATTCATGCATAAACTGAGTCCTGGATGATTATTTGATCTAATACTTTATATGTCTCAAAAGTATGTAAAGTTGTTGATATATCAGACTCAGTGGGGGCATTATAGTAAGTTTATTGAAACCCGTTTATGCAATGTGTTTTCTTGATATATATATATTCGCAAAAATTAAAAACTAATAAGGTTTGTCATCATTAAAAGAGGGGAAGATTGTTGGAACCAAAAACATATGAAACATCTAGTCCTCAAAATTTTGAAGATAACAAACTTATTAAAGTTTAAGTTTCTGTTTGAAGATAACAAACTTACAACGTTCAAAACCATAGTGTCCAACAAGCCAGTCTTAACGAACGTCCAATAGACCCGTTATAATGATCATTCAAATGTAAGTCTCTTTCTTAATAACAAGATGTTTAAAGCTGAGACTCATATACAAAGTTCATCCAAAAGTAAAGTCTATATCCAAACGACTAAGTGTTTAAAACTTATCTACACTATGCTTATGTACATCTCGATCTTAATGACTTATCTATTTTAAGAGATCTAATGTTCATATGTCTAAGCATTAAATGGAAGACAGATACATTTTAGTACATGAGCATAGTGGTTCATAAAAAGGAAGTTAACTTATCAAGTTGGCAAGCAAAATGAAGAATGTTCAAAAAAACAAACCTCTAACGCAGTCTGCACTTTCCATTTTAGTGCAAGAACAAAAGCCACTTTCTAACTTCTTTGAAAGCTCAATACACGCGCCTTTTCATGAGGACTAAAGCTTGTTTTCTCAACGGCTCTTTTTCTACAAAGACTATTTATACCAGCTTAAGAGAAAAGAACAAGTGTGAAGCGAAGTGAAGAGACAAACTAATAAAAGAAACAATTGTTTTCTTATGCTTATTGGACGATCTTGAAAAACTCTCTGAAGTGTTTTTGTATTGTACTTAAACTTTCATATTCTCACATTGTGAGTTGAATTCCTTAAAAACAACTGCTTTTGTTGTGAAAGCCTGAAGAGGCTTAGTGAGAAAGAATACTTGGGTGGTTAAGCAATCTGGGTTGATTACTTTGTAAAGCTTGAAGAGGCTGTGAAGAATACTTGTGTAACCTAAGGTTAGCTAGTGAACACCTTTTGGACGAAGAGACTAGACGCAGCTCAAGTTTGAGTGAACTAGTATAAAAACTCTGTGTCTTTGTCTTCTCTTACCCTTCTTTAACTATCTTTCGAACTCACTTTCGAAAAAAAGGATTAAAAAGTTTTTTAATCACATAATTCAACCCCCCTTCTTGTGCAATTCTTGTTATTTCATAGAGGACTCATGCAAGGTGACCATCTATCACTTAACTTGTTTATTATATGTGCAGAGGCCTTTTCTGCCATGCTATATAAATTAGTGGAGCAGGGTGTGTTGCATAGAATTAGGGTGTCCAACTTAGCACCTGTGATTTCACATTTGTTTTTTTGCAAATGATAGCATAATTTTTTCCAGAGCAATAAGAAAAGAGGCAAGAAATCTTTCTTTGATTCTCAAATTATATGAGGAAAAGAATTTAGACAAAGGATAAATCTTTCCAAGTCAAAGCTTTCATATAGCTGACATGTGCGTAGTAACAGAGTTGATGAGCTTATAAAGTTGTTGGGAGTAAAGGCTATGGAATGCCATGAGAGATACCTGGGTCTTCTTACTATGAGTAAAGGCTGTGGAATACCATGAGTCCTGGTGTAACCTATTGGGCAGTCCTCCCGTCCCGTCAGGTGAGTGCGACCTTGGCTACTCAAAAACGCACGTCTGAGTTTTTTCCTCACCTGTTTTTGTGCCTGTGAACTCCTTTTGTGGTCTTTAACTCATTGTTGCTTCTTTTGGATGCCTTGTTGGGTTTATACCTTGTGACTATTATTTACTTTGAGCAAATTGAGTATGATATGAACTTATGTCAATGTTCCATGATAAAAGCCTATGAAAAGCTATAAACATTATATGTGACCATGCATCATGACATTGAATCATGTGGAGAAAAAAAGTATGTAGGAATTCGGCTAGTGAAGGTTGGGATAGGTTATCTAACCTTAGCCTAAGGGGTGGTACTTGGTGTGGAAACTCCAATGGCCTATGCTGATCCTATAGAGCCAGAGCATACTGGCAAAGCTGGGTAATCCTGACTAGTTGCTTGGGAATATTATACTAGTTGAGGGTGTGAAAGCCGAAGGCATCGGTACCGATGATGCTTTATATGGCCGTGCACTTACTCCTAGTCTACTTTCGAGATGAACTTAGAATTGGTACCACATGTGCATGAGAAGTAGAAGCTAGGTATTGCATTACATACGCTTGTGTGTTTTGATTCTTGCATATTAATGTTATTTTAATTATGTATATGATGTGTATTCTACCTATCTCTATTATCATACTTTAAGCATGATGTGAGATGTATCTCACTCCCTTGTTTTCTAGTGTTTTCTTTCTATGTTAGTGATACACAGGTGACGTCCAGTAGGACTTTGAGAAGGAGTCTTAGAGTCGAGGGATTAGCCTCATTGCAGTTTATTTTACAGCATCTTTGGGTTTAGTCAGCTCTAATAGAAATGTGATATCGGGGTCTTTGTTATTTACTGTTTCAACTTTTGAACATTAGATTAATAGTTGTACTTCTTTAAATTGATTTATTTTCCAAAGACTTGTATGGCCAATCGTGGGCCACCATCTTTTGGTTAATTAGTAAAGTATCTTATGGAGTTTTAGTAAATGCGAGTTATGCATGTGATGTCCTTTACCGTGTGAAGAGAAAGATTGTAAATTACCGTTTCATTTGGCAAATGAAAAGTATATTATATTTTCATAATATTTATTTAATAATTAGTTTTAGGGTAAAGGGTGTCACAAGCTATTGAGGAAGGTGAGCAATCTGCTTGGTGATGGCCTCAATCTGTTGAGTCAATGACTTATTCTAGGCTAGGGTAGCACTTTGAGAGTCCAACTCCTAGACTCCCCTTTCTCTTTTTACTATTGTTCTTCCTCTATTATGTTGGATCAAATGGTCATTAGAGGCCATAGCTTCAATCAGAGTCAGTGCTTCATCTGCCGTCTTTGTGTTTATTGTTCCACTCGTTGAGGCATCCAACATCAACTTATCATGTGGTCTCAACCCACTATATAAGATTTGCATTTGGGTAAGATCATCAAAGCCATGTCTTGGACAACTCCTAAGCAGATGCTTGAATCTCTCCCAAGCATCACAAAGTGATTCTCCTTCCTTCTAAGCAAAGATGGTTATGTTGATTGTTGCCTGCAAGTATCTTGAATGAAGAAAGAATCTTTGCAAAAATTTCTTCTCCACATCTTCCTATTCTGTTAAACTTTGATTTGGATAAGATTGGAGCCAAGGTTTGGCTTTGCCTTCGACTGAGAAAGGAAAAGCTTTGAGGCAGATGGCTTCATCTGACACACCGTTGATCTTCACTGTGTCACACAACTCATAGAAGGTGGAGAGGTGTGCAATAGGATCTTCATGATCAAGGCCAACAAACTGGTTCTGCTGCACAAGATTCAACAATGCTAGCTTCAATTCAAAGTGGTTGGCTATGATTTGGGGCTGCACTATACTAGAGTAGTGCCTTGGCCCTTGAGTGTATCTATAATCTTCAAGTGTTCTTCTAGCTGGTTGCGCTCCTTCATCAGAATGGGAAGCGGTGTGAGGATTTTCTTGTTGACTCCTTTGTTTGGCTAATTCCTTTTTTCTTCTTTGCCTTGTTGTTGGCTCTCCAGGTAGTCTTTTCAATTTTTCGGTCGAAGAGTAGTTGATCTACTAGAGTTTTACCTCGCATACAAAAGACATAACAAAACTAGAACCAAGGGGTTAGTATAGCACAAAGGAAAAAGAATGTAATATTTAAAAAATGGATGAAAGAATAAAGGAATGTATATCTAAAATAACAACAAATGTGTAAATGCCTAGTATCAGGATGCAAGTCCCCAGCAATGGCGCTAGAAAACTTGTTAATCCATTAGCAAGTGTACCAATCGTACAAGTAGACAGAGAGGTACGATCTATCAATCAATATTCAACATTATTCTCATCATTACTTAAACTCAATTTATATCATATATGCTCTTGATCTCATAGCATATATCATTAGATATAAACTTCTTAGTCATTATCTATCATTTTAAAGACAACACTTAAATCTAAGTTCCAAACTATAAACTAGTAGGCAAGAGACTTAACCATTTATTTTCACTTTACCTAATACCTAACTTTTATTACATCATAATGATAATTAGATATAAACTTCTTAGTCCTTTCCTATCCTAATCACCTAAGTTTGGCTCTAATTTATGACATTATCATCTATTTGCCCGTACATATTAAGTTGTTGTTGAACATACCCTTGGACAAGGCTAAAAGACCATCCTTTATTACCACGAACTTTAATTAAACTTTAGTACCTAAATTATTCAACTTTAGATACTAATTCACTCTTAAACTAATTCTCTCTTTTTGCTCACTTTAACTTAAGAATGTATCTTAGCATACAAGTTCACTTATCTTATTGCCTTTTAATTTCCTAACTAGTTCCTAATCTAGATTAAGGCCAATTCTTTAATTCTTGTAATCCACCAACTCTAGAGCTTTAGGTTTTAAACAAAATATAATATAGTTGGTAACAATTAAATCCTTACATATCCTTATAATTTCATACCTTTCTCATTTTCCATTACTAAGCAACATCAAGATAAGTATTAGCCAAAATACTTAGTAATTAATTCATCAACACATTATATTCATCAACATTTTCAAGCACAAATAATTAGTAATTAATTCCTAATAACAACAAAATTAACATAAAAATTAATTTCAAATTAACATAAAAAATTAATAACCATGTCCATACACTTGCTCCAAGGACAAAATCACATTGTTATGTCAAACAAAATCACAATAGATACAATCTAAAGCAAATCAAATTGTTCTATTTTACTTTTTACAGAAACCATAACCATTAGCAAGCATAATATATCATTTAAAACACCTAAAATTATCAACATATGAACTCAAAATTATGCAGCACAGGAAACGTAAAAATGAAAAATGCAACCATGACAACCACATAACCAGCTTTGAACCTATCCAATGATGCACGAAGGAGGTTTGGCGAGGTGCTACAATGGAGTTAGAAGGAGCTTCAACCTTCAAGGAGCTTTGAGCTTCGTGGAGCTTCGATGAGGAAGAAGGAAGTGAGCTTCCACTTCGCAAATGGCGTAATGAGGAGCAAACGATGAGGAAAGAACTTCAAAAACACGTGTGAGAAATAAATTTAGAGCTTCGAAAGTGGCAGGGAAATATGGGTGAGGAAGGAGGATTTGAAGTCAAAGATGGTGGATGAGGAACAAATGAAGCGTGAAAGCCCCAAAGTAGCAAATAAACACACTTTTTAAATCGGTTCGAATAAGAACCAATTTTTAAAAAAATGCTTTTTAAATTGGTTCCTAGCTGAACCGATTTAAATTGTTCAACAAGTTTTCATTTTTTAATCCAAAAAAATGTTTCTAAACCGGTTCTAAGTGAACGGAGTTAAAAAAGTTTGAAAAATTTTCAAAAATGCCATCACATCCTTATTTTAAACCAGTTCATTTTCAATCGAGTTAATTTCCTGCTTTTAAAAGGCAGATTTCGTAGTAGTTAATGATTGGTGGTTGGCTTGTATCCAAGGACTCAAGTAACATGGCTGGGGAACACTTGGTCTCCAATTAAGATGCCTTTGTTGGATCTAAATTTTCTTTCCAAATTCTATCAATCTCAAAACCCAAAATAGAAGACGTGTTGAATCATTTGCAAAGTGCTGAAATACAACGTGTCAGCAAATGATCTGTTGCCAGTCCTGTCTTACACGTACATAAACCGAAGTTTAGAGCACACAAGTATAAACCCAAAGAACAAATTACTTTAAAAGAAGTTTGATCATATACGCAAAATAATCAAACCGTGATTCTAATAACATACATTAACTAATTCTAAAGATATAAGAATTGAAAAAGAAGAAAACGAATATATATTATCCCTACATTAAAGTTATGTCTCCAATATCTTTAGCTAGGTATTTGTGTAGGCACCTTATGCTACACATCTACTAGCGGGAAGAAGCACACAGAAATGAAGCTATAATTTTTATTTTCTTATCATGGGGGGGTACCTATGTATATTTTTACAAAACTATAGTCTACGGAAGCATGCTCATATAGGATATAAAGAGACAAATAGGAGACAGGCTCAAATAATGTGTTAAGTAAGAAGGCTTGTGAAGGCATCATTTTAATAGGTTTTGATATTTTATTTCAAATCTTTCATATTATTAAAAGTGGGTGGACTCTTGAGTGATGCTTAACCAAAAAAATTCATGTAAAAAAGTTAAAAAGAAGAATGACTTATTAGCCTCCTCTTTTTCCCTTCTTAATTGGTGTATTTTTTTTAAAGAGCCTAATGATAAACAAATAAACTTTTTTCAAGCGTTGACAAGTGAGTTACACAAGGATGATATACAACTTGTTCCTGACCATTGTCTTCTGGGGAATTGTGGTTTAATATGTGCATAGGAAATTGTGAATGTGTGTTTGATCCCAGATTTGATGAATCGGTGAATGTGCAGCCTAACTACTTATCATGAAGAATAAAATATACAGTCGTCTGCGTGATGCTATCATATATTATCTCAAAATATTTATCACTTAAAAAAATAAGAAAATTTTAATTATTTATTGAGTTTAATGGTTATACATTATCAGTATAAAATGTTTTATACTGTCATTCAATTGGAAATTATCGTTAATATGACTTTTAAAGTATTTATTATAAAAGTCAACAAACTTACAATAAATGATAGTTTGTAATTGGATGACAGTATAAAACTACTTTACGTTGTCAATACATGACTATTAAACTCTTATTTATTAGTAATATTTTTATTTATTAATATATTACTTAAATATTAAGTAGATTTATAATTATATTTTAATGTTTTAATACAGATATTTTTTGTAAAAATGATTATTTTTTATAGTAATTTATGTAATTAATATTTTTTTAAAATATGTATCATCTTAAAAACAATAATAATATAAGACAAAGAATAATTTTTAATTAAAATCTGAAAGAATAGAAGAACTAGGTAACATTAAACGATCAACTAAACATACAGATCGATTGTTTTCTGTTGTTATTCAAAATGATTTTAGTTGAAGAAGGGAAAAGGAGAGAGAGTAAGGATGCGAAGGGGGGAGGCACAAGCACATGGGAACAGGGGAGCATGTGGAGAAGATTCAGAGCACTTTGATGAATTAATTTTTGGGGGAAAGAGCAACAGGGAATAACATGGTCTTACCCTATTCCAAAGGCTTTGCCCCAAACTTCCAATAAATGGCTGCAACTGCAAAGAGGCTTTGGTGTAGGCCAGCCTAGAGGTACACCTGGTGGGGTCCATGCCCAATGATACTCATTACGTACCCACCCTTTAATTTCACCACCACAGAAATCAATGGGCAACTGTGAGGGCAGGAGAGGCTACCTAGCTAGTGTCAAACAATATTTGTCTAATTGATAAAGATATGACTCATTTTTTCAACCAAATAAAAAAGAAGATATGACTCATTTTATAAGAATGTAAATTTGAATTTTGTTAGAATTTTGATAATGAATAATTTGTAAGTATTTTTATAAATGTTTTTTAAATTGTGAGATCTATCTTATTCTTGATGAGTTTCTCACTGTGTTCTAAAAACTAGACTGGACTGGCTGGTCAAATAGAAAAACTGGTAAACCGGTTACCTAACCGGTTCAAATAAACTACGGAACCGACTTAAAGAAAAATTGGTCAAAAAACTGGAAAATGAGAAAACCAATCAAAACTAGCCAAAAACTGGTTCACAACGCATCAAAGAAAAATGCTCAATACAATATTATTTTAATTTTTTCTTTAAAAAAATAAAAACCAACCTAAAGTATTTGTTATTTTCTTTTTTATTTTAAATATAAACTTGTTTTTATTAATAGATGTTGATGTGTATAGTTAAAATTTATATTTAAATATCACGACATATTTGATTTGTACTTTTATAGGTATTGTAAATACAAAGAACCTATAAAATTATGTTTTATTTTTAATTTTTAGTATTATAAAATTATGATATTATGTTTTTTTAATATTATTTTATGTATTATTTAATTATTATTATTATTATTTTATTAATACTGGTTTAACTACGGTTAAACTATTGAACCTTTTTGAACTAATGTTTTGACTGGTTCAATGACCGTGTTTTAAAAATATTGGTTTCTCAAACCCAACTCACATAATTTTTTTTAAATAATAATAATAATAATAAAGAGGCTACCTAGCTAAGTGGTGCGGGATTCCTATGAGTTTAATTCCCCTAGATACGCTTAGCATTAGAAAAGTGAAAGCACCCAATGATTTCTCCATCAATGGAAAAAAGACACATTCCATCCCATTCCCTTATAAGTCTCTATTCATTCATAGTCCATTTGCTCATCGCCCTTGTAAAAATTATGATATCATGAGTCATCATTACTGATCCCGGAGAACTAGCAAGTTCGTGATCGGAAAAAAGATACCCTCAATTTGATTTGAACCTTCAAGATACATATGTTTATCCCTCTATCTTATAGCTAGCTTTAAATTATTGGTACATATATATCCAAGAAATTAAAGTGGGGTATGGTAACGTGGGGCCAATTATATTAACTAACAAATTATGTTTATTGTTTTAGAGCCTCTAAGTATATATATATTAATCTCATATTTCATTTATAGAACTTGATTAGAATATACTAATAATGTTCTTTACATTATTATTCAATCATAGATTGACATATAATTAAAATTTATTATGTTTTATAATAATTATTTTAAAAGTTACATTTTAGAAAAATTTTGATTAGTTGAAAGTATACAAATTTTTAGACCGACATTTTATTAAATTTAAACTCTTATTTGTACATCTCATTATTATGAGATAAACTATACAACGTGAAATTCTATTTTCTATTCATTGAAAGGATTGGCTGAACTTAAAGAATTTACAACCAAATCTATCTTTACCATGCATGCCTAAGAAAACACCTCTACGGGATTGGAGTGAATATATTCCAAAATCTCAGTCTATGTTTGATAGAAAATGGCCAAATATATCCAGCAGATGCCAGACTCGCTTTAATTAATTTAATTCCAAGTGCAAGTTCCATCACTGATGCAAATATACTTATAAAATGACTGCTTGAGGCATGCATTTCAAAATTTTCTATTATACTTCCCTCCTTGGATTCTGGATTTTCACGTTGCCGAATGCCAGGTTTCCTCGTCACACATGCATGACCTAACAAGTTAATTACCTTAAAAATCAAGTGGGTTTTATTTGGCAAGATTCCAACTTGATTAAAAGTTGTCCACTATGTACGTTGGCATTCTTATCAAAGATTGGCCTGCCTTCGGTGTAGAAAATTTAGTTTCATTTTATTTTTGGGGAATAAAAAATTGATTTGTTTTTCTTACTCAAATCAAATCAATTCTATTGGGTTTCAAGTATTTGAAATTTTGGACCGATTACAAATACCCCAATAATGTATAAGTAAGTGGTATGTCAAGCACAAGCAAGCTACATCTAGATCTCTCCAAAAGAAACCAAGCTTTCTTCTTTTTATTGGGATTGCTTGTTCTTTTAGTGTGGACAGGTATTAACTAAACTAGACTTGCATGATCCTAATCTCTCATTTCCAGTCCATGCTGAGCAATTAAAGGCCAAAAATCCCATATAATACATATAAAATAAGTTATTTTGTATGGCCCGGAACATCATTCTCAAATCATTGAGTTTGAACTGAATTTTCATTTATTTGTAACATTTTTTTATGTAACATTTTTTGTGGACTTGAACTTATCTCTAACGCAATTAATATATACATATTAATTTAAAAAAAAGAGAGAGAGAAATATATAAGCTTTATCATAATTTGAATAAAAATTCCACCTTAAAATATTGGGAAAATTTGTGTTAAAAGGATACAAAAATCAACAGCCATATGTATATATAAAAGAAATGTTTGTGCATCATTATAATTTCAACAATTTTTCACATTAAAGTTTTGAGAAAACCATTTGTGTTACAGATCACACATCTGTGAATTTTCTGTGCATCTCTATATTAAAGTTAAGGGAATATAAAAATCAGCAGCCACAAACGCATCTGCGTCTATATACATGTATATAATCAATCAACAAAAGTGTCAAATTTTATAAAATAATATTTTTAATAACTTTTTAAAAAATTAAATTTTATTTTTTTAATTATTTTTACAAAATGGATTATGTTTACAAAATTTAATATAATTTAAAAATGAATTAATATTTTAACATTTCATTATATCACTTTATTTTAAATTTAAAGATTAACTTATATTAATAATTATGCAAACCAAATTTTAAATAATTTAGACAATTATGAATAAATATATATTTTACTAGTAAAAATATTATCAATATTTTAAATAATATATCATTTGTTAAAATTACATATATATATATATATATATATATATATATATATATATATAACAGAGAGAGAGAGAGATTGATTCATATAACACTTTCTTTACAGTAATAATTTTTATCTCTTTTTACATTGGTTTGGTGGAGTTAGATTGTTTTAGTTGGGATGACTAAATATATAAAATATTATTTAAAAAGTAATTATATTAAAAAAATGAGTAAATTACACTCGCACCCCCTCAGTTTCTTTGAAATTACACCTGATACCCCTCCGTTTTGGCGCACTACAATAAATCCCTTAAAAGTCTATGAAATGTAACACTGACCCCCCCCCCCCCCCCCCCCCCGACCGTTAGATGTCATCAAAAACATTTACAAAAAGTGAGCATGTGCTGCTCACATGACCTTTAATGAATTTTTCTTCCAAAAATACTCTCATCTTCATCTTTTAAACTTCACAATCAAGGTCAGCGAGGTTCATACAGATAGTCAATATTTTATGTTGCATGATTAAAATAGAAAGTAGTTGGGTATATGATAGTTAGGTCTGTAAGATTTATTTGCAAAATTCAAACATGCTTTTGAAGGGTATATGGTATAGGAGAAATGCAGTAAAAGAGCTAACACCAGCTTAGCATGAGATATAAAGATAATGAAACCATTGAAGCAAAATTCTTGGAAATTATTGGAAATACTAGATTTGGTTCAAGGAAATCAACTACCAGAATTTAAACTACTGCACCTTGTGTTAAAAGAGGAGAAGAAGGTGTCTCCAATGAAGTTGTCATTTGCGTATGGTATGATAGTGCTCAGAAGAGATAAAGAATAGATAAAAAAAGGTAAGGAAGCTAAGTTTAAAAGATGAAGGTGAGAGTATTTTTGAAAGAAAATTTCATTAAAGGTCATGTGAGCAACACATACTCACTTTTTGTAAACGTTTTTGATGGCATCTAACGGTAAGGGGGGGTCGGTGTTACATTTCACAGACTTTTAGGAGGTTTATTGTAGCGCGCCAAAACGGAGAGGTATCAAGCGTAATTTTAAAGAAACTGAGGAGGTGCGAATGTAATTTACTCTAAAAAAATAAACTTAATTGTATTATGATACACAATGACTAACATGTGATTTTTTCCTTTTTTTTTTCTCAAATTTAATCATTTAATTTAATTTTTCAATTGTTATAGTTATAATTAAATACCTTCGTTAGTTTTTCTTTACACAAAACTCTCATTCTTATTTTCTTTTCAAAGAATTGAGGGTTTATAACATATATTTAAGATAGAAAATCATTTCAATGGTTTCAAAGTGAGAAGTTTGATTAAGTTTGATGTTAGTGTTTCAAAGAAGGCAAACATTTGGAATTTCCTAATTTTGTATAAAATGGAAGGGAGAGGGAGGGGGGAGGATTTGTTTTATAGCATGTTTGGTATTACATTTAGGATGCATGTTTAAATAAAAAATTACGTCAAAACTGTGTGGGATACGTGGAAGTTACAAATACTTGTGTTGGATTGAACATGAATCAATGTTGATGTGATGAGAAACTAATCACACACTTAATCAATGAGTTTATAGTCGAAGAGAATTTAAAATAGTTTAATCAATTTAACTTATAGATTTTTTAAAAAATAAGAATTTAAAAATTTTAAGAAGAGAAAAATTAATAGAAGGATTTTATTATATTAATTAAAAAAGTTAAAACACTAAATTTGAACAAAAAATCATTGAAAGATCAGAATCACACAATAATCATAACAGAGAAATCAAAAGTATAATTAACCCAAAAAATATTAACTTTTTAAATATATATCGAAAAACTTCAAAAATTTAGGGAATGCCCTAAAAATATAAGTAGCTAGGCTTCTATATATATATATATATATATATATATATATATATATATATATTTATCATACCATTCATTTTATTTCTCTCACATTTTTTAAACTCTTTAAAGTAAAAAATTATACAAATTAATTGTATAAAATAAAATTATTCATGTATATATATATATATATATATATATGACAGGAATTAAGTTACTCTAAGAGTAACTTTTGGTAGAATTACTCTACTCAATAACTTTTTGTATATGTTAAATTTCAACGATTCAATCGTTGAATATTTTAATATTATATCTTTTAATATTATATCAATGATCATGCATACTAAATTCTAAGTAAGTCGGACATTTGTAACTAATTCATCTTATAGTCGACATTTACTTAATCTACCCAACAAATCTTTCAATTCAACAATTAGATCGTTAAAAATTTAATATATATCAAGAATTATTGGGTAGAGTAATTCTAACAAGAGTTAGTTTTGGAATAACTTGATCTCCACCCATATATATATATATATATATATATATATATATAAGAGAAACAAATTTTAGTCATGAATAAATATTTTCTACTATTTATATGTATAACTGCATAATTGCTATATCAATGTAGAGTCGTATGTACATGTAAACAAGAGAGGGGGAGAGAGAGGGGATGGGTCCACGAAGCTCTAATATATGAATTTGATATGTTACACAATTTGCACCTCTTATTTTTCTCTCTCCGCTGTCTGTCTCTCAACCTAAAAATCGCTGTCTTTTGGTCTGCACACCTATCATCATCACCATCCCTCTTTCTGAAAACTCTGTCACCATGAGAGTGAGAGCCAAACTCCTGTGATCACCACCACCCTCTTAATTAAATCGCTGTAGCATCAAAGACACACACACACACACAAAGAAAGTGATCAAAGAGAGAGTGACCCTCCAAAAACCTTGCATGAATGGTAGTATCATCGCTACCACACCCTCTTCCTCTCCTTCTACCATGGCCTTCCCTCCCTCTCACACTTTCATGTTCCAAACCCACGAAGATCATGACCACCAACTCCATCTCCGCTCAACCTCAACAACCTCTCTCAACGCCTTCCCCTCTTTCCCACTCCATCACTTTCAAGGTGATCACACACACACAACACACACTCATCATCCCTCTCTACTAGTGTAATTCCATGTCAATATTGATATATTTTGTTGATGTATATATTAAGCTTACAAAAATGGTTTGCAACTGCGATTTCAGCCATCACATCAAAGTTTTTTTTACTCTCATCTATTGTATCATGATTGTAATTTTGGCCACATCAACTATATTTGTCTGTAATATCAAAGATCGTGATGAAACTGCAACAACTACCACAATTAAAAATCTTGATGTATATATAATAATCAAGGTTTTAAATTTCGGTTGTGTCTTACAGTTGTAAAAGTTCTAAAAACCTTGGTTTTGTGGCTGAAATTACGGTTTCTTGATAATAATATTAACCCATTAATTCTTTTAAATAATTGTTTTCCTTTTATCTTTTTTAAATATGAGACAGCTGATAAAAAAGTAAGTTGTTATTTGCAGGGGGTGGTGCAGGTGGTGGAGGTTTTATGATGAAGAGGTCGATGTCGTTTTCAGGCATAGAGAACAAGTGCGATGAAGTGCATGCAGACGACGAGTTGTCAGATGATGGATCTCAGATGGGGGAGAAGAAGAAGAGGCTGAGTTTGGTGCAGGTGAAAGCACTTGAGAAGAGTTTTGATTTGGGGAACAAGCTTGAGCCTGAGAGGAAAATGCAGCTGGCCAAGGCTTTGGGGCTTCAGCCAAGGCAGATCGCCATATGGTTCCAGAACAGGAGAGCCAGGTGGAAGACCAAGCAGCTTGAGAAGGAGTATGAAGTGCTCAAGAAGCAGTTTGAAGCTGTCAAGGCTGATAATGACTCCCTCAAGGCTCAGAACCAGAAACTACATACAGAGGTAATGGTACCATAACTAGATCATTCAATTTTCATCACAAAACATAGATGCAGTTCTTTATATGCTTTTATGGTTGTTTCTCTTATTAGAATTGAAATTTCACTTTGATAATCTGAATAATAACAGTTTATTAAAGTTACTGGAGTTGAAACTTTAATTCTGATTAGAGAATGGTGACAAAAACACTTAAAAGATTTTGATCTTTTCAATACTAGTAACATGTCTTGTGACCAAGAAGTCACCACTTCAAATCCTGAAAACAACCTTTTTTGTAGGGATCATAAGGTTCCTTTCTGGATCATGCTAATAATGGTTTTGCAATAATGAGACTTGAAATTTTTGAGATCTAGGGGGTTAATATGGTACCGTTTGAATCCTGATCTTGATTCAAAATATTCAATATTCATTAAACGACCATGTAGTCCTAATAGAGTTTGACTTGACTTCAATATCCAAATGTTTATTACTGAGAATTCGAGATGCTTAAAATTGGATTTTGGAAAGAAATTAGAGCACGGAGTTTTGTTATTGCATGGTTGTTCTTCATTTTTTCTCATTTTTTTTTCCACAAAAGTTTTATTTTCTAGAGTTTGATTTGCTATATTTTGTGAAGATTAAGTGCTCTTCCTTTTCCCTCACAATGGATGTAATTGATATTTCCATGTCTGAAGAAAGCAAGCTAGCCTTTTTTATATATACATATATATTTAATTATAAGAGGGGACCTTTTTTTTCTATGTTTTGGTTCTTCTGGTTATTTAGTGAGAAAAATTCAATTTCATTGATTGAGTAATGATCCCACATGCCTTAGTGACTAATTTTAAAGTGATTGATTCCGTCATTAACTTTTTTGTTGATTGTGAGTTGATCATTCTTGGGAAGAGTCAGTGTGGCAGTGTCAGAACTCAGAACTGCATATTAATAGTAATGTTTGCATTCCTTTTTCTATATAATACTCTGTGTTATAACTATTCCATATATGTTGCTAGCTACGAAAAAGCCAAGGTTGCATTTGATCCTTCACATAATAAAACATGAAGGCTGGGAATCAAGGCTGTGTTGAAACATAATGAACAGTTTTGGTTTTACACTTTTACTGTGTGGTCTTTGCAGTTACAAACTCTAAAAAGTAGGGATTGCTGTGAAACCGGAACAGTTAGCCTCAAAAAAGAAACTGAGGGTTCTTGGAGCAATGGAAGCAACAACAGTTCAGATATCAATTTGGATCTCTCAAAAACACCAGTGATGAACAGTCCTGTATCTTCTCATCAGAATGGTAAAAGCCTTCTACCAACATCCCTTAAGCCCACAAGCATAACTCAACTCCTCCAATGCTCATCAAGATCTGATCTCCAAGATGAGAGCTTCTGCAACATGTTTCACAATGTTGATGAGCAGCAGAATTTTTGGCCCTGGCCTGATCAGCAGCACCAGTTTCATTAATCAATCAAAACCCAAAATTGATTTTGGACATTATAAATGATTTGAGGTTGAAAGTGATGATGAGAAGTAATTAAGTTCATTAATTAGGCTCAATTAGCTCAACCTTCTTTTTTTTTTTTTTTATCCTACCAGTTTTTCCAATTTATGTTTATGATGTAGATTGGTGTATAAAAAGTTTGAACACATTTACTTAAGTCATGAGGAGGTGGTGGACTTTGAGTAGTAGTGCAACTTCTTTCCTATTACATCACACTTTAGTGTTTTGCGAAATAAATATTTTTTAGCTAGGATGAAATAAAATACCATATATCATATATTAATAATATATATACGTGCCCCTAGTGGATTTCCAGCTCTGGCACGTAGTATGGGCCACGGATAAAAATAGGATTCTCTGTTTGCAATCTTTAAGCACATATTTTTATTTCATGTTGGTGCTTTGGAATCATGGTATCATGTCATGGAAAATTGCATGGAAAAAGGTGTTTGGAGAAAGTTGAGCTAATGAAAGGGGGTGGCTGACTTCAGTACTGACGCGAGATAAAATGGTGCAGTGAGTGAGTGAGGATGTCGTTTTATGGGTTGAAAGAAAGAGCCAAATCTAGCTGGGAGTTTACAAAGAGTAGTGGGGTTGGAAGGAAGTAGGATTCTGAGTTTGCACACAGTCCAAGAAGGGAGAAAAAAAAAAAAGGTAGGGAAAGAAGAAAATGTTACTTTACTATATAAAGTGGCAAAAAATAAAAGTTAATACAAATTAGTGATGGTGTTGAAATTTCAATGTAACCTTTGCCAATTTTAATCTGACAACCGAAACTACATGACTCTGAATCCTGAAGAAGATCCATGTGACCTACTGCCAAACCAAAAGCAAAAGCCTCTGATTTATTTCTCTCTCCTAACTTTGTATCCTAAGTTTTTTAGTAGCTGTCTATCGAATAGTTGATGTATGCATGCCTAAAAAAGAGTAGACTCCTAATAGAATAAACATTACATTGAGTGGTGCTACTAGAAATTAACAATTAAAACAAACACAAGCAGGACATGGTGCAGTTAATTATTATTGTTAGAAGTAGCAATTTCACCAAATTATTTTATTATATAGTTGTAAATAACTGTATCTCTGGCATGGTCTAAAGTTGGACGATGTTGTTTCCCAATTTTGCTGAAGTTACAAATCTACCCCTTTGGAGGAGGGGTTTATGCAGATCTAGAGAATGGCTATTTATTACTATTTTCCTGAACGCATTTGCTTTTTCTATTGTTGATGGTAAGAAACGGGGGTTGAGAGGAGGACCTTTTCTTAGCCATTTAATTTTACCAACGCAACTCAACAATTTATGATATTACCCTTAACCAAAGATAACAAATATTATAATGTTATATTTAATAAAATAATGATACCAAAAATTTAAGTTCTTATATCCTATAATTTTTCAAATTATTAGCTATAAACTCGAGTATTGTATAGATGTCATAAAATTGTAAAATTCATATAAATTTTAAATATGTAAAAAGTCATTTATATATTAATATTTCATTGAAGCATAAAATAATAAGTAAATGAGAGGTAAAATATAAAATAAATATAATTATACCACTCATATGTTATTATGTTTGAACAAAATGATATTATTCTTTTACCTAAGTTTCATATTTTTTCCTATAATGTTCAATATTATTATGCTTGAGTATCAGCTGACATTGTAAGTGTAGAATAAAACATTCATATTAAAGGTATTAGATTAAAAAAAAAACACAAAGAAGCATGCTATATCAAACAATATATATATATATATATATATATATATATATATATATATATATAATAGAATTTTCGTAAGCTTAATTGAAAAACAACCAACTATTAATATTTTCTTTGTCAACTTATCATAGTTTATTGAGTTCTATATATTTAATATACAACTTTTTTTGTGAATTGAATTGTTTGATTTCATGGATTTATTGGCTTTAGAACTAATTTTGTAACTAGTAACAAAAATTAAATATCACGTGCACTATATATTGTCATGCGTGCACTAGTAAAAAAAAGTAATTATCAAAAAAGAATCTAATTAAGGTGAAGGGTCAATTAAATTGTTGAAAGACACTAAGACTGTAAGATTAAAGTTAGAGTGAGAGATGGAAGGGAAAGAATCCAATAAATGCTACAAACGTCGTTGTTTAAAAACTTTGTTCTCCCTACTAAAGTATCCAATGAATGCTTAAAGTGTGGTAACATAATTATCATGTGAGGAAGTGGAAAGAATGTTTTTGAGTATAAAATGATAGGATTGTTTTGGAAATTGTTAATTAGATTAAAAGGAAGGAGGTGATATCTAAGCCAAAAATATATTAACATCTAAGTAAAATTATTGACATGAAAAAATAGTACCAACTAAACTATTAATACAGTAGTTTAATAGCTCATTTTTAAAATTTATATATTATAATTAATAGATGATTGGAATTTTCTTCAGAAAATCTTTATCAATCTCTCGGTCCTTTTTTTTTTTTCAAGATATTTCCAAACTTATGGACTAATTAACCAACTAGCATTCACAGTTTGAGTGCTGACCCTGACTGAAATGTTAATATTATAAATTTATGTTTTCACTTTTCAATTTATATTCTTGAAAATCTCCCGAGGGCGAGTGTTATACCATTAGTGATTAATTTATATGTTAGTTGCATCACAAAGTAGATAAAACTCAAAGATAAAGTATTCTATTAATTATAGGTCAAATTTTTTCATGATCACTTATATGAAAATAAAATAAGAAAATAAAATAAAATAAGTTTTTCCTATAAGTTAAAATTAACTCAAACATAAGTTAATTTATAGAAGCTCTCTCATTTTAATTTCTTCAAAAACTTATTTTAATTTATATATAAGCCAATTTTAGCTTATAGGAAAAGTTTATTTCAATTTTTCTTTTTATTTTATTCTCTTATAAGTACTTTAAAAAAATTATCCAAACATGACCATAGACAACTAAATTAGGATTAAATACCATTTCGTTTCTTTGAAAAGTTAATTAATTAATTTTGATTTTAGTCTTTGTAATTATTTTATTTAATTCCTCATTTTATTGAAATATATATTTTTACTCTCTACCGTTAAATTTAGTTTATTAAGTGATTAGGTGAATTAATCAAGTTAATTACTTTTGAAAGGAAAGTTTTGTCACCCGTAATTGTCTTAATCCAGCTTAATAGAATTGTTTACTTATAGTCTCTAAAAAAATCAAGTTATATCATGTATTGATGATTTGTTCTTATTTAACAGAGTAAATATAATGACAATTAATATCATTAATTAACAATATATTTTTCAAAAAAAGAAAATTTAATTAAATGGAAAATTTTGTGGGGATCAAAATAAAAATTAGGTTTTTAGAAAAAGAAAACGTAATTAGACCAATAAATTATAGTGGTAACTAATATATTTAGGTCTTTGACTAGTATTTGTACGTAGGACATAATTATTATGGGACTAACTCTCTTGTTAGACATGTTGATTAGATAGAGGTCTTTTTTATAGTAACGATTCTAAGATATGAGTTTATGAAATTACAGACAGAGTTTATTAATTTCGTTGTTACAAACCACCGTTGAATAGAGATAGCTTATATTTAAACCTGAAAGAAATATATTGAACTTAATTTTTCTTGCATGGTAAACCTCTCTGCACTATCTCTATCGCAAATCAATTAGGTTTATAAACCGAACTAAATTATTCCATATAATGATATTTATATTTGAAAATTTATGTGCAACCAATGCAAGAATATATATATATATATAGGGTAATAATAATAATTTGTAGTCCTTAATTTGTTCTTATCACTGTATCATCTATGGTTCGCGTGTATGCATGATGGAAAAAGTATTTGTTGAGAGATGTAATCCCTTAAATAGATCTCTATATTTTGAGAAATTAGTATCTGAGTGTATTTGACAAGTTACTTTAATAGCTTATAATTTAGTTTGACCAAAATAAATTTATGTGATATATGAACTCATTTTAGTAATTTATAGCTTATTTTCATAAGTTACCTCAAGTAGCTTATAACTTATACGTTATTAACTTTTCTTTTTCTTTTTTCTTTTGTTATTTTTATCCTTAATAATTTACATAAAAACCTTTTTTACTGTTTTTTTTTCTCATTTTTGAAACCCTTTAACTTATCTTGTCACTCTTAATATTTTATACTTATCAGTTATCTTATTAGCTAATCTCACTAAATACTTTCAAGTCAACCAGCTAGCAATTATAAGTTTTAGCTAAATTATAAGCCAGTTTTACCAAATACATCCTCTCGCTTTTAGCCAAAGATATCCTTAGCAACAACAAAAATTTTGTCTTAGAACTTAAAAAATTATAAGAAATTCTCGAATAGCTATTGGTGTAAACTAGTATCACACATGTGATCATAAAGATGTACAAATTCTAGTATTATAAACTTCCAATAAAAAGTATTAATGTATTTAAGAGATTGGGACCATGACACATAAATAATAGTGAAACTATTCTATAACTCTATATACAATAATGAGCATTAATGAGTTATTTATCTGATGTAGCCATTCACCAAGACATGTGGCCATTGTAATGTGTGATTGTGGGAAAAAAAAAATTGCAATAGACAAGATACCAGTGATTAGTGAATTGTGTTCCTTAATTTTGATCAGTGTTAGCAGGACTGGCATTTCAAGGAAAAACCAAAACATGTTGGCGACATTTTCCAATTTCCTATCATATCACATTTATTAAGGTGAAGTTGGAAGTCATGCGTCGTGTTGATTTCACACCAAAACTGTAGATCTCACTTATCCTCAGCGCAGATAGCATCTTATATATAGAAGCTTAAAGCTGTGCGTTTTACAATTTTTTGTATCAGTACTTACATTCTTGGAATAAGTATTATACAAATTGTTATATATAGTAAATTGCATGATTTTAATAATAACTATTTTGAAGTCATTTTACGTATGATTTTTAATTAATTGACATTAATTAACAGTATAAAATTTTTTATATTAATAATCATACATATTAAAATCATATTTTAATTTAAAATTTAGAGTAAAATTATTTTAAAAATATATCTTAATTATATTTAATGATTTAAAAACTAATTTTATAAAAAATAATTACGTTAAAAAAAAAAAGTTGGAGTGATCGTGATTTTCATCTTTGCTTGTAAGCAATGTGCTTATGCTTGTATCAGAGGTGCTAGTGGCATTGAATATATCTAAATAAAAGAGCTACTGTTAATGTGACACGTGTTAACAGTATCATAGAAGATGTTCCAAAAATAAAGTGTTAATGCTTTCTTATTGATTGAAGATTAAAGTACACATGATTACGAGATTGGTCAACTCCATTAAATATTTAATAAATCTTTTCATTAAGCAAGTGTCAATAATTATTGGTGAGATCTCTTGCTTCTCGGCCAACATCTCAATCGGTAACACTCTTTTCTAACGCATGTTTGGCATTGGTGATACCAACCTTAATTAAAATGATTTTAATAAATAATTATAAATTTTCTTATAACATCTTGATTCAAATTCATTTTCTCATTAAATATATATATATATATATATATATATATATATATATATATATAGAGAGAGAGAGAGAGAGAGAGAGAGAGAGAGAGAGAGAGAGAGAGAGAGAGAAAGAGTTTAATGGCTATGCACTGTTAATATAAAGTAGTTTTATACTGTCAACTAATCATAAATTATCATTGGTATGACTTTTAAGGTAATTATTATAAAAGTCAACAAATTTACTATACATGAGAAGTTGTGATTGGATGACGGTGTAAATTGCTTTACACTATAAATACATAACCTATTTTCTCATATATATATATATATATAAAGAGAGAGGGGGGGGGGGGGGGGGGGGGGGGGGGGAGGGGGGGGGGGGGGGGGGGGGGGGGGAGGGGGGGAGAGAGAGAGAACTATTTTTATATGAAGTGAAAATTTGAATTATACAACCTGCAACAACCATATATCTAAATATCTAAATAGTCAAAATTAAAAAAATTAAAGTTATTACATGACCTTTTAAAAAATATCACTTACTATAGATAATTATGTTTCATTTGAAATATTGTGTGTGTGTCAACTTATATTAATTAGTGATCAAATCTACAAAAGAATCTTTCCAATCTTGTGAATGTTCTTTGTTACCTTCATATTTAGGATTTATCCCTGACCATTTAAATTTAAATTTAACATCTTTAAGAGTAGTTTTAACAATAAAACGCCTAAAGTCTACTGATCAACTTCATCATTCCCTTCAATTATGGTTGTTAATGCATGTTTGAAAGGACGTTCAATGAAACGCTTGTTGGGAAGGTATAAATGTTTAACTGTTGATAACAAATTAAAGAGTTTAATTTCTATTGACTATCACTAACATGTTTTACATTATCAATCAATCAAAAATTATATATAATAGGCATGACTTGTAAGGTAATTATTGTAAAAGTCAACAAACTTACCATATATATTAGTTGTAATTAGATGACAGTGTAAATTTTTTTACAATGTTAGTTCATGGACTATTTTCTCAATTAAAAATGAGAATTGCTATTTGGTACAAAAAAGTTTTTATTGCAAGAAAGTGACAAAAGGTAGGTAACGAATCAAATTGCTCGGTGTAAAAATACATAAGTGAGTAGTAGAATGGATGAAGGATGAAAATAATGTCACGCCAATTCGTACATGTTTCGTGCTCAAAATTTTTGTAACAGTGAGTAAATTGCACATTAAAAATTCAAGCAAATTTTCCTTGTTTAATACTCCCTACGGACCTAAATATAAGCAAATTAACTAACATTTATGCTAATTGAGAAAGTTATATAATTAGTTAATATCATTTAATTCTACTAATCACATTTAAAAAATAAACTTTTTCCTAAAGTGTCCTTCATTGAAACTTGAATGAAGAATAAAAAAGAGTAATTGGAATAGAATCTCAATTAATTGAAAAGTATTTTTGGGATGTATCATTAAATAGGGTGAAAGTATTTAAAGTATTTATTTATATTTGAGTCCACTAAACCTTTTTTTTTTGTGCTTATAATTGAGTCCGGAAGAGTATTGAAAAATAGAATGCATCTTTTACCTTAACTTTCTATTGTCATTTACGAATGGTTACTAAACTTCTTTTAAAGGGAACCATATTTTTTTATGGAGAGTATAGCTATAAGCTAGGGGTGTTAGTAGGTACGAGTACCCATGAACCCAAATCAACCCAAACCAACCAAAACACTTGATTTGAATTTTTTGGATGTTAGGTAACACCCAACCCAACCGTTTAAACTCGTCATGATGGGTTGGGTAACGAGTTTGATTTTTAAACTCGTGAACCCAACTCGTTGACATGAATCATTTTTAAATTTATTATTTATATATTTTTTTAGTTTAAAAGAATTATGAATAATGAGTGTTTCAATATTGAATTGACTCATTTTAATTGTAACATACAAACATAGATATATGTATATCGATCACCAATTCAATCCAATGAAAACAACGGATGTAACTATTAGACCTTGACTTTCATAGTAGAGTAGGCGTGTTCATGGGTAAGTTTGGGTGAGGTTTGGCCAAACTCGATACTCAAACCGATCAAAATAAATTGGGTTGGGTTGAATTGAATTGTGCAAATTTTTTTTATCAAATCCGAACTGAACCAACCCGATCAATAACGGGTTGGTTTGGGTTGGGTTTATAGGTACTCGTTCTTATTTAGTGACATATTAATACACCTTTATAAAAAAGAAGAATTATAAAAACTAAATTATATATTTTAAAAATAAAAAATCATATTAATGTTTCTTGTTCACTATGTGTGAATGAATAAGCTCTACTATGTAAGCAAGGTTAATAGCCAATCCACTATTTTCATTGGATTGACTTGATAGTAGATATACATATATCTATGTTGTATATTACAATTAAAAGAAGTCAATTCAATATTGAAACACTCATTATTCATAATTTTTTAAACTATATACTATATACATATATATATATACACATATATATATATACTAAAAAAAATTATTCATGTTAACAGGTTGAGTTCACAGGTTAAAAATCAAAACCCGTTACCCATCCATACATGAACGAGTTTAAATGGGTTGGGTTGGGTGCTACTCGAACGTCCAAAAAAAATCCAAACCGAAGAGTTTGCGTTGGTTTGGGTCAGTTTGGGTTCACACCCTTATAGTAGAGCCCATCTTCACGCATAGTGAACAATGCAATGTTATTATGATTTTTATTTTTAAAAAATACAATTTATTTTATAATCCTCTATTGTTTATAAAAGTGTATTTAATATGTCACTAAATAAAAACAGGTACCCATGAACCCAACCCAAACCAACTATTATTGATCGGGTTGGTTTGGGTTCAGGTTTGATTAAAAAAATTACACAAATTCAATCTAACCCAACCCAATTTATTTTGATCAATTCAGGTATCGAATTTGGCCAAACCCAACCCAAACTGACCGTGAACATCTTACTATAAGTGGCTAGCCATTCAATCTTTTCTATTACTTTATACATATACATATATTATACATATACATATATAGGGGTAGGATCTGTTGACCAGGTGTAAAGTTAGTCAAATTACACCTTCAATAACTTTTTGTATAATACAAATTAACCAATCCAACGTTGAATTTGATATTCTTATTAATTAGATTTAGTATACAAAATTTCATACAATTCTAAAATTATTTAATAGTTTATTAAATAACTTTATTTTAACGTAAACATATTAAAATATATGTAAATATTCAATATTAGATAATATATTTAGAAAGTCCAAATGATGTGAAATTTGATATATATAATCATAAAGATAATATCATCAAATTCAACGGTTGGATTGGTTAAATTTGTATTATACAAAAAGTTATTAAAGGTGTAATTGACTAACTCTTACACCTAGTGTCAACGAATCTTGCCCCATATATATATATAATTATATATATATATATTATCTTTCATATGTGGTGGTTTCTTTTCTTCTGGGTGTATAGCTCAATTATCACAAGACATATAATGTTCGTAGAATATGCAAAGCTGTCTCAAATTAATAATATTTATTATTATATATATAGTACATGATTTTTTTTCCTTCTTTTTTTGGGTCCAATTTTCCCCTCCTTTATTTTTTTGGTCTAACCCCTCCCTTGTAATAACATATACGATCAATAATGGATGGAGGTAGGGAAAAGGGGTGCATTGTAGTTGTTGGACCAGGCCAGGCCCATTAGCCTAGATGCAACAGATAAGGAGTGGGTTCCCATTAATTCAAACTCAAAAACAATACGGTAAAACAAGGGTCCGTACTCCGCTTTTTTTTTTTTTTGATAATATGTTCGCCTTTTTTTTCTTTTTTGGTATAACTGTACGCCACTTTCTTAGCTTACATATCAAGGGAAGAAAGACATAGAGCAAGAAGAAGCTAATAGTGAGAGATAATGCCAAGAAGTTGTGCTTCAAGATACCTTCCTTTTCAAAGGTTTGCCTTTGGTGTATTACAAAATGCTGCTCTGGTTGGACCTATATTTTCTAGGATTAATTCTTGACCCCTTTGGGGTTTGGAAGCTACATCCAACAAAAAATTAAGAGAGTGGGATACATATTGAGCCGATTGTAAACATTACATTGGTACCAGGTTCAAATCCTTTAATAAGGTTTCGATTTCAATCTTGTTGATGAAAAAAATATAGTTGGGAGGAAAAATCCCATTAAAGATGGTTAGCCAAGTTGTTTGCATGCATTAACTAGTATTACAACAGCTCAAACATAGCGCTTTAGCGGATCTATTGGGAAAACCAAGGCCCTTTTTAGTGGATGGTGGAAGCACTCATAATTTTCTTCATCCTAGAATTGTGCAATTATGTAGTCTATCAATATCTACAAATAAGTAGTTTCCAGTTATGGTAAGGAATGGGGCGATAATTCAGTGTGAAGAGAGGGTTCTGCGATACTAGTTCACATTCAAGAGCATTTGTTTTGATGGATCTTTTTGCTTCCAATATAGGGTGCTAATGTGGTGTTGGGAGTACAGGCAAAATTAGTCATCAACAAAGTTAGTAGATACTTTGCACTATAACATGATAACAAAAAAAAAAATCATTGAGCTAATTGTTTATTTTTTATACTAATAGTAAACAAATATTATTATAATAGGAGTATAAGGAGTACTCTAATCTTAAACACATAATAAGAATAAATACTTTAAACAAATATCAACATAAGGTATTAATACAACCAAAAGTGATACAATGCCAATATGAACCTAAGTTCTTTAGACCTATAACAAGTAACTAACTAAGACGATGACTGAATTTTTACCAAGTCTAACATATCAACAACTCAAGTGTACCATTGTTCAAAGTAATACTTTTTCTCTATAACTAAATGCACCACAAGACAACCAGGCCACAACAACTGTCAAACCTTTTTATATTGATTACTTCTAACCATCCTATGTAAAAATTATGATCCTCACTAGCTGAAAGGAAAACCATTGGAAATCCAACCAGAGTAAATGTGTACCAAATTGTTGAGAGAAAGAGCATATAAAGAAAAGATGTTAGGAAAACTCAAAATGTTGTCCACAAAACACACAAATTGTATCCTATACGTAGATTAAAACCATCCTTTTTGTATAAGCTGGTACAATTTTTAGAACTTGGACACATTGATTGCCAATCTAATCATAATGGAGCATAGTTGCCTAGTCGTTGGACCTAGAATTGTGGATATTCCATAACCTCATTTCTCCATAATTACATCAGCTATAATACACTACGTGCATCCTGTCCATCTTTTAGGATGTATTAATCTAGAATAAGTTTATCATTGCCTCAAAGACCTTTTAATGCATGGCACAAAGTATTTTGAAAGTCAAACTTTCTACAACTGCATGATATGGAGAATTGTAAGATCAAATAGTACTCTCTAATCTCCTTCTTGACTAGTTACTAAACAGGTGATAATATTTCAATGAAAGTTGAGATACATTTGTTTCTCTTATGCAAGCAACTAAAATATATTACAAAAATTTGTAAAGTGGGTTTATTTCTATATATTTCAATGATTTTAACCATTTTTTTGGATGGTTGTTTTGACTACCATTACTTTTGCATTCGATATAAATAGTGGTTTCAATTAAACTGCCTAATATATATACATGTATAAAATGACAATAATTTATGTAATTAATGATGATTATAATTGCAAAAAATTCTATTAAATATAGTTACAATGATAAAATGACAGTTGAAACTGCTATAATCTTTTGATTAAAAAGGCATTTATAACTACGATAACTTTTGTATAAAATGGCAGTTTGAACTTCAATAATTTTATGTATAAAATAACAATTTGAACCATCATAGTTTGTATTTAATTTAATTTAAATTGACATAATGCTATAAATAGTGATACATGCCTAAAACCATTGTAATTTTCCTAATCGCATTCATTATTTTTTTAAATATTTTATAAATAATTTGATTATTTATTATTCATTGATTTTATATATACTTGTAA
>CM014736.1:60606414-60938248 GCA_004329165.1 Spatholobus suberectus
CTAACTTATCATATCATGTTGCTTCCTAACCCAGTTTCTCTCCTCAGGATAAGAAATACATTGGAACAATAATATAGGATAAGGAAAAAAATAATGCTATCATATCCTATTGACTTAGCAAACAATGGATTACAACTATCCTATCTTATCTTGATTACTAAACGGACCCTAAAATTTGAATGTATGAATGAAAAAAGAGAAAGAGAAAAAATATGCTTAATTTTGTTTTTGTCCCTATAGTTTATTAAACAAGTGATTTTAGTCCCTTGTTTCAATTGCTCAAATCAAATCTCCATACTTTTAAAATTAATAAAATTCAGTTCAACGCTTAATGATTTTAATGAAGCTTATTAGGGATGATGTGGCACGTGGCGCTCAAAAATGAGGTTTGAAAATTGAAAGTAGGTTTTGAACCCACTACCCCATCTTTTGATACTAGGTCCATGACCACTAGGACACTAATTAATTAACTTACTATATAATGAAAAATATATTATTTATAACTTAAATGTGTAGGAAACTAAAAATACACATATATTTACTACTACTAATATAAATATATATAATAAAACTAAATAAAAAATAACTTATACTTTTTAATACATTTTCTTAATTATAACTTAATCACTCTATATTTTAAAAAAATTATTTTATAAATTTGCATTGTTTTATTTTTTTTTGATACTTTAAAGACTAAAATAAAATATATTATTAATGTAATAAATATTTTTTATATGTAACTAAAAAAGTAGAACTAAAATAACCTTTTTTTTAACAATATCTTGAAAATTTATGTTATATTTCAATATTTTAATTAAAATCAAAACAACCTTTTCGATAATATCTTGAAATTAATAATAATCTTTTTAAATTTTGTATTTTACTAAAAATTATTACATCGATATAATACTTTATTTCAATCACTAAGATAACCTTTTTATTTTAGTATTATATAACTTTATTAGTATTAAATTAAAAAGATTGTTGCTGATTATAGAAGTATAATTATATTTAACAATTTTTTTATTGACATATATACATCACTAATAATATCTTATTTCAGTCATTAAACTATCGAAAGAAAAAAAATAAAAAACAAAACAATGCAATTTTAAAAAGAAAAAATTATTTAATATAGAGTGATTATGTTATAATTGACATAAATAGTATTAAAAATTATAAGTTATTGTTTATTTAGTTTTAAAATGTTATATTATTTATTTACTAGTAATAAATATATGCACATTTATTAACGGGACGGGTATCATGGTACTCGTACCCGCAAATATCTGCTATCGGCAATTATATATTTACTTAATACCATTATATGTTAATATAGATAAAATTACATAAATTTATTCAAATTTTCAAAAAGATTGTTCATCATGAGAGAAATCTTATACAATTATATTACAAGAGAAAAAGGAACATAAATTTGTGAGCATTTAAACTATATTTTTTTTAGAAAAATTGTTAGAATAATTAAAATTTATGTTCAAAGTAATTATTTTAAACAATAACTCTTTAAATTTTTAAATTTATAATTTCAAGTGATATTTGCAGCACTTATAATTGTCTACAACATACAAAATAAATTTGTTATTTTTTATTTTTTTTTAAATATTCGCGAATACCCACGCGAGTAATGGGGCGGGCACAGATACAGATTTTATCTGGCGAGGTAGGTAGCAGGTAGCTACTACCCGTGCCCGCCCCGCCTGTTGACATCCTTAAATAGGACCAAAAATATAATTTAACCTTTAAAAAATTAAAAAGTACTTTAATTAAAATTAACAAGAAGTATACTTTTACTTTCTCATTATACATATTTGCTCACTTTATAAAATTAAATTCATAAGTTCCATGTCTTTCCATGAATTATGTTTTTATTTTCAATTTAGTCTCCCTTTCTCTTTCAATCCTTCCTTTACCTCCTTTTTTTGAGCATAAATATGTAAGTATCTAATATTTATTAAGAGATGAGATTTATATTGTGTATTCATAAGTATGAGGTATAAAGTATCATACATATCTCATTAATTTATTTTTTTGAATAAGTTAAGAGCGATTTTTATATGTTGATATAATAAAAATTTAATACTTTTTAATTTTAACATTTTTTTTATCATATATCTATAAACGGATAGTAAAAAAATTCTTAAGGTTTCAAGAAACATTAATTAAGATAAAATATATATAGATATATATATATATATATATATATACACATACATATATATAAATGTATATATATAATTGATTTTTATATTGGTATATAATAAAAAATTTAATGCTTTTTATTTTTAAGATTTTTTATTGTATATCTATAAACGGATAATAAAAAATTCTTAACGTATCATATATATATGTTACTGTAAAGATTTTAATTTACATTATCAACCAATTAAAATTATCCTAAGTAATCATTATTATAAAAGTCAATAATCTTACCATACATAATAGTTTTAAATCAGATGATAGTGTAAAAAAACTTTAAACTGTCAATATATTTAAATTAAATTAATATTTTAATTTTCATGTATTGTTTGTGTACGTGTGTAAAGAATTCTATATATACTATCAACTAATTAAAAATCATCTTAAAATAATTTTTAAAATAATTAGTATATAAGTGTAAAAAAGTCTTTATATTGTTGACAAATTCTATAGTGACCACTAATATAAGTGGTTTACGGTAGACAAGTTTGTAATTAGTGTTAGACACATTATTATAATATTAAATGGTGCACATCAATTTTTTGGTTACTGGTAGTAGTAATTAAAAAGATTTTTAAGTTTTTTTAACAACATAAATGTGTGTACAGATTTGCCCCTATTGTCTCCATGTACGAAATCTCACCTATTTCCATTATCTGATCAGACACCCAGAAAATACCTTTCTCTTGAATCCCACTGTACACGTCCCAAAATCCCATTCACCCCCTTGACTGAAACTTCCACGGACTTGTTGAAAAACCCATTTTTGGGGAGGTCAATGGAAATCACGTGCACCCCCTTGGCAGTGGGAGATTTGGCGACCTCACAATATAAGACTGACTTAAGAGTAAAGTTACTAAAGTTCAATCTTTGGGCTTATCAACAAAAATTATTTGTTATTAGTTTTTATAAACAAAAAGCCACGTATGTTAGCAAAAAGGTTGTATATGTTGACAAAAAAGCTACATACACTACAAGAAAAGCTTAAATTAGCGTCGGCCTAAACACTGACACTAAATAGCGTCAGTAGCCAATGCTAAATCGTCACTAAATGTTTTTCGTTAATTTTTAATATATAGTTTTTTTTTGAAAAAAAAAAGAATTATTAGCGTTGGCTTAACCGATGCTAACTAATAATTTTTAGAAATTATTTCTAAGTGCAAAAACATAAAGGTACTCCTGTCTCCTAGCTGTTTTTAAATTTAAAGCAAACGATGGCCATGGTTGACGCTACTAATATTAGAAAAAAATTATTAGTGTTGGCCTAGCTGTCACTTATATTGCCTATTTTATCATTAACCCCTTCTTCCTTCCCACTTTGCGAGCCTCCTTCTCCCCTTTCCCTGTTTCTTTTTTTTTTTTTTTCCTTTCTTTCACTTATTGATGATTTTCTTTTCTATGTGTTGTAGGTGGCTTTGGAGGCAATGGATATCAACGACGGAGATGGGCAGCAGTGACAATGGCTATTTGAGGTTTGGGGTGGTGGCGGCTCTGTGGTGGTGGTAGTTCTATGTGGTGGCAGTTTGAGGTTTGAGATTTGATGGATGTGGGTGGCGGCATGTAGTGGCGGTTTGGGGTTGGTGGATGTGGGTGGTGGTTTGCGAGAAAAGGGAGAATATTGTCAGCAATGACAATGTTTTTTTGTCCAATTTTCACAATTTTGTGTCAGCTTAAGCGACGGCCAAGCCAATGCTAGCAAGCGATGGCCAAGCTGACGCTAACAAGTGTCGGCCATGTTTGGCCGATACAACCCAATTAGTGTCGACTTGATTAGCATCGGCCATGAGGTCATCATTTTGCCGACGATAAAACGAAAAAGCAATGACTTTTGATGATTAGTGTCGGCTTTTGGTTGACACTAATTTATGTTTTTCTTGTAGTGATATGTTAGCAAAAAAAACCTAACATATAACTCTTTTATTTAAAATAAAAATGGTTCTATCAAAATTTACTTTAGGCCCCATTCAACGTTGGGTTGATCCTGTCGCGGTAGGAGGATGAGTTGAGATCTAACAATGTAGGACCCTTTTCGACTGTGCAAACTTCAACGAGGGTCTCATTAGGCACGTTAGGACCTTGATGGTGTGACAACTTGAGTAGTGGTGGCGGAGGGTGGTGGGTAGGGTGAGGAACTAGGTTTTGGTGTCTTGGGGAGAGAGGGAGGAGGTGAAGACGAAGAAGAGAGTGAGGAGGGAGATAGAGAGAGTGAAGTAGAACTACAAAGAGAAAGGGTGGTTGTTGTTGTTGGGGGCAAATGGCTTTGAGTTTGCATGGGTTCGTGGGTAGGATTTGTGAGTGTGTAGGTTCTTGTTGTTGGCTCTGGTTCTTCGGTGATGATAGCCATGAGAGTTTGGTTGTGGCTAAAAGCCTAAAACCACCTTTTGGGTTTTGAGTGCCGGTTACGAGCACAACATCATTGCATGGCTATTTTCCTCTTCAATTTCGTTTCAAGCAAATAGATCTTTCCATGATTGCTCTTCGTATATGTAAAGATCATTGTAATAAGGGTGTTTAGGTAATTATTAGAAGGATATAAAGGTCATTCCAAAATTTAAAAAAAATTGATTGACATGGACAAAAGCAAAAAAATAGAAAGAATTACTATCAAATGTCACAATTCATGGTCCATCGTAGACCATACGTAATGCATGGTATACATGGGATTGGCTATCCTACATCTACTTGACGTTTAGTTAGAGTACGTTAGAAAGTTATAACTAAAGTTATCTTAAAATACACTAATAATATAGCTTGCTAACGTATTCCAACTAAAAAATATACTCCAACTAAAAATAAGTGAGTGTATGGTTAGTAAATGTTGTGGAGTTTGCTAACGTATAACAACTTATTTTTAGTTAGAGTATGTTAGCAAGTTACAACTAAGAATTATCTTAAAATACACCAATGTTGTGACTTGCTAATGTATTTCAACTAAAAAAGAAGTAGGTATTGTTAGCAAACCACTACTTATATATATATAATGTTAAAAATAAAAAGTATTAAATTTTTTATTATATCAACAATATACAAATCATTCTGAACATTTTTTTTAAAAATAAAATATTTAATGAGATATATATATGATACTTTACACTCATACTTATGAATACACAATATAAAATCTCATCTCTTAGTAAAGATTAGGTACTTACATATTTATGCTCAAAAAAAGGAGGGGAAGGAAGGATTGAAAGAGAAAGGGCGATTAAATTGGAAATACAAACATAATTCATGGGAAAGACATGGAAGTTGTGAATTTAATTTTATAACGTGAGCAAATATGTACGATGCGAAAGTAAAGCTGTACTTCTTGTTTACATTTTTAATTACGTAATTTTAATTTTTTTTTAAACCAATGATATATATATATATATATATAATATCTATATATATATATATATATATATATATAAATATATATATATCTTACTTGACACATGTTATCCAATATCTTAGGACACTAATTTAAATAATTAAACGTGTAAAATTTTGATTTAGAAAAAGCATTATATTATATATACTCTTACTTTGATTTCCAATGTATCCTAATATAGTTTTCAATAAAAAACATTTAAGCTTAATAAATTGTTTTAATCCCTATAAAGTGAGTAGGTTTTGATTTAGTCATTTATTTTTTTTTTTGATTTTCATCCTCAAAAAACTAAAATAATTGTTTTGGTTCTAATATTATGTGACACCCATTTAATTGTTTATTTATTTAATAGAAGATCAAATGACCATCCCAAGTGACACTCTCTGGTGTTTGTAGTACCATATCAGCATGTGATGTTTCTAAAATTTTTTCTAGATCCCTAAAATAAATGTTATTTATCTATCTTAAAATAAACTTTAGAGACCAAAAATAGTTATTTCAAATTTTAAAGGGATGAAAATTAAAGAAAAATATTTATAGGAACCAAACCAAAATTCATTCATTTTCTTGTGAGACACATTGATGCCAAGGTTGTGCTCCGTTAGAAGGTTAGTAACTTGGTTTATTTTCTTGAGAGAACATGTGCCCATTTGACATTACAACCTAAAGAAGCCACCTAATAATCTGGGTAATAAGAGAGCAATAAGGGTGGCTAGGGGAGCACCCGCAATACATGAGGATAATAGCGGTTTGACAATTTAATTCTAGTTGAATTTTTGAACCTTGCAACTCAAGGCTAGGTAAAGGACATGAACAAGAACCTACCCAAAGCTCAACATGCCTAATGGACCATTCACATAAACTCAACAGCAAAAATAATGATGAAATTCCAAGTATGGTCTTTAATCGCCCCACCATATCCAGCCTTTTAGTTGGCACCTGCCACCACGCCACCACAATTTGCTTTAAACCCATTTAACTATAGAGGGCTCTCAACAAATCTTAAACATTCTTCTATTAAAATATATAGTTTCTTGCATGGGATGCAAGAGGAACTTTACTTTGGAGGATTCCCTACTTGTACGTTGCATGTTAATGACAATCGTAGTTAGGGACGTGATCTTAGTATAGAAAACAAAATTGTTTTTAGCTTTCCATTGTTGTTGGGGACGACAATGGTACGATCAAGGTTTCTTGAGGCGTGTGATAGCATTGTCCTAAAGGACTCATTCGTATGATACGCATAGTCCCCTAAGATACAATAGGAACTTCCCAGAATGAATCAGAGGCGGAACTAACAAGTGAAAAGAATATAAGAACCTAAGAGCAGAATAGTTATTTGTTGAAGAAGAAGCGTTTGTAAAAATTTTGGGAAAACTAGATTGTATAAAACCGATAATAACGTTAACAATTAAAATGTTAAGAGATAATAATGAAAAAATGTAACATTAATAGAAAAAAGGTTCACAAAAGGATAATGCCATCCCTTATTTTTCAAAGAAGATTTAGTAAAAAAACAAATATAAAAACCCAACATTTTTGGATAAAACTCACTCAAAAAAAACCCAAAATTTTGAGGCCTATGGTTGTCCACACAAGGGGGGAGGGGAGGGCAAATCGACATGAGCCTCCTCCTTTTTACTAACCACCTTGTAAGTCACTAGCACATTTTGATATATAAACACCTAATGGAAAGCCAAACTAAACAATGTGGGACTTAAGCCTTTTGAAATACCCCATTACATAAAACAATAAGGCATCTAAAGGCAGACCAAAAGAAAGGCTTCTTTCACAGCCCATCTAAGCATTCATGCAAGTTTCAAGTCAACCATTGGAGCAAGTTTATGTTAAAAAAGGAATGATTGAACCTTGTTGTTGCCAGTTTGAGCCAGACTTCCTTGGCAAAATCATAGTCCCTAAGGACATGCATGATCGTCTCAAAATTGTTATGGCATCTTAGGCAGTGTGGGTTAGGCGACATGTGTCTCTTGAATCTTGGGTCATTTGTTAATAAGCAATTTCAAGCCACTTTTTAGAGGGTTGTTTTGTAACTCTCATCAAGACCTTTCTACTGCCATATCGTATTATGTCTTAGACATAAGTTGTAAGCACAAATAGGCAAAGGGGGAGCAAGGGCCTGGAATCTTGGATTGTTCATCAATAAACTCAATGACCTTAGAATTAATATTTATACCTTATATGCTATAAGGCAATTATCAATTCACGAGTTTCCCTATGTTTGGTATCTAAATGTCCCACCAAAAAGAAACATTCCGCCCATTACTCACTCTCCATATTACATTGCCTCGTACATGCCTCCAACTATGACAAATACCATTCCAAATTAAAGTTTGATGCCTCCTTTGTTCAACAATCTTAGGGTGGTATTACCCCCCTCCAATTTATATTTGACCTCAAAACTTGTACCCACGGTGCCTCCCTCTTTATAAAAAGATCACAACTTGCTCCATAAGAAAAAGCAATGTTTCATATCTTGGTACATGTTAAGAGCTAGTCCTCTAAACATTTTTGGTTAGCAACCCTTTACCCAAGCCATAATGTGGATCTTACTCTTGTCAATAAGATTCCTCCAAACAAAGTCTCTACAATCACGATCTAGTTCTTCCCCTATATTCCTAAGTAGTCATGTAGACGACTACATGAGATAAAATGGGAAAGCTTGTAGGATACCTTTATAACTAGAGAGGGTTAAACATCTTGATATAGATAGTTGACATGCTTGCTAACTACTAAGCCTTTTCAGAAGTCTTTTCATTAACATTTCTAAAAGTGTTTTTATCTACCTAGTTTGTTAAATAGAGGAACTCTTAGGTACTTCCCTAAATCTAAATATCTAATGTAATGTTGTGACCCAAGGCTTCAAAATAATTGGGTGAAAATATTCCAATTGACATTCTTCTTAGAGAAGAAAACTCGAATTTTGGGATTATTTACTTGTTGGCCCAAACTCAAGCTAAAAGTCCAAGCATGTCTTGATTATCTCCATTTATTGCAAATTAGATTTTGCAAATAAAATAATATCATCATCAAAAAAATAAACGGGAAATCATAGGACCACCTTTTGAAAGGCCTATTGACTTCTACCCCCATGTTTTACTATTAATTGAATAAGTTGGGACTATCTTTCAATGCACAAGAAAAACAAATAGGGGGATCGAAAATCTTCTTGGCGATTATTTTACTATTAATAAGGTGCATTAAGTTCATTCTAATAAATATTTTTTAATTATTTAAAAATGCATTAAGTGGTTTTTAGAATTTGATATGATAAATGTATTTTTTTAATAATTTTTTCACTTTTGTTTCTTTGATTAATGTTCCTAACGTATTTGTTAGTATTTATCTTTCATATATAACTATTAAAATAATTATGTTACTAACCCTTATCAATTATATTTTAAAAGGTTAATCAAATGTGCAATTAATATATTGAAAGTATTTGTCTCCTTATCCTAGCAATGGCATCCATTTGAATAAGTACTTATAAAATTATAAATATTGAAAAATAATTTTATTTATAAAATGAGTTAGGGTTTGGGCTCTGCAAATTTACTTGCAAAATTTTGTAGATATAATTGTAAGTATGAATATATTGTATTACTTAACCTATCCCATAACTTTCCCATTGGTCTCTCTAAATGGGAGGCTAAATCGAAAATTTGTTATATTTAAAGGAACTAAAAGAATAAGTCATGATATTTAGTGGGATTAGATAAAAAAGAAAACTATAAAAAAATGTTTTGTGAAAGTCTCATTGGAAAAAAATTTTAAAATAGAGGATTAAATAAAAAAATCACGATTTTTAAGGAATTAAATACTAAATTAAGCCATAAAATAATATTTTTATTTAGTAGTTTGTAAGAAAATATAATAAAATAATTCTATTAAATTAAAATATAAGGAGTTTTATATGGATATATGAGCACCCATTGTATACAAGCACGAACGTTAAAGTTACATGAGCAGATATGGATTTGAATCTCTTAAATATAAACACAAATGCTTGGTACTTTGCAGAAACTTTGGTCGCTGCCATCCTTGTGCTTTTGATCCAAACTGAAGAACACTACTTCCTAAACCGATTCTAAAGATAAAGTAATATAAAATAAATTATATACTAACAGAAAATATGTTAGCAATAGGTTTGTCGCCATAAACATATACATTATAGGTTGATGCTAATAATATGATGTATTATATTAATAGTATAATGCATTGGTGATATATATTAATTTTTATATTGAAAAAATTATTTGTTATTGTACACATTATATAATTTATATTAATTTATGGTATTTATATGAGTAAATAGTCTATGCATTCACAGTATAAAAGAATTTTACATTGTCATCTAATCACAAACCGCCATGTATTTTAAGTTTGTTAATTTTTATAATAATTATCTTAAAAGTCATATCAACCATGATTTTTTATTAGTTGACAATGTAATTTTTTTTATATTGACAATGCATAAAAATTAAACCATATTTATATTAATAATTTAATTTCAGTTATATAAATTTATATTAATTGCACCAAGTTTAATGACTTTTTTTTGGGGTAATGAAGTGGTCTAGAGGTTTGTTCAATATGGTGGGAATTAAAGCTGGGCATATGGCCAAGGTCAGCGAGCCACCCATTTAACCCGCAGTCGGCAGGGCTACGATCCTATAATATGTAGCTCCTTTAAGAATGGCCTACGGTTTAAATAGATTTACCTATAGATTTGCAGGCCTACTCATGGACTTTTAATATCAAATTTAAAATAAAATAAAATAAAATAGATATTAACTCTTAAGTGACTTACTCTTGTCTTAGAATTTCTCTTTTGCCTTTCTCTTAAGCATTGCACAACTAAAATATAAGACTTTAAAATTTGGTTTGGATTGTTTATTTGGTTTGTAAGACTTTAAAATTGTATTTGAATTGTTTCATATTTATTTAGCATATAAAATTTTGAATATGTTAGTAATATTTATTGTATTGTTGTATTTGTTATTTATTTTTATTTTTATGATTTTTTTTACTTTTTTTAAAATTATGTTCATGTTTTTATTTGCAGGCTGTGGATTAGCCCGTTAGCCCGTAGGCTATGTAGTATGTACGTGGACCTTAAAAATCAGGACCATTTATCTTGCAATCCGCCCTGACCTTGCGGGCTTTTGCAAGCTAGGCCTAACGGGAGGGTTGACCCATATACCCAGCTCTAGTGGGAATGTGGGACACACATTATCTATATAAACATCTATGGTCCATGATTCAATCTGGTTCTCGGGATGGAAATCATGTTAGTTGTGGCTGTCTTGAGCTTGTCCCATATAAATGATTGAAAATGTCTATATACAAGGGTTGGATTGCTCATTTTAATATCTCCTCTTTTAATAAAAGATTTTCTTTGTCTGATAAAAAAAACACACTTGAAATTGAGGTCACAATTCATTTGAGAAATAATAAAAAATTGATGTATTCGAAATTAGGGTTTCAAATAAATAAGAATATTCTTAAACAAATAATAAATTAGCATTTAATTTATTAGTATTTTAATTTATTATATAAATATAAATAATTATAAATTACTCAATAGGAAAGAAAAGAGATATCTTAGTAGTTTTAATCTATTATTGTACATATTTGACATCTTTATTTTAATATTTATATTATTTTTTAAAATATATACAATAATATATATCTTAGTAGTTTTTATCACAAAAATTAAGACTTCATATTAAATTGTTTCCAAAAATAAATTTATTGATTAATTACGAATATATATATATATATATATATATATATATATATATATATATATATATATATATATATATGATCCATTGATACCAGGTGTCAAAATTAGTCAAATTACACTTTCAATAACTTTTGTAGAATGCAAATTTAACCAATCCAACTGTTGAATTTGATGTTCATATTAATTAGATTAAGTATACAAAATTTCATACAATTCTAAAATTATTTGGTAGTTCATCGCATCACTTTATTTTAACGTGCAATATGATATTAAAATATATGTAAATACTCAATGTTAGATAACAATCTAGAAAAGTCTAAATTATGTGAAATTTGATATACATGATCATGAAGATTTGAAATATTATGTTATATATTTTTATATATCTTTAGAGAAAAAAGTTATGCACTAATAGTGTAAAACAGTTTTACACGGTTATCCAATCATAAATCATCATGTATGGTAAGTTTGTTGACTTTTATAATAACTATCTTAAAAGTCATACTAAAGGTGATTTTTGATTAGTTGGTAGTGTATAACCATTAAATTCATATCTTTATATATAAAAGAAAGGTTTTGTAGGGTCTTCAAGGGCATTAATTGACGACATTAAGGTTTTAGCAGCTTTAAATAGGATTCCTTAGGGTTTTCATTAGGATTTTGTAATCAATCAATAATTTTATATTAAATTGTTTCCAAAAATGATTTCATATTAAATTATTTTCAAAAATAAATTTATTGATTGATTATAAATATATATATATATATATATATATATATATATATATATATATATATATATATATATATATATATATAGATAAAGATTTGAAATTAATTTAAATAAAGATTTCAAATATATATCAAGATTCAAATATATATGAAAATTTAAAATAGACACACACACATCAATCATAATTACCAAAGTTAGTATTAAATGCAATAATGCTTGTCTTCTCATAAATGGTACTTAAGAATATTTGGTGTTATATATTTTTTGTCAAACATATAGAAACTAAGATACTTTTCAATTTATTTTTCTTGCATTTCTTTCATTTATATAAACTATTGATTTCATGTATTTCGTTGTCATCAATTCTATAACATTGCACCTCAACAATTTACCAATTACTCAAATCTAAACACGCCCAATTGCGGTAATATGACTAGGAAAAAATGTGACAAATGTGGCAATGAGTTCAAAAGTGAACATGGTTTGAAAATTCATATAGGTTGCACCCACACACCAGCTCAATGTGATCAGTGTTTTATAGTATTTGAGAACAAAGACATGTTACGTGAACATACTGAGAGGGCACACTCTAGAATTACATACGATGGATCAAATGCTCACCTCCTACATCATCGTGGAATTGAAAATGTTGATCTTAACCAACCTAGCAACAGCAAGTCAAAATGATCAATAAGATATTTGACAATTATGTTATATTTAAAAATAATTGTGTCATTTTTAGGGTTAGATAATTTAGGCATTTATTTTATTTTATCACTGTTATTTTGTTTAGGAATTATGAGTTGACTAAGGTCTATTGGATCAGGGACATTCTCATTTTAGTCTTTAAATATGATATCTTTATAAGCATTGTGCATTTTTATTTTTTTTTTGGTTACGATAGTAATGAGATATTAAGTCCTGCACATGTGTTTTCTATCATTGTGCTTCTCCATTTTATTTGATAATAAACACATTATTATTTACTAATATTAATAGTTATTTATATTTCAATATGTCAGTAACATTTGTCCGTGGTCAAACTGCGAATAATTTTAGACTTTGTTTTAGATATTAAAAAAAATGCTTCAATACGAATATTAGCTGCTAAAAATAAAAAATATTTAATTATTCAAACAATTTAAATTAATTTCAAAAATAAAGAACTATTCCGCGAGACATCAAGAGCTTTTGTGATCCCTCTTATTTGCTGTTCTTGGCCAAGCTGATTAATAGCATGAGTCGAATTACTTTTAAAGAAAATAAAAATGTGTTAACCTAACCTATGTCAACACGAACAAATTTCATTTGTTAGTAGAATGTGTATGTTTGTTTGTCTATATATAACATTCACAGAAAAGATAATTTTTTTTTGGTAGAGACTACATGTTAGCACAGTTGCATATATTTAAGCTGGAATAATCTCGTACAAGTTGATCTACGTGCTTGGTGATAAAAAATAAAATATAAACATACATTTGCTATCACTTCCATTTTCTTTCCATTCCATTCCCTTGCTATCTTTTTTTTTTTTCCTATCATATTACTTATCACATTTATTATTTCAACTCTATACCTTTTCCTTTTTCTTATATCTCTCATCTTTTCACCTCAATTTACCACATTTTAGGGTATACGAATATCATAACTCAAATAAAAAATTATAAAAAAAATAGGGTTATATTAGGTGGTTAGACATGTTTTTAATTGATGGACCTAAAACTTTACTGGATAATTAAGTTCAATTCAATGTTATTTCATTTTAATTGGATATTTTACTGTTTGTTTGTTTGTCTTAAAGTTACACAAAATAAATTTTAATAGAATTGATCTTAAACAGTTAAACATAATTGGTATATGTGCTTAAATTTATTTCAATTACAAACTTTGTATTGAAACATATGCATGCTAATAGAAACTGATTCTTAAAGTAAAACAAACACATGTCCTAAAACAACTTGATTTCTCTAATTTTGAATCGAGTTAGACGGATTAAAAAACCATGTAAGGGGTCAAAAATAAACAAACCATGACGTAATGAATTACAAGATTATAAATATTTGTAATAAAACATTAGAGTCTCCATATATTTTTCTTTTTGAGCCTACATTTATTTTATATAACTCACAAATCTAATTGGTCGTGGGATTGCTCTTACTGCCAAATCTAAAAAATCTTTTAGAATATTTTGAACCTTTTAAAAGAAAATTAAGGACCTTCACGGCATAGGCCCAAATAAAGGATGGACGCTGGGCACTTCGGGGAAGATATAAAGCCCAAATACAATGCATTATATTCATGGTTTGGGCCACTCATTATGAAAAAGAAGATTTGGGCCAATAGACAGAGCAGAGGCCCACATTTATACAGTATGATCCCTGGAAACTGGAGATTTGCCATGCATACTATGGATCAATGTTATTATACAATCTCGCATCCAACAGTTCTTACATTTTAAACAATAACAATATTTTTTTTCTAAGAATAAAAGAATAATAACTAAAGTGGAGTGATGAAGATAGGAGAATGAATATGTAAATCATACTATTACTATTCTTATACCAACAAATAAAATTCTTATTCGCCATTTAACTCTTTAGATAATTATTCACCGTTTATGTTAACATGAAATTTATACTATAAATTAATTATGTATAGGAATATCTTTTAAGTAATAATTATGATTGAATTAATTTAATAGTGTGGCGATACGTTATAAATGGGACATCAAATAATAAAAAAAAATATTTACACTAAAATTTGTTCAAACTTAAACCTCATATTAAGTTTAGTTTCTTATCAATTGTCAACTCAGAATCTTTCTTATTATCATTTTTATTTAATCACAATTAATTGATTATTGTATTTATGTAGTTAATATTATTATTATTATTATGATGATGATGAGAATGTGATATTATGTAATTAAATGTTTACATCAAAATATTTTACTCATGATTACGTGTAGCTTGTTGAAGTAAAAGAGTCAGTGCACATATTTATTTTTGATATTTGTGTAAACATTCATTTAACATAATATTCTAAGAGAGAAGTCCTTAAATAAATTCTTTTTATGTCTTTCTACATGCTCTCCTAGGGTTTTGTGTGTTGAAACCCTAGGTAGTCGTTAGAGCTTTCTAAAGACTATATATTCTTTCCATCTGCACTCATATTAGTTAGTGATTTCTAAGGCATTTCGTCCCTCTATTTATTGACGTGATCAATGTTGGTATGTTATAGTAAGGGTGTTGAGAGGTGGATTGTCATGGCGGAGCAACAAGAGACGATATTCCCTGAGGAGGAGGAAATTGTGGTTCTACTACCAAAGGAGGAGGATTCTATGGGTGAGGAGACATGGTCGATGATTGACTTTTGGTTGGTGGGGAAGGTTTTGACCTATGGTGTTTTCAACACTAAGGCTTTCAAAACTATGATGGTGCAATCTTGGAAGGCTTGGGGAAGGGTGGAAATAAGGGACATTGAATGTAATCTTTTCTCTTTCTGCTTTTTTCAAAAGCCGAACCGAGATTATGAACTGAAGATGGCGCCATGGAATTTTGATCATAATTTGGTGGTTTTGGGGGAGTTGGAGAGGGATGCGAATCCAAAAGAGGTGAACCTATCCAAATGTCTTTTTTGGGTACGTACCTACGAGCTGCTTCTAAACTTGAGAACGAAGGGAGTGGCACAATGTGTTGCGGAGGCAATGGGGGTTTTGTTGAATAGGATGAAATCGAGGAGAATAGGTTGGGAAAGTCAATGTAGGTTAGGACGTTGATTGACATTATGAAACCTCTTCGTCGTGGCATGCAAGTGAGGAATGGGAAGAAGGAACCCATTAGGGTTTCTCTCAAATATGAACAACTATGCAATTTTTATTACAGGTGTGGATGCTTGGATCATCAATTGAAGTCATGCGAATTGTGTGACGAGGATAGTACAAAAGGAGGTGATGGCCTTCTTTTTGGTCCATGGCTTCGTGCTTCACCTTTAAGGTCCTCAGTTGTTGGAGGGATCAATCACGAAGTGGTCGTTTATGGGAGTGTTTTAAGGAAGTTGAAAGTGGACTATGAAAAGAAAGAAAATGTGAGTCCCACTTTGGAGGAGGAAGGGGTCCAGGTTAAACAAGTTCTTGATTCACTTTTACGGCTGCAATGGTCATATGATTCTTTGAAGGGTAATGGGATGGAGGGAGGTGTTGCTGATATTTCAGAGGGTAACACTCACGTGCATGAGGAACCCTCGTTTGTGAAGGATAGTGTTAGGCAAGTCCTATGAGTTTGGATGGGTAGGGAATTAGTGAATCAACCTCGATTAATGATCTGAAACCTTTTGATCCTTTTAAAAAAACCACGAATCCACAAATGGGGCATAATTCGAGGGGTAAGAAGTGGAAGCACCAAGTAAGAGTGAGTGGCAGGCCAAATGTGGAGGGGGTTGTGGAGCATGGTAAGAGGAAGGTGGATACAAGGATGATGAATATTGATGAGCATGATGAGCAGAGATTTATGAAGAAGCCAGTTCTTTTGGAGGAAAAGGCCGTGCTTGTTGATTAGGCCCATCGAGAACTATGAAAACCTTAAGTTGGAATTGCTATAGGCTTAGGAACCATGGGCAATTTGAGCCTTGCGAAGGCTCATTTTTTACGAAGGTCCCAACTTGGTTTTTGTCATGGAAACCAAGAAAAAGGTGGTAAAGGTTTGGTTCATGTTTTTGTGGTGGATTGCTCAGGAGATGGATGGCGATGGGCTGGAGGTCTCTTTCTCATATGGAATGATAGATTGGAGGTTGAGATCATATCTTTTTCGCAAAACCATATTTCTATGTGGGTCACGTCTTTGCTACATAATATGAAGTTTAAGTTGTTCACAATATATGGTTTTCTATAAGATAGTAGGAAGTAGTACACCATGTAGCTGCTTGAGTCTCTGCGACCCAAGAAGAAGGTTCTATGGGTATGTGTGGGAGATTTCAACATAATTCTCCATTTGGACGACAAAATTGTGGAAATCCGGTGAATCTTGATCAAATCAACTTGTTTGCCAGTACATTTGATGAATGCAGACTCTTAGAGCTTGGTTTCTTAAGCTGTTGGTATATCTGAACAAATAGAAGACGAAGGGCGGATAATATACAAGAATGACTGGAAAGGGCCGCCGCACATGCACAATGGAGGGAAATGTGGAAGGACGTTCATGTTTTTCACTTAGCAAGGTTTGGATAAGATCATAATCCAATCCTTGTTTCCTTTGATACTGCAAAGAAGAGGCCAGGGAAAAGAGAGAAAATATATAGGTTTGAGCAGATATGGATAGAGGAATAAGAGTGTGAGTATGTTGTGGTAGCTTCATGGAGGAGTGGAGTAAATATTTTGGCCAATATTGCTCATACAGGTTCAAACCTAAAGGAGTGGGGGAAGGCCAAATTTGGCAACCTAAAGAAGAAGATTAAGGATGGAAAGAAGAGGCTAGAATAGTTACAGAAGGAGGAACAGTTCGAAAAGATCATATTGGCCATCATTGAAGCGAAGAGGGAGTTAGATAAGTTTATTTGATAGGAGGAAATTTTCTAGTAGCAATTATCTAGAGCTAGTTGGCTTCAACATGGTGATATGAATACCACTTTTTTCCATAGGAAAGCATCCCAAAGGAGAAAGACAAATAAAATTGACTGTCTCAAGGACGATAATGAAGCTTTGCATGAGAACGAGGAGGACATTGCCGAGGTGCTTATTGAATAAGTGTTGGAAGCGGTAAAAATGATATATCCTATAAAGGCTCCAAGTCCTGATGGTACACCTATCTTATTTTATAAACATTTCTGGGACATTGTGGGATAAGATGTGTTGTCCCAAGTGCTTCATATACTTAATGAGGGAAGAGATCCTTCAAGTATTAATAAAACTCATCTTGTATTGATTCCTAAAGTAAAAAATCCTTCCCATGCAAATGAGTTTATACCTAGCAGTCTATGCAATGTTATTTTTAAAATAGTGACTAAGACAATAACAAATAGACTGAAGAGGATTCTTCCTAACATAATTGGGGAAATTCAAAGTGCTTTTGTTCCTAAACAATTGATAACTGATAATGCACTTATTGCTTTTGAATGTTTTCATTATATGAAGAACAAGGATAAGGGAAGGATGGGATATATGGGCCTGAAATTAGACATGTCTAAAGCCTATGATAAGGTGGATTGGATTTTTTTGAAGCAAGTAGTTTATACTATGGGGTTTCCTGCAGACTAGATATCTCTAATAATGAATTGTGTGCAAACTGTCTTTTTCGATCTTGGTGAATGGAAGCCCACATAGGGAGTTCAAGCCACATAGAGTGTTGGAACCAAAAACGTATGAAACATCTAGTCCCTCAAAATTTTGAAGATAACAAACTTATTAAAGTTTAAGTTTCTGTTTGAAGATAACAAACTTACAACGTCCAAAACCATGGTGTCCAACAAGCTAGTCTTAACGAACGTCCAATAGACCCGTTATAATGATCATTCAAATGTAAGTCTCTTTCTTAATAACAAGATGTTTAAAGCTAAGACTCATATACAAAGTTCATCCAAAAGTAAAGTCTATATCCAAACGACTAAGTGTTTAAAACTTATCTACACTATGCTTATGTACATCTCGATCTTAATGACTTATCTATTTTAAGAGATCTAATGTTCATATGTCTAAGCATTAAATGGAAGACAGATACATTTTAGTACATGAGCATAGTGGTTCATAAAAAGGAAGTTAACTTATCAAGTTGGCAAGCAAAATGAAGAATGTTCAAAAAAACAAACCTCTAACGCAGTCTGCACTTTCCATTTTAGTGCAAGAACAAAAACCACTTTTCTGACTTCTTTGAAAGCTCAATACACGTGCCTTTTCATGAGGACTAAAGCTTGTTTTCTCAACGGCTCTTTTTCTACAAAGACTATTTATACCAGCTTAAGAGAGAAGAACAAGTGTGAAGCAAAGTGAAGAGACAAACTAATAAAAGAAACAATTGTTTTCTTATGCTTATTGGACGATCTTGAAAAACTCTCTGAAGTGTTTTTGTATTGTACTTAAACTTTCATATTCTCACATTGTGAGTTGAATTCCTTAAAAACAACTGCTTTTGTTGTGAAAGCCTGGAGAGGCTTAGTGAGAAAGAATACTTGGGTGGTTAAGCAATCTGGGTTGATTGCTTTGTAAAGCCTGAAGAGGTTGTGAAGAATACTTGTGTAACCTAAGGTTGGCTAGTGAACACCTTCTGGATGAAGGGACTGAACGCAACTCAAGTTTGAGTGAACCAATATAAAAACGCTGTGTCTTTGTCTTCTCTTACCTTTCTTTAACTATCTTTCGAACTCACTTTCAAACAAAGGGATTAAAACTTTTTTTAATCACACAATTCAACCCTATTTCTTGTGTGATTCTTGTTATTTCAATTGATATCAGAGCTCGACCTCTTGGGGTTGAGCATCTAACAGTGTAGGGGTAAAAAGATCCCGAGCATACATGGATAACAAAGGAAAGGTTGTAAATAGACTACTGCTCTTCTAAAGTCAAAACTATAACTACTAGAAACAAAGAATGATAGCATTCTTTGACGCATGCCACATTGATGTGTGGGATATGGTGGAAACTGGTGACTATTTGCCCTTGGACCAAAATGAAACTAAGTTACCTAGAGGTTAGTAAACAGAAGCACACAAACAAAGGTACTTACTTAACTCTAAAGCTTGAAATGCTATTATGTGCGCACTATTTGAATCAGAATATGAAAAGGTGCACAACTTAAGAAGTGTCAAAAAGATGTGAGATACTCTTGCGCTTGCTTATGAGGGTACCTCACAAGTAAAGATATCCAAACTAAGCTTAATTGTAAGACAATATGAATATTTTACTATGGATGATAATGAAACTATTGAACTTATCTTTGGTAGATTTCAAACTATCATAAATAATGTGAGATCCCTAGGTACAACTTATGATAACTATAATCATATTGACAAAATTTTAAAAAGTTTGCCTAGACAGTGGAGACCACAGGTTACAGCATTGAGAGCGTCCAAAGACTTAACAACACTCTCCATGGAAGAGCTACTTGGAACTCTCAAGGTTTATGAGTTAGAGCTAAAACAAGATGAAGGACAGAAAAGAAAGTCCATTGCCTTAAGCATATAGCGTCCAACAAAAGGATTATTGTCCAAAGCCCTGAATGTGGAAGAATCCTTTGAGGAAGCGTTCGAAGAAGATGACTCTGATGAGGATGAGATATCTTTCATATCAAGAAAGATACAAGCCATGTGGAGAAAGAATGGGGGGTCGAGAGCTAGAAACTTCACAAAGAAGTTTAGTAAGGAGCCCAAGGAGAAGAGTCCACCAGTCTGCTTCGAATGTAAGAAGCCTAGACACTTTAAAGCCGAATGTCCAAGCCTATAAAAGGAGAAAAAGAAAACCTTCTTCAAAAAGAGGAAGAAAGGACTCATGGCTACGTTGGAAGATATGGACCTATCCTCGTCGGAGAAAGAAGGAGAGGAAGAAGCAAATCTGTGTCTTATGGCGGAGACCAGTTTAGAAAGCTCAGAGGATGGGCAAGACAAAAAGGTAAATTTCAATGACATATTTTCCTTTCAAGAAGCATATAATGAAATGCTCTCTAATTCTTCAACTCTCTCAATAGGTTACAAAGATTTGAAAAAGAAGTTTTCCAAAATGACAAAAGAATTCAATTTACTTAAAGAAAATTATGAAAATATTGTGAGAGAGAATGAAAAATTAAAGGCAAAGGATATTCTAGAAGTAATACCTCCTAATGAAGCTTTAGAACTTCAGAAGGAAGTAAACCACCTAAAGGAAAGTCTATCCAAATTTGTCAATGGGACTGAAAAGTTAAATAAAATTCTGTCTTATAGACGAAGTCCACATGACAAGTTTGGACTTGGCTTTGTTAAAAAAGAAGTCTTTGGAATAGCTAAAGTTATTACTCATTGCAAATACTGTGGAAAAACCGATCATGAATCATCACGATGCATTCATCGTCCAGTCACGAAGGCATCCAATGGCTTCAGAACTAATAAGAAAGGACCCAAGTCCATTTGGGTACCTAAGTCCATGATTATTCCTGTTGCAGATTTACTTAACAACAGAAAAGAAACTCTAATCATGGTACCTGGACAGTGGCTGTTCACGACACATGATAGGAGAAAAGTTTATGTTCCAAAGCCTCCAATCAAAAAATGATGGATAGGTCACCTTTGGAGGAAATCAGAAAGGTAAGATTACGGGTATAGGTAAAATCGGTAAACACCCTTTTCCTTCTATTGACAATGTTTTATATGTTGAAGGACTTAGACACAATTTGCTGAGCATAAGTCAATTATGTGACAGTGGACACAATGTTTTCTTTGACAAAGATGAATGTACAGTTAGAAACTTGGATGAATCTATATTATTTTCTACTAAAAGGCAAAGCAATCTATATAAGATTGACCTAAATGACCTTACAAATCAAAATGTGTCATGTCTAGTATCCATCAACGAGAATCAATGGATTTGGCACAAGAAACTTGGACATGCAAGGTTGAGGTTAATCTCAAAGCTAAATAAGCATAACCTTGTAAGAGGACTTCCAAATCTTATATACAAATCAAATGTTCTCTGTGATGCATGTCAAAAAGGGAAACAAGTGAAAAGATTTTTGGACTCAAAAAATATTGTTTCCCCTACTAGACCACTTGAACTTCTACATATTGATTTGTTTGGACTTACTAGAATAGCCTCTCTTAGTGGAAAACAATATGGGTTAGTTGTAGGAGATGACTTTATACTAGATAGACATGGGTTATGTTCCTAAAACACAAGGATGAGTCTTACAAAATTTTTTCTATATTTTGCAAAAGAATTCAAAACGAAGAAGGTGTTTGCATAGCCTCAACCAGAAGTGATCATGGAGAAGAGTTTGAAAAGGAAAGTTTTTAAAGGTTCTGTGAGGAGAATGGAATGCTCCATAACTTCTCTGTACCACGTACACCGTAACAAAATGGTGTGGTAAAGAGAAAGAATAGGTCATTACAAGAAATGGCTAGAACCATACTTAATGATAACTCTACTCCTAAACACTTCTGGGTTGAAGCTGTAAACACGGCATGTTATTTACAAAATAGAATATATATTAGACCTATTTTGAAAAAGATTCCTTATGAATTGTGGAAAGGACGAAAACCCAACATATCATATCTAAACACTAAGGACAATCTTGGAAAGTTTGATTCTAAGTGTGATGATGGAATATTGCTAGGTTATTCTAAAATGTCTAAGGCATATAGAGTTTACAACTCTAAAACCTTAACGGTTGAAGAAGCCATTCATTTAAAGTTTAATGATAATAAGCCTGATAGAGAACAATCAGAGCTAGACGAATCCTCTGTAGATATGAAGTTTTATGATACCAAGCAACCAGTGTCCAGAATCCAGTTGGACGATCCAAAGGAAGAACAAAAGGAAGCATTTGGATGACAATGGCATATGGGGATTTACCACCCAGAAGATCAAAATCTTGGAAGTGTATGTGATCATGTCAGAACAAGATCAACCTTCAAGGAGCAAGCTCAAACTACCTTGATTTTCCAGATGGAACCAAAGACAGTAGATGAAGCTCTCCTAGACGAAGGCTGGATTAAAGCTATGAAGGAAAAACTAAGTCAGTTTGAATGAAATAATGTATGAATGTTAGTTCCTGTACCTAAAGATAAATCTATTATAGGAACAAAATGGGTGTTTCGTAACAAGTTGGACGAGGCAGATAAAGTGATAAGAAACAAAGCTAGACTTGTAGCTCAAGGCTATTCTCAACAAGAAGGTATAGACTTTATTGAAACTTTTGTACTAGTAGCTAGACTAAAAGCCATTCGCATCTTACTTTCATTTCCTGCTCATAGTAATATGAAACTTTATCAAATGAATGTACAAAGTGCATTCCTCAATGGTATAATAAATGAAGAAGTTTATGTAAAACAACCTCTTGGGTTTGAGTGTGACACTTTTCCTAAACATGTTTTCAAACTCAAAAAGGCTTTATATGGACTTAAGTAGGCTCCTAGAGCTTGTTATGAAAAGCTAAGTTCTTTTCTTTTAGAAAATGGTTTCACAAGAGGAAAAGTAGACACTACTCTATTTCGCAAAAACGTCCATTCACATTTTATTATTGCACAAATATATGTGGACGATATCATATTCGGTGCTACTAATGAAGCTTTATGCAAGAATTTCTCTAAGCTTATGATAGCAGAATTTGAGATGAGCATGATGGGAGAATTAAAAATTTTCCTAGGATTACAAGTGAAATAGACTAACAACGGCATATACATACATCAAACAAAGTATGCAAACAAGCTACTCAAGAAGTACAAGATGGATGATGCCAAAGAAATAAGCACACCAATGCATCCATCTTCAGTACTTAGACTAGACGACACATCCAAAAAGGTAGATGAAACCACATACAGAGGTATAATAGGATCTCTACTATATCTTACAGCGTCCAGACCTAATATCATGTTTAGTGTATGTATCTGTGCTCATTTTCAATCTGATCACAGAGAAAGTCATCTCATAGCAGTAAAAAGAATATTTAGATACTTAAAAGGAACCACTAATCTTGGTCTATGCTTTAAGTCGAATAAAGATTACAGGTTAGTTGGATTTTGTGATGTTGACTATGCTGGAGATAGAATAAAACGAAAAAGCACCAGTATGTCACCTCATTGGTGGAAATCTTGTCTCCTAGATGAGCAAAAGACAAGGGACAATTGGCCTATCCACAGTAGAAGTAGAATACTTCTCAACAGCATCCTGTTGTTCACAAATTTTATGGATTAAGCATCAACTAGAAGATTACAGTACTATGAGAGTAAAATTCCTATCCTCTGTGATAATACTGTTGCCATAAATTTATTTAAAAATCCTATATTGCATTTTAGAGCAAAGCACGTCGAAATAAAACATCACTTTATAAGAGATTATGTTCAGTAAGGGGTTTGTGATATTCAGTTCATTAACACTGAAATTCAATTAGCAGACATATTTACAAAACCTCTTCTTGAAGATGAACTCATCCATATTTGAGGCCGTCTTGGGATGGAATTTATAAAGGAATAAATATATTTCATGAGCCTTGACCATCCAATGATAGATAGCGTCCAAAGTCATACAGCTTCCATTATCATTACATCGTCTATCATGCATGCGTCCATTAGTTTTACGGTTCGCATTCCATAACGATTCATATTTATGCACATAAAATCTTTATCTGTGCATAATCATGTTTTCACTGATAATGATTTGAAATAAATGCTTTATTCTATGTCTGAGTCACTTGTGCGCAGTAAATTGCCGTCGTAAGACGTGTGCGCCTGAACCAACATTTAATGCGCTTTATCTCCCTTTAAAATTTAAAAAACTATCAAAACAGAAACCCATCAGTTATTTCCTATACACTTAAACACCTGCAAACCAAACACTCTTACCCGATTTTTGCCATTTCTGAAACTCTCTCTCTCTCTCTTCATCTCCCAAAGCTCTCGAACCCTAACCCTCAAACCTTCAAAAATGGTGATGGAGAAAATCGATGCTGCCATAAAATTCATGGCTCGTGTGGAGAATCTGGACAATGTTATTGTTCTAATTGAAAGCCGGTTCGACATACAAGCCCTTGATGACATGGGTGTCAAGGTGAAGGATAACCTGATGTGCTATGGAATCCTGAACTACTTCCACCCGAACGAGATCATTTATCCAGAACTCATCAGACGTTTCTGGAAATCTGTAGAGTTCTCCAAAACAAACATAGTTGGTACTGTTTTGGGAGTAAAGGTCATTTTGGACCTGGGGAGCATCGCGTAAGCCATTGGATGTGAGCGTACTAGCTCTTACATCAAGAACGGTTGGGAAGATAGCTTCAGAGGACATGAAACGATGGACGCCACCTTGATGGGACCAAAAGGTGAAGGACCTATTGAATACAACAAGCTGACTAAGGAAGGGAAGGTGTACCAATAGTTCCTAAACAAGGGAATACTGCACAAAGTTGGGTTTAAGGACAACGTAACCTTCTTGCATTGGTTTACTTTGTTCCATATGATCACATGACAACAGTTCAACCTCCCTCACCTCATCCTTAGCAACATTTTCAGGACGATGAAAAGACGAGGAGAGTTCGACCAGATCACCTATGCCGCTCTGTTAAATAGGGTGTTCTAGATGCAGCAAGTTTACCATGCCTTATTTGCTCTATTTGTTGGTGAGCAAATTGAAACCAGGATATAGGGTGGTGGCCATAGGTTCACCCAGGTGCTTTTTGGTTGTAACAACATCGCCCAAATGAGAGCTGGGTTTGTGCTGACAGCTTTGGAGAAGTCTGACAAGATGGTGGACGTCAAGGAAGAACTTGTTGAGGAAGCACCTCAACCTGTTGAACAACGAGCTTTCCAACCAACTGAGTCGATGGACGATTAAGCTTTATTCGTCCATCCTATCGTTGTCGCTAGACCGTCCACCAGGAGGCAACCATCCAGAGTGAGGTCATTCAGAGCAACAAGATCTAAGACATAACAACCTCCTACTCTGCCTGCTCCTCCGGTTGCTGCTCCTTCACCTACTGTATCTGCACCTGCACTTGCACTCGCTCTTGCTAAGAGAAGACTCCAACTGATAGTGGAATTTGATGATGAGGACGATGAGCCGATCGGAGTTCTTCTGAAGAAACAGAAGACCGCTATAGTCGCAATTCCTATCCAACCTGAAGCCCAAACCGTCCAATCCACTCATTCTTTCAAACGTTTAGGTGAAACTCACCGAACACATACCACAATAAAGAAAAGTAAGGTATTTGCCCTTGTTGTTGGTTCTGTTTTTAAGATGATTTTGTTGAATCTATAATCATTGAGCCAACTAAATAGCCAATCCTATCACAAACAGAAATTCTCCTTGACCAAACACAAGCCCAACCACAAGCACAAACACTAACCGCACCTGAACCAAACATGTTACTGCCTGGTGATGATGATTATACTTGCGCCATTCCCACCCCTGACATCACTAAACTATACCTTTCCATCAAGCCCCCCATGCAACCTTCATCATCTTCTCTCATTACACTGGACACGTCTTTTGGCCGACTAGAAGACTTGGAGAAAACCAAGAAGCAGTGGCCCTTACTTTGCGTTGAAGGCAACAAGCAAAATCTAGTGGATAACAATGCGATCATCTTGCACTTAGAGCCTGAGTTTGGCTTTGATTATTCGCCTATATGTTTTGAGTGCTACATAGAAGACTATGTTCATCAACCATCTGAAGCATATTTGGCTCTGCCTCTAGAAGTTATTGAACACCTATGGCTCAAGTGGTTCATTAGAAGGAGGTATTCCAAACTTATGTGAGCTTGGTGCCTAACTGCACACCCTCCTAGAGTACTTCAACATAGAGTACCTCCAGTTGAGGAGATTGAACAAGTTTTGCAACAAAGGCTTGGTCAAGTGTCCGAAAGGACCATCCACATTAGGCTTGTCGATCTGAAGTTTAAGCCTTTGGATTTGGAAGAAGTTGGATTCTTTCCCTCACCCTATGATCAGATGTTTTGCAACTCTGTGAAAAGCTTTGCACATTTGAAGTATCAGTTGTTTATCCCTCCCACTCAACATGTTTCACCATCAACAACCATCTGCATCCAACCAAACCACATCTGCCTAAGGCTTCCAACCTTGGATGTGAATAGCAAAAGAGATGAAGTTATTGACCAAGACACACTCCTTGCCCTTACCGTCCAGAGTGGAGTTTCAACAACATCTAAGCATTACTCCAGACTGGTATAGGGCTAACCATCTAACACAAGAGATGGACGAGGGGGATGTTGAACGCTTCTGGCACCAACACATGTTCACCTGTGAGCAAGAAGTGTCCGGCGGTAGACTTTCACCAGACAACAAAGCTGAAACTTCAACAGTGGAGACTTATAAGTACATGCAGCGACCAACTCATGTCTTTCATTACTCTAATACATCTGCTGCCTTCGTTCATCCAGCTGATGAGCGTCCTCTTTTGGGTATAGAGACGTCCATTCTCTACACTTTTATTGCTGCTTTCACACACCCAAAATCCTTCTAGCCACCATACCCTTGGGAAACACCACATCCACACCAACTTCACATTCCAACACTTAAATTTTTGGAAGCACCACCTCCACCTTCTGATGTTCCACTGCCAACTCTTTCTCAACCACCCACACAAACACCTCCACCACCATTAGCTCCCGGTTCACAAGCCTTTGCCAGCCTTCCCACTACCCTTCTTGCCCCTCCAACCCTTCCACCCGTTGACCCGACAGTTCAACAATACGTTGCCACCCAACTCTAACCCATCATGACCCTTTTCCAAACAGATTATCCAAAACCAACAAGAACTTCTCCGCACCCTGTAACCATCCCCATCTCCACCTCCACCTCCCTCGCCACCCAAGTGACAATGATGTTTGTCTTTTTCCTTCTTTGAATGTCTATTTTTTTGATAATGACAAAAAAGGGGAGAAATAATAGAAATAAAGTATATGTTTTGCTATGTTCTGCTACTCTGATCTTAAGTTTTTCTGTTGCTCTGATGCATTACGATCTGTTGTATTTATTTTTTTCTTGCTCTATTGCCTAATTATTCTATATTGTTCTGATGTCTTCTGTTGGTTAAATTTTTTTTGCATTACATGCATTCATGCATAAGCTGAGTCCTGGATGATTATTTGATCTAATACTTTATATGTCTCAAAAGTATGTAAAGTTGTTGATATATCAGACTCAGTGGGGGCATTATAGTAAGTTTATTGAAACCCATCTATGCAATGTGTTTTCTTGATATATATATATATATTCGCAAAAATTAAAAACTAATAAGGTTTGTCATCATTAAAAGAGGGGGAGATTGTTGGAACCAAAGACGTATGAAACGACTAGTCCTTCCAAATTTTGAAGATAACAAACTTATTAAAGTTTAAGTTTCTATTTAAAGATAACAAACTTACAGCGTCCAAAATTGTGGCGTCCAACGGGCCAGTCTTAATTGGCGTTCAATAGACCCGTTATGACGACCGTCCAAATGTAACTCTTTTTCTTAAAAACAAAATGTTTAAAGCTGAGATTCATATACAAAGTTCATCCAAAAGTAAAGTCTATATCCAAACGACTAAGTGTTTAAAACTTATCTAGATTATGCTTATGTACATCTCGATCTTAATGACTTATCTATTTTAAGAGATCTAATGTTCATATGTCTAAGCATTAAATGGAAGACAGATACATTTTAGTACATGAGTGCAGTGGTTCATAAAAAGGAAGTTAACTTATCAAGTTGCCAAGCCAAATGAAGAATGTTCAAAAAAGCAGACCTCTAACGCAATCTGCACTTTCCATTTTAGTGTAAGAACAAAAACCACTTTTCTGACTTCTTTGAAAGCTCGATACACGCGCCTTTTCATGAAGACTAAAGCTTGTTTTCTCAACGGCTCTTTTTCTACAAAGACTATTTATACCAGCTCAAGAGAGGAGAACAAGTGTGAAGCGAAGTGAAGAGACAAACTAATAAGAGAAACAATTGTTTTCTTATGCTTATTGGATGATCTTGAAAAACTCTCTGAAGTGTTTTTGTATTGTACTTAAACTTTCATATTCTCACATTGTGAGTTGAATTCCTTAAAAACAACTGCTTTTGTTGTGAAAGCCTGGAGAGGCTTAGTGAGAAAGAATACTTGGGTGGTTAAGCAATCTGGGTTGATTGCTTTGTAAAGCCTGAAGAGGCTGTGAAGAATACTTGTGTAACCTAAGGTTAGCTAGTGAACACCTTTTGGATGAAGAGACTAGACGCAGCTCAAGTTTGAGTGAACCAGTATAAAACCTCTGTGTCTTTGTCTTCTCTTACCCTTCTTTAACTATCTTTTGAACTCACTTTCGAAAAAAAGGATTAAAAAGTTTTTTAATCATATAATTCAACCCTTCTTCTTGTGCAATTCTTATTATTTCATAGAGGACTCATGCAAGGTGACCATCTATCACTTAACCTGTTTATTATATGTGCAGAGGCCTTTTTTGCCATGCTATATAAATCAGTGGAGCAGGGTGTGTTGCATAGAATTAGGGTGTCCAACTTAGCACCTGTGATTTCACATTTGTTTTTTTGCAAATGATAGCATAATTTTTTCCAGAGCAATAAGAAAAGAGGCAAGAAATCTTTCTTTGATTCTCAAATTATATGAGGAAAAGCATTTAGACAAAGGATAAATCTTTCCAAGTCAAAGCTTTCATATAGCTGACATGTGCGTAGTAACAGAGTTGATGAGCTTATAAAGTTGTTGGGAGTAAAGGCTATGGAATGCCATGAGAGATACTTGGGTCTTCTTACTATGAGTAAAGGCTGTGGAATACCATGAGTCCTGGTGTGACCTATTGGGCAGTCCTCCCGTCCCATCAGGTGAGTGCGACCTTGGCTACTCAAAAACGCATGTCTGAGTCTTTTCCTCGCCTGTTTTTGCGCCTGTGAACTCCTTTTGTGGTCTTTAACTCATTGTTGCTTCTTTTGGATGCCTTGTTGGGTTTATACCTTGTGACTATTATTTACCTTGAGAAAACTGAGTATGATATGAACTTATGTCAATGTTCCATGATAAAAGCCTATGAAAAGCTATAAACATTATATGTGACCATGCATCATGACATTGAATCATGTGGAGAAAAAAAGTATGTAGGAATTCGGCTAGTGAAGGCTGAGATAGGTTATCTAAACCTAGCCTAAGGGGTGGTACTTGGTGTGGAAACTCCAATGGCCTATGCTGATCCTATAGAGCCAGAGTATACTGGCAAAGCTGAGTAACCCTGACTAGTTGCTTGGGAATATTATACTAGTTGAGGGTGTGAAAGCCGAAGGCATCGGTACCGATGATATTTTATATGGCCGTGCACTTACTCCTAGTCTACTTTCGAGATGAACTTAGAATTGGTACCACATGTGCATGAGAAGTAGAAGCTAGGTATTGCATTACATACGCTTGTGTGTTTTGATTCTTGCATATTAATGTTATTTTAATTATGTATATGATGTGTATTCTACCTATCTCTATTATCATACTTTAAGCATGATGTGAGATGTATCTCACTCCCTTGTTTTCTAGTGTTTTCTTTCTATGTCAGTGATACACAGGTGACGTCCAGTAGGACTTTGAGAAGGAGTCTTAGAGTCGAGGCATTAGCCTCATTGCAGTTTATTTTACAGCATCTTTGGGTTTAGTCAGCTCTAATAGAAATGTGATATCGGGGTCTTTGTTATTTACTGTTTCAACTTTTGAACATTAGATTAATAGTTGTACTTCTTTAAATTGATTTATTTTCCAAAGACTTGTATGGCCAATCGTGGGCCACCATCTTTTGGTTAATTAGTAAAGTATCTTATGGAGTTTTAGTAAATGTGAGTTATGCATGTGATGTCCTTTACCGTGTGAAGAGAAAGATTCTAAATTACCGTTTCATTTGGCAAATGAAAAGTATATTATATTTTCATAATATTTATTTAATAATTAGTTTTGGGGTAAAGGGTGTCACAAACTATTGAGGAAGGTGAGCAATCTGCTTGGTGATGGCCTCAATCTGTTGAGTCAATGACTTATTCTAGGCTAGGGTAGCACTTTGAGAGTCCAACTCCTAGACTCCCCTTTCTCTTTTTAATATTGTTCCTCCTCTATTATGTTGGATCAAATGGTCATTAGAGGCCATAGCTTCAATCAGAGTCAGTGCTTCATCTGCCGTCTTTGTGTTTATTGTTCCACTCGTTGAGGCATCTAACATCAACTTATCATGTGGTCTCAACCCATTATATAAGATTTGCATTTGGGTAAGATCATCAAAGCCATGTCTTGGACAACTCCTAAGCAGATGCTTGAATCTCTCCCAAGCATCACAAAGTGATTCTCCTTCTTTCTAAGGAAAGATGGTTATGTTGGTTGTTGCCTGCAAGTATCTTGAATGAAGAAAGAATCTTTGCAAAAATTTCTTCTCCACATCTTCCTATTCTGTTAAACTTTGATTTGGATAAGATTGGAGCCAAGGTTTGGCTTTGCCTTCGACTGAGAAAGGAAAAGCTTTGAGGCAGATGGCTTCATCTGACACACCGTTGATCTTCACTGTGTCACACAACTCATAGAAGGTGGAGAGGTGTGCAATAGGATCTTTATGATCAAGGCCAACAAACTGGTTCTGCTGCACAAGATTCAACAATGCTAGCTTCAATTCAAAGTGGTTGGCTGTGATTTGGGGCTGCACTATACTAGAGTAGTGCCTTGGCCCTTGAGTGTATCTGTAATCTTCAAGTGTTCTTCTAGTTGGTTGCGCTCCTTCATCAGAATGGGAAGCGGTGTGAAGATTTTCTTGTTGACTCCTTTGTTTGGCTAATTCCTTTTTTCTTCTTTGCCTTGTTGTTGGCTTTCCAGGTAGTCTTTTCAATTTTTCGGTCGAAGAGTAGTTGATCTACTAGAGTTTTACCTCGCATACAAAAGACATAGCAAAACTAGAACCAAGGGGTTAGTACAACACAAAGGAAAAAGAATGTAATATTTAAAAAATGGATGAAAGAATAAAGGAATGTATATCTAAAATAACAACAAATGTGTAAATGCCTAGTATCAGGATGCAAGTCCCCAGCAATGGCGCTAGAAAACTTGTTAATCCATTAGCAAGTGTACCAATCGTACAAGTAGACAGAGAGGTACGATCTATCAATCAATATTAAACATTATTCTCATCATTACTTAAACTCAATTTATATCATATATGCTCTTGATCTCATAGCATATATCATTAGATATAAACTTCTTAGTCATTATCTATCATTTTAAAGACAACACTTAAATCTAAGTTCCAAACTATAAACTAGTAGGCAAGAGACTTAACCATTTATTTTCACTTTACCTAATACCTAACTTTTATTACATCATAATGATAATTAGATATAAACTTCTTAGTCCTTTCCTATCCTAATCACCTAAGTTTAGCTCTAATTTATGACATTATCATCTATTTGCCCGTACATATTAAGTTGTTGTTGAACATACCCTTGGACAAGGCTAAAAGACCACCCTTTATTACCACGAACTTTAATTAAACTTTAGTACCTAAATTATTCAACTTTAGATACTAATTCATTCTTAAACTAATTCTCTCTTTTTGCTCACTTTAACTTAAGAATGTATCTTAGCATACAAGTTCACTTATCTTATTGTCTTTTAATTTCCTAACTAGTTCCTAATCTAGATTAAGGCCAATTCTTTAATTCTTGTAATCCACCAACTCTAGAGCTTTAGGTTTTAAACAAAATATAATATAGTTGGTAACAATTAAATCCTTGCATATCCTTATAATTTCATACCTTTCTCATTTTCCATTACTAAGCAACATCAAGATAAGTATTAGCCAAAATACTTAGTAATTAATTCATCAACACATTATATTCATCAACATTTTCAAGCACAAATAATTAGTAATTAATTCCTAATAACAACAAAATTAACATAAAAATTAATTTCAAATTAACATAAAAAATTAATAACCATGTCCATATACTTGCTCCAAGGACAAAATCACATTGTTATGTCAAACAAAATCACAATAGATACAATCTAAAGCAAATCAAATTGTTCTATTTTACTTTTTACAGAAACCATAACCATTAGCAAGCATAATATATCATTTAAAACACCTAAAATTATCAACATATGAACTCAAAATTATGCAGCACAGGAAACGTAAAAATGAAAAATGCAACCATGACAACCATATAACCAGCTTTGAACCTATCCAATGATGCACGAAGGAGGTTTGGCGAGGTGCTACAATGGAGTTAGAAGGAGCTTCAACCTTCAAGGAGCTTTGAGCTTCTTGGAGCTTCGATGAGGAAGAAGGAAGTGAGTTTCCACTTCGCAAATGGCGTAATGAGGAGCAAACGATGAGGAAAGAACTTCAAAAACACGTGTGAGAAACAAATTTAGAGCTTCGAAAATGGCAGGGAAATATGGGTGAGGAAGGAGGATTTGAAGTCAAAGATGGTGGATGAGGAACAAATGAAGCGTGAAAGCCCCAAAGTAGAAAATAAACACACTTTTTAAATCGGTTCGAATAAGAACCAATTTTTAAAAAAATGCTTTTTAAATTGGTTCCTAGCTGAACCGATTTAAATTGTTCAACAAGTTTTCATTTTTTAATCCAAAAAAATGTTTCTAAACCGGTTCTAAGTGAACCGAGTTAAAAAGTTTGAAAAATTTTCAAAAATGCCATCACATCCTTATTTTAAACCAGTTCATTTTCAACCGAGTTAATTTCCTGCTTTTAAAAGGCAGATTTCGTAGTAGTTAATGATTGGTGGTTGGCTTGTATCCAAGGACTCAAGTAACATGGCTGGGGAACACTTGGTCTCCAATTAAGATGCCTTTGTTGGATCTAAATTTTCTTTCCAAATTCTATCAATCTCAAAACCCAAAATAGAAGACGTGTTGAATCATTTGCAAAGTGCTGAAATACAACGTGTCAGCAAATGATCTGTTGCCAGTCCTGTCTTACACGTACATAAACCGAAGTATAGAGCACACACGTATAAACCCAAAGAACAAATTACTTTAAAAGAAGTTTGATCATATACGCAAAATAATCAAACCGTGATTCTAATAACATACATTAACTAATTCTAAAGATATAAGAATTGAAAAAGAAGAAAACGAATATATATTATCCCTACATTAAAGTTATGTCTCCAATATCTTTAGCTAGGTATTTGTGTAGGCACCTTATGCTACACATCTACTAGCGGGAAGAAGCACACAGAAATGAAGCTATAATTTTTATTTTCTTATCATGGGGGGGTACCTATGTATATTTTTACAAAACTATAGTCTACGGAAGCATGCTCATATAGGATATAAAGAGACAAATAGGAGACAGGCTCAAATAATGTGTTAAGTAAGAAGGCTTGTGAAGGCATCATTTTAATAGGTTTTGATATTTTATTTCAAATCTTTCATATTATTAAAAGTGGGTGGACTCTTGAGTGATGCTTAACCAAAAAAATTCATGTAAAAAGTTAAAAAGAAGAATGACTTATTAGCCTCCTCTTTTTCCCTTCTTAATTGGTGTATTTTTTTTAAAGAGCCTAATGATAAACAAATAAACTTTTTTCAAGCGTTGACAGTGAGTTACACAAGGATGATATACAACTTGTTCCTGACCATTGTCTTCTGGGGAATTGTGGTTTAATTTGTGCATAGGAAATTGTGAATGTGTGTTTGATCCCAGATTTGATGAATCGGTGAATGTGCAGCCTAACTACTTATCATGAAGAATAAAATATACAGTCGTCTGCGTGATACTATCATATATTATCTCAAAATATTTATCACTTAAAAAAATAAGAAAATTTTAATTATTCATTAAGTTTAATGGTTATATATTATCAGTATAAAATGTTTTACACTGTCATCCAATTGAAAATTATTGTTAATATGACTTTTAAAGTATTTATTATAAAAGTCAACAAAATTACAGTAAATGATAGTTTGTAATTGGATGTAAATGTAAAACTATTTTACGCTGTCAGTGCATGACTATTAAACTCTTATTTATTAGTAATATTTTTATTTATTAATATATTACTTAAATATTAAGTAGATTTATAATTATATTTTAATGTTTTAATACAGATATTTTTTTTTAAAAATGATTATTTTTTATAGTAATTTATGTAATTAATATTTTTTTAAATATGTATCATCTTAAAAAAAATAATATAAGACAGAAAGAATAATTTTTAATTAAAATCTGAAAGAATAGAAGAACTAGGTAACATTAAACGATCAACTAAACATACAGATCGATTGTTTTCTGTGGTTATTCAAAATGATTTTAATTGAAGAAGGGAAAAGGAGAGAGAGTAAGGATGCGAAGGGGGGAGGCACAAGCACATGGGAACAGGGGAGCATGTGGAGAAGATTCAGAGCACTTTGATGAATTAATTTTTGGGGGAAAGAGCAACAGGGAATAACATGGTCTTACCCTATTCCAAAGGCTTTGCCCCCAAACTTCCAATAAATGGCTGCAGTTGCAAAGAGGCTTTGGTGTAGGCCAGCCTAGAGGTACACCTGGTGGGGTCCATGCCCAATGATACTCATTACGTACCCACCCTTTAATTTCACCACCACAGAAATCAATGGGCAACTGTGAGGGCAGGAGAGGCTACCTAGCTAGTGTCAAACAATATTTGTCTAATTGATAAAGATATGACTCATTTTTTCAACCAAATAAAAAAGAAGATATGACTCGTTTTATAAGAATGTAAATTTGAATTTTGTTAGAATTTTGATAATGAATAATTTGTAAGTATTTTTATAAATGTTTTTTAAATTGTGAGATCTATCTTATTCTTGATGAGTTTCTCACTGTGTTCTGAAAACGAGATTGGACTGGCTAGTCAGATAGAAAAACTGGTAAACCAGTCACCTGACTGGTTCAAATAAACTACGGAACCGACTTAAAGAAAAACTGGTCAAAAAACTGGAAAACGAGAAAACCGGTCAAAACTAGCCAAAAACTGGTTCACAACGCATCAAAGAAAAATGCTCAATACAATATTATTTTAATTTTTTCTTTAAAAAAATAAAAACCAACCTAAAGTATTTGTTATTTTCTTTTTTATTTTAAATATAAACTTGTTTTTATTAATAGATGTTGATGTGTATAATTAAAATTTATATTTAAATATCACGACATATTTGATTTGTACTTTTATAGGTATTGTAAATACAAAGAACCTATAAAATTATGTTTTATTTTTAATTTTTAGTATTATAAAATTATGATATTATGTTTTTTTAATATTATTTTATGTATTATTTAATTATTATTATTATTATTTTATTAATACTGGTTTAACTACGGTTAAATCATTGAACCTTTTTGAACTAATGTTTTGACTGGTTCAATGACCGTGTTTTAAAAATATTGGTTTCTCAAACCCAACTCACATAATTTTTTTTTAAATAATAATAATAATAAAGAGGCTACCTAGCTAAGTGGTGCGGGATTCCTGTGAGTTTAATTCCCCTAGATACGCTTAGCATTAGAAAAGTGAAAGCACCCAATGATTTCTCCATCAATGGAAAAAAGACACATTCCATCCCATTCCCTTATAAGTCTCTATTCATTCATAATCCATTTGCTCATCGCCCTTGTAAAAATTATGATATCATGAGTCATCATTACTGATCCCGGAGAACTAGCAAGTTCGTGATCGGAAAAAAGATACCCTCAATTTGATTTGAACCTTCAAGATACATATGTCTATCCCCCTATCTTATAGCTAGCTTTAAATTATTGGTACATATATATCCAAGAAATTAAAGTGGGGTATGGTAACGTGGGCCAATTATATTAACTAACAAATTATGTTTATTGTTTTAGAGCCTCTAAGTATATATATATTAATCTCATATTTCATTTATAGAACTTGATTAGAATATACTAATAATGTTCTTTACATTATTATTCAATCATAGATTGACATATAATTAAAATTTATTATGTTTTATAATAATTATTTTAAAAGTTACATTTTAGAAAAATTTGATTAGTTGAAAATATAAAAATTTTTAGACCGACATTTTATTAAATTTAAACTCTTATTTGTACATCTCATTATTATGAGATAAACTATACAACGTGAAATTCTATTTTCTATTCATTGAAAGGATTGGCTGAACTTAAAGAATTTACAACCAAATCTATCTTTACCATGCATGCCTAAGAAAACACCTCTACGGGATTGGAGTGAATATATTCCAAAATCTCAGTCTATGTTTGATAGAAAATGGCCAAATATATCCAGCAGATGCCAGACTCGCTTTAATTAATTTAATTCCAAGTGCAAGTTCCATCACTGATGCAAATATACTTATAAAATGACTGCTTGAGGCATGCATTTCAAAATTTTCTATTATACTTCCCTCCTTGGATTCTGGATTTTCACGTTGCCGAATGCCAGGTTTCCTCGTCACACATGCATGACCTAACAAGTTAATTACCTTAAAAATCAAGTGGGTTTTATTTGGCAAGATTCCAACTTGATTAAAAGTTGTCCACTATGTACGTTGGCATTTTTATCAAAGATTGGCCTGCCTTCGGTGTAGAAAATTTAGTTTCATTTTATTTTTGGGGAATAAAAAATTGATTTGTTTTTCTTACTCAAATCAAATCAATTCTATTGGGTTTCAAGTATTTGAAATTTTGGACCGATTACAAATACCCCAATAATGTATAAGTAAGTGGTATGTCAAGCACAAGCAAGCTACATCTAGATCTCTCCAAAAGAAACCAAGCTTTCTTCTTTTTATTGGGATTGCTTGTTCTTTTAGTGTGGACAGGTATTAACTAAACTAGACTTGCATGATCCTAATCTCTCATTTCCAGTCCATGCTGAGCAATTAAAGGCCAAAAATCCCATATAATACATATAAAATAAGTTATTTTGTATGGCCCGGAACATCATTCTCAAATCATTGAGTTTGAACTGAATTTTCATTTATTTGTGACATTTTTTTATGTAACATTTTTTGTGGACTTGAACTTATCTCTAACGCAATTAATATATACATATTAATTTAAAAAAAAGAGAGAGAGAAATATATAAGCTTTATCATAATTTGAATAAAAATTCCACCTTAAAATATTGGGAAAATTTGTGTTAAAAGGATACAAAAATCAGCAGCCATATGTATATATAAAAGAAATGTTTGTGCATCATTATAATTTCAACAATTTTTCACATTAAAGTTTTGAGAAAACCATTTGTGTTACAGATCACACATCTGTGAATTTCTGTGCATCTCTATATTAAAGTTAAGGGAATATAAAAATCAGCAGCCACAAATGCATCTGCGTCTATATACATGTATATAATCAATTAACAAAAGTGTCAAATTTTATAAAATAATATTTTTAATAACTTTTAAAAAATTAAATTTTATTTTTTTAATTATTTTTACAAAATAGATTATGTTTACAAAATTTAATATAATTTAAAAATGAATTAATATTTTAACATTTCATTATATCACTTTATTTTAAATTTAAAGATTAACTTATATTAATAATTATGCAAACAAAATTTTAAATAATTTAGACAATTATGAATAAATATATATTTTACTAGTAAAAATATTATCAATATTTTAAATAATATATCATTTGTTAAAATTACATATATATATATATATATATATATATAACAGAGAGAGAGAGAGATTGATTCATATAACACTTTCTTTACAGTAATAATTTTTATCTCTTTTTACATTGGTTTGGTGGAGTTAGATTGTTTTAGTTGGGATGACTAAATATATAAAATATTATTTAAAAAGTAATTATATTAAAAAATGAGTAAATTACACTCGCACCCCCTCAATTTCTTTGAAATTACACCTGATACCCCTCCATTTTGGCGCACTACAATAAATCCCTTAAAAGTCTACGAAATGTAACACTGACCCCCCCCCCCCCCCCCCCCCCCCCCCAACCGTTAGATGTCATCAAAAACATTTACAAAAAGTGAGCATGTGCTGCTCACATGACCTTTAATGAATTTTTCTTCCAAAAATACTCTCATCTTCATCTTTTAAACTTCACAATCAAGGTCAGCGAGGTTCATACAGATAGTCAATATTTTATGTTGCATGATTAAAATAGAAAGTAGTTGGGTATATGATAGTTAGGTCTGTAAGATTTATTTGCAAAATTCAAACATGCTTTTGAAGGGTATATGGTATAGGAGAAATGCAGTAAAAGAGCTAACACCAGCTTAGCATGAGATATAAAGATAATGAAACCATTGAAGCAAAATTCTTGGAAATTATTGGAAATACTAGATTTGGTTCAAGGAAATCAACTACCAGAATTTAAACTACTGCACCTTGTGTTAAAAGAGGAGAAGAAGGTGTCTCCAATGAAGTTGTCATTTGCGTATGGTATGATAGTGCTCAGAAGAGATAAAGAATAGATAAAAAAAGGTAAGGAAGTTAAGTTTAAAAGATGAAGGTGAGAGTATTTTTGAAAGAAAATTTCATTAAAGGTCATGTGAGCAACACATGCTCACTTTTTGTAAATGTTTTTGATGGCATCTAACGGTAAGGGGGGGTCGGTGTTACATTTCACAGACTTTTAGGGGGTTTATTGTAGCGCGTCAAAACGGAGAGGTATCAAGCGTAATTTTAAAGAAACTGAGGAGGTGCGAATGTAATTTACTCTAAAAAAATAAACTTAATTGTATTATGATACACAATGACTAACATGTGATTTTTCCTTTTTTTTTTCTCAAATTTAATCATTTAATTTAATTTTTCAATTGTTATAATTATAATTAAATACCTTCGTTAGTTTTTCTTTACACAAAACTCTCATTCTTATTTTCTTTTCAAAGAATTGAGGGTTTATAACATATATTTAAGATAGAAAATCATTTCAATGGTTTCAAAGTGAGAAGTTTGATTAAGTTTGATGTTAGTGTTCAAAGAAGGCAAACATTTGGAATTTCCTAATTTTGTATAAAATGGAGGGGAGAGGGAGGGGGGAGGATTTGTTTTATAGCATGTTTGGTATTGCATTTAGGATGCATGTTTAAATAAAAAAATTACGTCAAACTGTGTGGGATACGTGGAAGTTACAAATACTTGTGTTGGATTGAACATGAATCAATGTTGATGTGATGAGAAACTAATCACACACTTAATCAATGAGTTTACAGTCGAAGAGAATTTAAAATAGTTTAATCAATTTAACTTATAGATCTTTTAAAAAAATAAGAATTAAAAATTTTAAGAAGAGAAAAATTAATAGAAGGATTTTATTATATTAATTAAAAAAGTTAAAACACTAAATTTGAACAAAAAAATCATTGAAAGATCAGAATCACACAATAATCATAACAGAGAAATCAAAAGTATAATTAACCCAAAAAATATTAACTTTTTAAATATATATCGAAAAACTTCAAAAATTTAGGGAATGCCCTAAAAATATAAGTAGCTAGGCTTCTATATATATATATATATATATATATATATATTTATCATACCATTCATTTTATTTCTCTCACATTTTTTAAACTCTTTAAAGTAAAAAATTATACAAATTAATTGTATAAAATAAAATTATTCATGTATATATATATATATATATATATGAAAGGGATTAAGTTACTCTAAGAATAACTTTTGGTAGAATTACTCTACTCAATAACTTTTTGTATATGTTAAATTTCAATGATTCAATCGTTGAATATTTTAATATTATATCTTTTAATATTATATCAATGATCATGCATACTAAATTTTAAGTAAGTCGGACATTTGTAACTAGTTCATCTTATAGTCGACATTTACTTAATTTACCCAACAAATCTTTCAATTCAACAATTAGATCGTTAAAAATTTAATATATATCAAGAATTATTGGGTAGAATAATTCTAACAAGAGTTAGTCTTGGAATAACTTGATCTCCACCCATATATATATATATATATATATATATAAGAGAAACAAATTTTAGTCATGAATAAATATTTTCTACTATTTATATGTATAACTGCATAATTGCTATATCAATGTAGAGTCGTATCCACGAAGCTCTAATATATGAATTTGATATGTTACACAATTTGCACCTCTTATTTTTCTCTCTCCGCTGTCTGTCTCTCAACCTAAAAATCGCTGTCTTTTGGTCTGCACACCTATCATCATCACCATCCCTCTTTCTGAAACTCTGTCACCATGAGAGTGAGAGCCAAACTCCTGTGATCGCCACCACCCTCTTAATTAAATCGCTGTAGCATCAAAGACACACACACACACACAAAGAAAGTGATCAAAGAGAGAGTGACCCTCCAAAAACCTTGCATGAATGGTAGTATCATCGCTACCACACCCTCTTCCTCTCCTTCTACCATGGCCTTCCCTCCCTCTCACACTTTCATGTTCCAAACCCACGAAGATCATGACCACCAACTCCATCTCCGCTCAACCTCAACAACCTCTCTCAACGCCTTCCCCTCTTTCCCACTCCATCACTTTCAAGGTGATCACACACACACAACACACACTCATCATCCCTCTCTACTAGTGTAATTCCATGTCAATATTGATATATTTTGTTGATGTATATATTAAGCTTACAAAAATGGTTTGCAACTGCGATTTCAGCCATCACATCAAAGTTTTTTTTACTCTCATCTATTGTATCATGATTGTAATTTTGGCCACATCAACTATATTTGTCTGTAATATCAAAGATCGTGATGAAACTGCAACAACTACCACAATTAAAAATCTTGATGTATATATAATAATCAAGGTTTTAAATTTCGGTTGTGTCTTACAGTTGTAAAAGTTCTAAAAACCTTGGTTTTGTGGCTGAAATTACGGTTTCTTGATAATAATATTAACCCATTAATTCTTTTAAATAATTGTTTTCCTTTTATCTTTTTTAAATATGAGACAGCTGATAAAAAAGTAAGTTGTTATTTGCAGGGGGTGGTGCAGGTGGTGGAGGTTTTATGATGAAGAGGTCGATGTCGTTTTCAGGCATAGAGAACAAGTGCGATGAAGTGCATGCAGACGACGAGTTGTCAGATGATGGATCTCAGATGGGGGAGAAGAAGAAGAGGCTGAGTTTGGTGCAGGTGAAGGCACTTGAGAAGAGTTTTGATTTGGGGAACAAGCTTGAGCCTGAGAGGAAAATGCAGCTGGCCAAGGCTTTGGGGCTTCAGCCAAGGCAGATCGCCATATGGTTCCAGAACAGGAGAGCCAGGTGGAAGACCAAGCAGCTTGAGAAGGAGTATGAAGTGCTCAAGAAGCAGTTTGAAGCTGTCAAGGCTGATAATGACTCCCTCAAGGCTCAGAACCAGAAACTACATACAGAGGTAATGGTACCATAACTAGATCATTCAATTTTCATCACAAAACATAGATGCAGTTCTTTATATGCTTTTATGGTTGTTTCTCTTATTAGAATTGAAATTTCACTTTGATAATCTGAATAATAACAGTTTATTAAAGTTACTGGAGTTGAAACTTTAATTCTGATTAGAGAATGGTGACAAAAACACTTAAAAGATTTTGATCTTTTCAATACTAGTAACATGTCTTGTGACCAAGAAGTCACCACTTCAAATCCTGAAAACAACCTTTTTTGTAGGGATCATAAGGTTCCTTTCTCGATCATGCTAATAATGGTTTTGCAATAATGAGACTTGAAATTTTTGAGATCTAGGGGGTTAATATGGTACCGTCTGAATCCTGATCTTGATTCAAAATATTCAATATTCATTAAACGACCATGTAGTCCTAATAGAGTTTGACTTGACTTCAATATCCAAATGTTTATTACTGAGATTTCGAGATGCTTAAAATTGGATTTTGGAAAGAAATTAGAGCACGGAGTTTTGTTATTGCATGGTTGTTCTTAATTTTTTCTCATTTTTTTTCCACAAAAGTTTTATTTTCTAGAGTTTGATTTGCTATATTTTGTGAAGATTAAGTGCTCTTCCTTTTCCCTCACAATGGATGTAATTGATATTTCCATGTCTGAAGAAAGCAAGCTAGCCTTTTTTATATATACATATATATTTAATTATAAGAGGGGACCTTTTTTTTCTATGTTTTGGTTCTTCTCGTTATTTAGTGAGAAAAATTCAATTTCATTGATTGAGTAATGATCCCACATGCCTTAGTGACTAATTTTAAAGTGATTGATTCCGTCATTAACTTTTTTGTTGATTGTGAGTTGATCATTCTTGGGAAGAGTCAGTGTGGCAGTGTCAGAACTCAGAACTGCATATTAATAGTAATGTTTGCATTCCTTTTTCTATATAATACTCTGTGTTATAACTATTCCATATATGTTGCTAGCTACGAAAAAGCCAAGGTTGCATTTGATCCTTCACATAATAAAACATGAAGGCTGGGAATCAAGGCTGTGTTGAAACATAATGAACAGTTTTGGTTTTACACTTTTACTGTGTGGTCTTTGCAGTTACAAACTCTAAAAAGTAGGGATTGCTGTGAAACTGGAACAGTTAGCCTCAAAAAAGAAACTGAGGGTTCTTGGAGCAATGGAAGCAACAACAGTTCAGATATCAATTTGGATCTCTCAAAAACACCAGTGATGAACAGTCCTGTATCTTCTCATCAGAATGGTAAAAGCCTTCAACCAACATCCCTTAAGCCCACAAGCATAACTCAACTCCTCCAATGCTCATCAAGATCTGATCTCCAAGATGAGAGCTTCTGCAACATGTTTCACAATGTTGATGAGCAGCAGAATTTTTGGCCCTGGCCTGATCAGCAGCACCAGTTTCATTAATCAATCAAAACCCAAAATTGATTTTGGACATTATAAATGATTTGAGGTTGAAAGTGATGATGAGAAGTAATTAAGTTCATTAATTAGGCTCAATTAGCTCAACCTTCTTTTTTTTTTTTTTTTATCCTACCAGTTTTTCCAATTTATGTTTATGATGTAGATTGGTGTATAAAAAGTTTGAACACATTTACTTAAGTCATGAGGGGTGGTGGACTTTGAGTAGTAGTGCAACTTCTTTCCTATTACATCACACTTTAGTGTTTTGCGAAATAAATATTTTTAGCTAGGTTGAAATAAAATACCATATATCATATATTAATAATATATATACGTGCCCCTAGTGGATTTCCAGCTCTGGCACGTAGTATGGGCCACGGATAAAAATAGGATTCTCTGTTTGCAATCTTTAAGCACATATTTTTATTTCATGTTGGTGCTTTGGAATCATGGTATCATGTCATGGAAAATTGCATGGAAAAAGGTGTTTGGAGAAAGTTGAGCTAATGAAAGGGGGTGGCTGACTTCAGTACTGACGCGAGATAAAATGGTGCAGTGAGTGAGTGAGGATGTCGTTTTATGGGTTGAAAGAAAGAGCCAAATCTAGCTGGGAGTTTACAAAGAGTAGTGGGGTTGGAAGGAAGTAGGATTCTGAGTTTGCACACAGTCCAAGAAGGGAGAAAAAAAAAAAGGTAGGGAAAGAAGAAAATGTTACTTTACTATATAAAGTGGCAAAAAATAAAAGTTAATACAAATTAGTGATGGTGTCGAAATTTCAATGTAACCTTTGCCAATTTTAATCTGACAACCGAAACTACATGACTCTGAATCCTGAAGAAGATCCATGTGACCTACTGCCAAACCAAAAGCAAAAGCCTCTGATTTATTTCTCTCTCCTAACTTTGTATCCTAAGTTTTTTAGTAGCTGTCTATCGAATAGTTGATGTATGCATGCTTAAAAAAGAGTAGACTCCTAATAGAATAAACATTACATTGAGTGGTGCTACTAGAAATTAACAATTAAAACAAACACAAGCAGGATATGGTGCAGTTAATTATTATTGTTAGAAGTAGCAATTTCACCAAATTATTTTATTATATAGTTGTAAATAACTGTATCTCTGGCATGGTCTAAAGTTGGACGATGTTGTTTCCCAATTTTGCTGAAGTTACAAATCTACCCCTTTGGAGGAGGGGTTTATGCAGATCTAGAGAATGGCTATTTATTACTATTTTCCTGAACGCATTTGCTTTTTCTATTGTTGATGGTAAGAAACGGGGGTTGAGAGGAGGACCTTTTTCTTAGCCATTTAATTTTACCAACGCAACTCAACAATTTATGATATTACCCTTAACCAAAGATAACAAATATTATAATGTTATATTTAATAAAATAATGATACCAAAAATTTAAGTTCTTATATCCTATAATTTTTCAAATTATTAGCTATAAACTCGAGTATTGTATAGATGTCATAAATTTGTAAAATTCATATAAATTTTAAATATGTAAAAAGTCATTTATATATTAATATTTCATTGAAGCATAAAATAATAAGTAAATGAGAGGTAAAATATAAAATAAATATAATTATACCACTCATATGTTATTATGTTTGAACAAAATGATATTATTCTTTTACCTAAGTTTCATATTTTTTCCTATAATGTTCAATATTATTATGCTTGAGTATCAGCTGACATTGTAAGTGTAGAATAAAACATTCATATTAAAGGTATTAGATTAAAAAAAAAACACAAAGAAGCATGCTATATCAAACAATATATATATATATATATATATATAGAATTTTTCGTAAGCTTAATTGAAAAACAACCAACTATTAATATTTTCTTTGTCAACTTATCATAGTTTATTGAGTTCTATATATTTAATATACAACTTTTTTTGTGAATTGAATTGTTTGATTTCATGGATTTATTGGCTTTAGAACTAATTTTGTAACTAGTAACAAAAATTAAATATCACGTGCACTATATATTGTCATGCGTGCACTAGTAAAAAAAAGTAATTATCAAAAAAGAATCTAATTAAGGTGAAGGGTCAATTAAATTGTTGAAAAGACACTAAGACTGTAAGATTAAAGTTAGAGTGAGAGATGGAAGGGAAAGAATCCAATAAATGCTACAAACGTCGTTGTTTAAAACTTTGTTCTCCCTACTAAAGTATCCAATGAATGCTTAAAGTGTGGTAACATAATTATCATGTGAGGAAGTGGAAAGAATGTTTTTGAGTATAAAATGATAGGATTGTTTTGGAAATTGTTAATTAGATTAAAAGGAAGGAGGTGATATCTAAGCCAAAAATATATTAACATCTAAGTAAAATTATTGACATGAAAAAATAGTACCAACTAAACTATTAATACAGTAGTTTAATAGCTCATTTTTAAAATTTATATATTATAATTAATAGATGATTGGAATGTTCTTCAGAAAATCTTTATCAATCTCTCGGTCCTTTTTTTTTTTCAAGATATTTCCAAACTTATGGACTAATTAACCAACGTAGCATTCACAGTTTGAGTGCTGACCCTGACTGAAATGTTAATATTATAAATTTATGTTTTCACTTTTCAATTTATATTCTTGAAAATCTCCCGAGGGCGAGTGTTATACCATTAGTGATTAATTTATATGTTAGTTGCATCACAAAGTAGATAAAACTCAAAGATAAAGTATTCTATTAATTATAGGTCAAATTTTTTCATGATCACTTATATGAAAATAAAATAAGAAATAAAATAAAATAAGTTTTTCCTATAATAACTCAAACATAAGTTAATTTATAGAAGCTCTCTCATTTTAATTTCTTCAAAAACTTATTTTAATTTATGTATAAGCCAATTTTAGCTTATAGGAAAAGTTTATTTCAATTTTTCTTTTTATTTTATTCTCTTATAAGTACTTAAAAAAATTATCCAAACATGACCATAGACAACTAAATTAGGATTAAATACCATTTCGTTTCTTTGAAAAGTTAATTAATTAATTTTGATTTTAGTCTTTGTAATTATTTTATTTAATTCCTCATTTTATTGAAATATATATTTTTACTCTCTACCGTTAAATTTAGTTTATTAAGTGATTAGGTGAATTAATCAAGTTAATTACTTTTGAAAGAAAGTTTTGTCACCCGTAATTGTCTTATCCGGCTTAAATAGAATTGTTTACTTATAGTCTCTAAAAAAATCAAGTTATATCATGTATTGATGATTTGTTCTTATTTAACAGAGTAAATATAATGACAATTAATATCATTAATTAACAATATATTTTTCAAAAAAAGAAAATTTAATTAAATGGAAAATTTTGTGGGGATCAAAATAAAAATTAGGTTTTTAGAAAAAGAAAACGTAATTAGACCAATAAATTATAGTGATAACTAATATATTTAGGTCTTTGACTAGTATTTGTACGTAGGACATAATTAATTATGGGACTAACTCTCTTGTTAGACATGTTGATTAGATAGAGCTCTTTTTATAGTAACGATTCTAAGATATGAGTTTATGAAATTACAGACAGAGTTTATTAATTTCGTTGTTACAAACCACCGTTGAATAGAGATAGCTTATATTTAAACCTGAAAGAAATATATTGAACTTAATTTTTCTTGCATGGTAAACCTCTCTGCACTATCTCTATCGCCAAATCAATTATGTTTATAAACCGAACTAAATTATTCCATATAATGATATTTATATTTGAAAATTTATGTGCAACCAATGCAAGAATATATATATATATATATATATATATATATATATATATATAGGGTAATAATAATAATTTGTAGTCCTTAATTTGTTCTTATCACTGTATCATCTATGGTTCGCGTGTATGCATGATGGAAAAAGTATTTGTTGAGAGATGTAATCCCTTAAATAGATCTCTATATTTTGAGAAATTAGTATCTGAGTGTATTTGACAAGTTACTTTAATAGCTTATAATTTAGTTTGACCAAAATAAATTTATGTGATATATGAACTCATTTTAGTAATTTATAACTTATTTTCATAAGTTACCTCAAGTAGCTTATAACTTATACCTTACTAACTTTTCTTTTTCTTTTTTTCTTTTGTTATTTTTATCCTTAATAATTTACATAAAAACCTTTTTTACTGTTTTTTTTTCTCATTTTTGAAACCCTTTAACTTATCTTGTCACTCTTAATATTTTATACTTATCAGTTATCTTATTAGCTAATCTCACTAAATACTTTCAAGTCAACCAGCTAGCAATTATAAGTTTTAGCTAAATTATAAGCCAGTTTTACCAAATACATCCTCTCGCTTTTAGCCAAAGATATCCTTAGCAACAACAAAAATTTTGTCTTAGAACTTAAAAAATTATAAGAAATTCTCGAATAGCTATTGGTGTAACTAGTATCACACATGTGATCATAAAGATGTACAAATTCTAGTATTATAAACTTCCAATAAAAAGTATTAATGTATTTAAGAGATTGGGACCATGACACATAAATAATAGTGAAACTATTCTATAACTCTATATACAATAATGAGCATTAATGAGTTATTTATCTGATGTAGCCATTCACCAAGACATGTGGCCATTGTAATGTGTGATTGTGGGAAAAAAAAAAATTGCAATAGACAAGATACCAGTGATTAGTGAATTGTGTTCCTTAATTTTGATCAGTGTTAGCAGGACTGGCATTTCAAGGAAAAACCAAAACATGTTGGCGACATTTTCCAATTTCCTATCATATCACATTTATTAAGGTGAAGTTGGAAGTCATGCGTCGTGTTGATTTCACACCAAAACTGTAGATCTCACTTATCCTCAGCGCAGATAGCATCTTATATATAGAAGCTTAAAGCTGTGCGTTTTACAATTTTTTGTATCAGTACTTACATTCTTGGAATAAGTATTATACAAATTGTTATATATAGTAAATTGCATGATTTTAATAATAACTATTTTGAAGTCATTTTACGTATGATTTTTAATTAATTGACATTAATTAACAGTATAAAATTTTTTATATTAATAATCATACATATTAAAATCATATTTTAATTTAAAATTTAGAGTAAAATTATTTTAAAAATATATCTTAATTATATTTAATGATTTAAAACTAATTTTATAAAAAATAATTACGTTAAAAAAAAAAAAGTTGGAGTGATCGTGATTTTCATCTTTGCTTGTAAGCAATGTGCTTTATGCTTGTATCAGAGGTGCTAGTGGCATTGAATATATCTAAATAAAAGAGCTACTGTTAATGTGACACGTGTTAACAGTATCATAGAAGATGTTCCAAAAATAAAGTGTTAATGCTTTCTTATTGATTGAAGATTAAAGTACACATGATTACGAGATTGGTCAACTCCATTAAATATTTAATAAATCTTTTCATTAAGCAAGTGTCATAATATTGGTGAGATCTCTTGCTTCTCGGCACACTCAATCGGTAACACCTCTTTTCTAACGCATGTTGGCATTGGTGATACCAACCTTAAATTAAAATGATTTTAAAATAATATAATTTTTTTACATCTGATTCTAATCTTTTCTCATTAAACATCTTGATATATATATTATTATTATATCCTTGGAATATATACGGGGAAGTAGCGCAAATCGTAGAGGAGAGGAGAGAATGAGGAGAACGGTATGGCTATGCACTGTAATATAAAGTAGTTTATACTGTCAACTAATCATAAATTATCATGGTATGACTTTAAGGTAATATTTAAAAGTCAACAATTTACTAACATGAAGTGTGTGATTGGATGACGGTGTAAAATGCTTACCTATAAATACAAACCTATTTTCATATATATATATATATAAGAGAGAGGGGGGGGGGGGGGGGGGGGGGGGGGGGGGAGAGAGAACTATGTGATATGAGGAAAAGTTGAATTATACAACCTGCAACAACCATATATATAAATATATAAATAGTCAAAATTAAAAAAAATTAAAGTTAATTACATGACCTTTTAAAAAATATCACATTACTATAGATAATTATGTTTCATTTGAAATATATGTGTGTGTGTGTCAACTTATAATTAATTAGTGATCAAATCTACAAAAGAATCTTTCCAAATCTTGTGAATGTTCTTTGTTACCTTCATATTTAGGATTTATCCCTGACCATTTAAATTTAAATTTAACAATCCTTTAAGAAAGTAGTTTTAACAATAAAACGCCTAAAGTCTACTGATCAACTTCATCATTCCCTTCAATTATGGTTGTTAATGCATGTTTGAAAGGACGTTCAATGAAACGCTTGTTGGAAGGTATAAATGTTTAACTGTTTGATAACAAATTAAAGAGTTTAATTTCTATTGACTATCACTAAATGTTTTACATTATCAATCAATCAAAAATTATATATAATAGGCATGACTTATAAGGTAATTATTGTAAAAGTCAACAAACTTACCATATATATTAGTTGTAATTAGATGACAGTGTAAATTTTTTTACAATGTTAGTTCATGGACTATTTTCTCAATTAAAAATGAGAATTGCTATTTGGTACAAAAAAGTTTTATTGCAAGAAAGTGACAAAAGGTAGGTAACGAATCAAATTGCTCTTGGTAAAAATACATAAGTGAGTAGTAGAATGGATGAATGATGAAAATAATGTCACGCCAATTCGTACATTTTCGTGCTCAAAATTTTTGTAACATTGAGTAAATTGCACATTAAAAATTCAAGCAAATTTTCCTTGTTTAATACTCCCTACGGACCTAAATATAAGCAAAATTAACTAACATTTATGCTAATTGAGAAAGTTATATAATTAGTTAATATCATTTAATTCTACTAATCACATTTAAAAAATAAACTTTTTTCCTAAAGTGTCCTTCATTGAAACTTGAAATGAAGAATAAAAAGAGTAATTGGAAATAGAATCTCAATTAATTGAAAAGTATTTTTGGGATGGTATCATTAAATAGGGTGAAAGTATTTAAAATTTATTTATATTTGAGTCCACTAAACCTTTTTTTTTTGTTGCTTATAATTGAGTCCGGAAGAGTATTGAAAAAATAGAATGCATCTTTTACCTTACTTTCTATTGTCATTTAACGAATGGTTACTAAACTTCATTTTAAAGGGAACCATATTTTTTATGGAGAGTATAGCTATAAGCTAGGGGTGTTAGTAGGTACGAGTACCCATGAACCCAAATCAACCCAAACCAACCAAAACACTTTGATTTGAATTTTTTGGATGTTTAGGTAACACCCAACCCAACCCGTTTAAACTCGTTCATGTATGGGTTGGGTAACGAGTTTTGATTTTTAAACTCGTGAACCCAACTCGTTGACATGAATCATTTTTAAATTTATTATTTATATATTTTTTTAGTTTAAAAGAATTATGAATAATGAGTGTTTCAATATTGAATTGACTCATTTTAATTGTAACATACAAACATAGATATATGTATATCGATCACCAATTCAATCCAATGAAAACAACGGATGTAACTATTAGACCTTGACTTTCATAGTAGAGTAGGCGTGTTCATGGGTAAGTTTGGGTGAGGTTTGGCCAAACTCGATACTCAAACCGATCAAAATAAATTGGGTTGGGTTGAATTGAATTTGTGCAAATTTTTTTTATCAAATCCGAACTGAACCAACCCGATCAATAACGGGTTGGTTTGGGTTGGGTTTATAGGTACTCGTTCTTATTTAGTGACATATTAAATACACCTTTATAAAAAGAAGAATTATAAAAACTAAATTATATATTTTAAAAATAAAAAATCATAATTAATGTTTCATTGTTCACTATGTGTGAATGATAAGCTCTACTATGTAAGCAAAGGTTAATAGCCACATCCACTATTTTCATTGGATTGACTTGATAGTAGATATACATATATCTATGTTTGTATATTACAATTAAAAGAAGTCAATTCAATATTGAAACACTCATTATTCATAATTTTTTAAACTATATACATATGTATACATATATATATGTATACACATATATATATATATACTAAATTTAAAAATTATTCATGTTAACAGGTTGAGTTCACAGGTTAAAAAATCAAAACCCGTTACCCATCCCATACATGAACGAGTTTAAATGGGTTGGGTTGGGTGCTACTCGAACGTCCAAAAAAAATCCAAACCGAAGAGTTTGCGTTGGTTTGGGTCAGTTTGGGTTCACACCCTTATAGTAGAGCCCATCATTCACGCATAGTGAACAATGCAATGTTTATTATGATTTTTTATTTTTAAAAAATACAATTTAATTTTTATAATCCTTCTATTGTTTATAAAAGTGTATTTAATATGTCACTAAATAAAAACAGGTACCCATGAACCCAACCCAAACCAACCTATTATTGATCGGGTTGGTTTGGTTCAGGTTTGATTAAAAAAATTACACAAATTCAATCTAACCCAACCCAATTTATTTTGATCAATTCAGGTATCGAATTTGGCCAAACCCAACCCAAACTGACCGTGAACATCCTTACTATAAGTGGCTAGCCATTCAATCTTTTTCTATTACTTTATACATATACATATATATATACATATACATATATAGGGGTAGGATCTGTTGACACCAGGTGTAAAAGTTAGTCAAATTACACCTTCAATAACTTTTTGTATAATACAAATTTAACCAATCCAACCGTTGAATTTGATATTCTTATTAATTAGATTTAGTATACAAAATTTCATACAATTCTAAAATTATTTAATAGTTTATTAAATAACTTTATTTTAACGTACAACATGATATTAAAATATATGTAAATATTCAATATTAGATAATATATTTAGAAAAGTCCAAATGATGTGAAATTTGATATATATAATCATAAAGATAATATCATCAAATTCAACGGTTGGATTGGTTAAATTTGTATTATACAAAAAGTTATTAAAGGTGTAATTTGACTAACTCTTACACCTAGTGTCAACGAATCTTGCCCCATATATATATATATATATATATATATTATCTTTCATATGTGGTGGTTTCTTTTCTTCTGGGTGTATAGCTCAATTATCACAAGACATAATAATGTTCGTAGAATATGCAAAGCTGTCTCAAATTAATAATATTTATTATTATATATATAGTAACATCGATTTTTTTTCCTTCTTTTTTTGGGTCCAATTTTCCCCCTCCTTTATTTTTTTGGTCTAACCCCTCCCTTGTAATAACATATACGATCAATAATGGATGGAGGTAGGGAAAAGGGCGTGCATTGTAGTTGTTGGACCAGGCCAGGCCCATTAGCCTAGATGCAACAGATAAGGAGTGGGTTCATCCCATTAATTCAAACTCAAAAAACAATACGGTAAAACAAGGGTCCGTACTCCGCTTTTTTTTTTTTTTGATAATACTGTTCGCCACTTTTTTTTCTTTTTTGGTATAACTGTACGCCACTTTCTTAGCTTACATATCAAGGGAAGAAAGACATAGAGCAAGAAGAAGCTAATAGTGAGAGATAATGCCAACAAGAAGTTGTGCTTCAAGCATACCTATTCCTTTTCAAAGGTTTGCCTTTGGTGTATTACTAAAATGCTTGCTCTGGTTGGACCTATATTTTTCTAGGATTAATTCTTGACCCCTTTGGGCTTTGGAAATGCTACAATTCCAACAAAAATTAAGAGAGTGGGATACATATTGAGCCGATTGTAATAACATTACATTGGTACCAGGTTCAAATCCTTTAAATAAGGTTTCGATTTCAAGTCTTGTTGATGAAAAAAATATAGTTGGGAGGAAAAATCCCATTAAAGATGGTTAGCCAAGTTGTTTGCATGCATTAACTAGTATTACAACAGCTCAAACATAGCGCTTTAGCGGATCTATTGGGAAAACCAAGGCCCTTATTTTAGTGGATGGTGGAAGCACTCATAATTTTCTTCATCCTAGAATTGTGCAATTATGTAGTCTATCAATATCTACAAATAAGTAGTTTCCAGTTATGGTAAGGAATGGGGCGATAATTCAGTGTGAAGAGATGTGTTCTGCGATACTAGTTCACATTCAAGAGCATTTGTTTTGATGGATTTCTTTGTGCTTCCAATATAGGGTGCTAATGTGGTGTTGGGAGTACAGGCAAAAATTAGTCATCAACAAAGTTAGTAGATACTTTGCACCTATAACATGATAACAAAAAAAAAAAATCATTGAGCTAATTGCTTTATTTTTTATATACATAAGTAAACAAATATTATTATAATAGGAGTATAAGGAGTACTCTAATCTTAACACATAATAAGAATAAATACTTTAACAAATATCAACATAAGGTATTAATACAACCAAAAGTGATACAATGCCAATATGAGAACCTAAGTTCTTTAGACCTATAACAAGTAACTAACTAAGACGATGACTGAATTTTTACCAAGTCTAACATACTCAACAACTCAAGTGTACCATTGTTCAAAGTAATACTTTTTCTCTATAACTAAATGCACCACAAGACAACAGGCCACAACAACTGTCAAACCTTTTTATATTGATTACTTCTAACCATCCTATGTAAAAATTATGATCCTCACTAGCTGAAAGGAAAACCATTGGAAATCCAAACCAGAGTAAATTGTGTACCAAATTGTTTGAGAGAAAGAGCATATAAAGAAAAGATGTTAGGAAAACTCAAAATGTTGTCCACAAAACACACAAATTGTATCCTATACGTAGATTAGAAATTACCATCCTTTTTGTATAAGCTGGTACAATTTTTTAGAACTTGGACACATTGATTGCCAATCTAATCATAATGGAGCATAGTTGCCTAGTCGTTGTGACCTAGATAATTGTGGATATTCCATAACCTCATTTCTCCATAATTACATCAGCTATAATACCACTACGTGCATCTCCTGTCCATCTCTTTAGGATGTATTAATCTAGAATAAGTTTATCATTTGCCTCAAAGACCTTTTAATGCATGGCACAAAGTATTTTGAAAGTCAAACTTTCTACAACTGCATGATATGGAGAATTGTATAAGATCAAATAGTACTCTCTAATCTCCTTCTTGACTAGTTACTAAACAAGGTGATAATATATTCAAATGAAAGTTGAGATACATTTGTTTCTCTTATGCAAGCAACTAAAATATATTACAAAAATATTGTAAAAGTGGTAGTTTATTTCTATATATTTCAATGATTTTAACCATTTTTTTGGATTGGTTGTTTTGACTACCATTACTTTTGCCATTCGATATAAAATAGTGGTTTCAATTAAACTGCCATAATATATATATACATGTATAAAATGACAATTAATTTATGTAATTAATGATGATTATAATTGCAAAAATATTCTATTAAAATATAGTTACAATGATAAAAATGACAGTTGAAACTGCTATAATCTTTTGATTAAAAAGGCATTTATAACTACGATAACTTTTTGTATAAAATGGCAGTTTGAACTTCAATAATTTTATGTATAAAATAACAATTTGAACCATCATAGTTTTTTGTATTTAATGTTAATTTAAATTGACATAATGCTATAAATAGTGATAACATGCCTAAACCATTGTAATTTTCCTAATTCGCATTCATTTATTTTTTTAAATATTTTATAAATAATTTGATTATTTTATATTATTCATTGATTTTATAATATACTTGTAAAAGGATGTAAAAATAAACAAGACCATATATAGTATTGGTATACAACCATTTATTATAGAAAGAACAACCTAAGAGGTAAGAAGTGGTGTTGATATATATAATTCAAAGAAGTAGGAGCCAATGCTTTATTTAAGGTTGCCTTCGAAAAGGCCTACGACTCTATGAATTGGGCATTCCTAGATTATATGTTAAGTAGAATGAGTTTTCATGAGTGGTGATTAAATTGGATTCGAGTTTGTGTTTTGCATGGACATTATTTGTACTTATAAATGGCTCCCCAACTAAGGAGATTCTTGCAATACCCTTACTTACACCTTAATTAATTAGATTAATTACTTTTATTTATTATTATTAATTAAGTTAATTACTATAAAAAGGCCAGTGAAATTTTTTTATCAAATATCACTTGCATGCATAACACAAGCAAGAGCATCACATAATAACAACATACATCTATACCATGGCCACACATATGTCATACAATATATATATTGGTCACATATAGCGTAATGTACCAAATACTATAGCATACAAGGCTTGACATCCTATCAAATAAAGTATCTCAAAAAATCAGTTGATGGATTGCATTAGATATATATACATATGCACATCAAAAAAGAGCATGACTAGTCCTACCTAGATATACAACAAAAAGATAAAACTTAGTTAGTGCAGTTCATAAAAACTACACTACCCATCCCCACCAGACCTCAACTAGAGAAACACTAATAGGACTCCTCAGAAAAGTCCGTGTCGTCTCCCTCCTCAAGTTAGTTTCCTCAAGTTAGTTGTTTTAGCCATGAGGACCAGGTGCCGGTCCAAAGGCCCAACTAAGGAACAAAAACCCAGACTGAGTGTTACAAGAGTACAAAAGCAGGGCTGAGGAATCATACTCCTAAAAGTAGAAAGAGCTTGTATAATCTGAGCAATAGGTGTCATGTAGGTTACCAATGACAGGTCAGATGGTGGTGGAGGTGGATGTCCTACATATAAGTATCCAGGAGTAGGTGGGAACATCAGCTGCATTGATATGTCTAGAGTAGTAGGGACAATAAGCATAGAAGGTCCAAGAAGGTAAAAACAAAAAGAAACCATTCCTTTACAAGTATCAAAGAGGAATCGATCGTCGTGGGATCGTTGTCCCTCAAAGTCGAACCTTAAGGACATCTTCCCCATGTAAGGGTAATCTGAAGTCCTCACCATTTGCTACCATACATAATCATATACATGCAATATAAACAACCACAAAAGAAGTAAGGTATATGTAACATATAAACCTTGAGTCATAAGCATGTAGTGTTAGGGTTACAAGCACAAGCAAATAGAGTAATCATTTTTTCGTGATTATTTGAGATATGCAATGCAATAAGGAATTCTATGGGTTCACTTAAGTTTGGTAAAATGCTTATTTAAATAAGCACTCTCTATATAGAGAAAATAGAGAGAGCTTATTTATATAAGCGCTCTCAATGTATCTCCATGTATTTTACAGAATGCTTATTTCTAAAAGTGCTATATAAATAGCAATATATATTTACACTTTTGGTGTCGTGAATTAAAAATTATTAATCAATTTAATTCCTAAAATTGTAATGGTGGATCAAATCGGTCTCTAAATTTTTTTAAAAAATGACAAAATGACCCCTAAAATTATAAATCATCAATCAATTTAATCCTTCCATTATTAGCTAGTGTCATCTAACACTATTAAAAAGGTTGAATTGACACGTTAAGTGCCTGGGTGATAACCAATGAGGCACACATACATGGATGTCACGTCACAAGGATGAAAATGAACAAAACGTGTGTGGAATTTTTTCCTTCCCTACGTCTTTGTGCTTCCTCTGCCTATTAGTTTTGCACTAGTCTTCTGATCTACCCATTAAGAAAATGTAATCATAGTAACCTTTAAAATCAAGTTGTTTGTTATGCATGTTTATAATCAAGTTGTTAAAAAGGCTGAGACCATGCTTTTCAAAAAAAAAAAAGTTTGAGTCTCTTCGTTTAATTGTGTATGTTTCACACAACTTGATTTTAGGGTTACTGTGGTGGCATTTTTCTTAATGGGTAGATCAAAAGATTAATGCAAAACTAATAGGCGAATGAAGAACAATGATGTAAGGAAGGAAAAAACCTATTATTAATTCTACCACTGTTTGGGTCATTTTCATACTTGTGATGTGGCAACCACGTGTGTGTGCCTAGTTGGTTGCAATTCAAGCACTTAATATGCCAATTTAGTCTTTTTTTAATTGTGTTATATGACACCAACTAATAACAGAAGGACTAAATTGATTGATGATTTACAATTTTAGGAACCATTTTGTCATTTTCTTAATCTTAGGGACCAATTTGTCTGACTATTACAATTTTATGGACTAAATTAATTGATAATTTACAATTTCAAGAATCATTTTATTGTTTTATTAATTTCAAGAACTAAATTGATGACCGACTCAATAAAATATATATATTTGAAGTCATAGTCTACTTCTATTATGATCAATTATTTTTTTATGAATCTATTATGATTAGTTACTAATGAGTTATAAATTTGATTTTTTATCTTATAAAATGCCAAAACAAAGAACCTTCATTGCTTACAAATTATGTGAGAAGTTTGAATCTTAAAACTGTTATTTAAGAGAGTTTTACATAATCATCACTTCAAATTAAATGTTATTTTCACTTATATGCATGTAGAGATACTAATCAACATTACGTTGGTCATAATAGAATTGGACTTATATATCTTAAACAAGGTCTCGAATTTGAATATTTACACCTATAACATGATAAAAAAATAATAATTATATGCTTTCTGTGAGTGAAAATACATTAATTTGTATTGATATTTTATTATTTATTGTGAAACTGATGATGGGGAAATAATTAAAAAATAATGAGACTGTGTCTAAGGTGAATAAGGTAATAAATGGTGTGTGAATGCGTGAGATTTTTCAACCACTTGATATAATAATAAATTGATCAACTGTTAAAGTTTCTTATTGTAGATTGTTAATTTTTGTAATAATAATTTCTTTAAAAGTTATATATAGGATGATCTCTAATTAATTATCAGTATAAAAATTGTTATACTAATAATATATTAAAATTAATTTACCAAGGAGGGTTAGGTTTAGCAGAAAGGACTAGTTTTGCACAATATGACGAACTAAAGTTTGAATTCTCATTGGGAGAAGTGTCCATATTTACCCTATGTTTGGTTAAGAGGAAGGAAAGTGAAGGAGAAGAAAAAAGTTTAAAATTTAAATTGAAAGAAAGTGGAAAGAAAGAAAATTTTAAATTTTTGTTTCTAAAAATCAACTTTCTTCTTTCTTTTCCATCCACTTTCTCTCTAACTAAACAAAGGAAAAACATCGTTATCTGTATTTTTTTTCTCTATATTTTCTTTACTTCCCTTTTCACCTCTTCCAAACATATATATAGTTAGTGTCTAATAGTACCTCGAACAAGATTACTTCCAAAGAAAGACACCAATGGAAAAACAAAAAAAATATATTAAAATTAATCTCTTTATTTATTTATTATTTTAAAAATTATTTATTATAATTAATGTACATTTACTTAATAATAAATTATTGTTGAAAAATTAAAATGATGGAAAAAATTATTAGAAAATGAGGAAATAGAGATAAAAGATAGTTTTTAATCTCAAATAAAATTTATTATAAAGTTTTCTTATCAATATTATAATGATTTTATTAATCTTATTTGAATGCATATGATAAATTAAGTTTCTCTTTGGACATTTTTAAACAAAAATTAAATATGAGTGCTCTCTCTTTATTAATAGGGAAATGCAAAATATTTTTTACGAAAGAGCTGTTACTGATTCAAACGGCTTTTCTTTGTTTTTAAATTATATATTCATTCTGCCATTAATTTGACTGAAAACCAGGAAGAGGGTGTCTGGCATCATTGCTATAAATTTATGAAGGATAAAATTCTTTGAAATTCATAAGGATAAATATACATTGAGATCTTATACTATTTGACATTTAGAGAGAAAAAATGTTGGTATGATAAATTACATGATGTAATTAAAAAAAAAAAAGGATGAAGAGAAATACGAAGTATTAAATAGGTGCTTATATATTATTACTTAATTCTTAATTTATTATGGTCAGCTTTGTAATGAGAGAGAATAACATATACGAGATCATAGATTTTAATCTCAGTATGATTATTATACACAAAAAAAAAAAAAACATCATTATCTAATATTCCTAAAAATTATATTGAGTGATTGAAAGAAGAGAGAAATAAGAATAGAAAGAAATAAAATAATAAATGTAATAAGTAATATAATCAAAAAAATGTTTTTATATATAAGAAGAGTGTAAAAACTAAAGAAGTAATAAGTTCAAGATTAATTTATGCATTAACAGTGTAAAACAATTTTATATTGTCATCCAATTACAAACTATCAGATATGGTAAGTTTGTTGACTTTTATAATAATTACCTTAAAAATCATACTAAAACTATTTTTTAATTGGTTGACAGTATAAAAGCTTTTATACTAATAGTGCGTAGCTATTATACTCTTAGAAAAATTATCCAAATTCTTCACCCATAAGCCAACTTTAGTGGGTATATAATATAAAATATTTATTCTTATTATTTTTCAGTTCAAAAATATACCAAGTAAATAACTTAAAACAAAGAAATTTAATAATTTATAGAAAAAATAAAATTTATAGTAATTCCTTTTTTGTTACTGATTCAAACCGTGTTTCTTTATTTTTAAATTATGTATTTATTTATTCTGTCTTTTGATTGAAAAACAGGAATAGCGTGTCCAACATCATTGCTATAAATTTATGAAGGACAAAGATTCCTTGATATTCTTTGAGTGTGTTAGGGGTGGATATGGGTTGGTTTAGGTCGGGTTTGACTAAATTTGTTATATAAACCAATCAAAATAATACGGGTTGGGTTGGGTTAGGTTTATGCAAATTTTTTGTCAAACCTGAACCAATCCAACACAGTCATTAATGGGTTGATTTAGGTTGGTCAATTAAGTCTGTATATTTAAAATTTTGTTAAATTTTTTAAAAATTATATTTTTTTCTTACAAATTTTAATACATTATAAAGATATTGCATTTAATGTTATGGTCATTTTTTTTTCTATTAGCAAATTTGCATACAATTTAACATTTTAGTGTGTACATTTCCAACAACTTGGCCTTTACTAATTATTTGTATACAAAAATAATAAATTTAATAAAATGTCATGTCTACGAGTTGGGTTCACGGGTCTGAAAATCAAAACGCATTATCCAACATGTACTTGAACGGGTTGGGTCGAGCGTGACCTAAATGCTTAAAAAAACTGAACCACAGTAAGTGGGCTAATTTGGTCCACTGGTTATCCGCAATAGTGAACACCCCTAGAGTGTGTTTGCTCAGCTTTTTTTATTTATTTTTTTAGCTTATCTTCTCCTTAAAAGGGGAAGTTGGACCAAATATATTTTATGAAAAGTTCTTAAAAAGACTAAGTTACTTATTTTCATAAAAAATTGAAAAACATAACTTATAATTAAGTTGTTAGAAGAAGCTATTTTTGGGTTACACAAAGCTTATTCATGTAGTATCCTCTTCGGATCCCAACGAAAATACCATCTTGTTTAATTTTTCATTGATTTTCCAATTTGAGTGCTTCACCGGCTTCCCAACCTGTTAAATAATACTTACATATATTAGTATATTTTAAATTATGTTTATTTATTTTAAGGTTTTAATTTATTTATAAAATTAAAAAATATTATTTAACTTTTAATTTTTTAAATGTTCTTTACATAAAATAAAAGTGCAATATTAAAATGAGTAAATAATATAGTTAAATTATTTATTAAATACTTTTTTAATATATATTGGCGTTAATGAATTTTGTTAAATAAATTATTTTTTATATTCTAATTTTTTTTTCAAATTACAAGGACTAAAAAAATTAATTTTAAATTTGAAGAACAAAAAACAAACTTATCCTAAATTTGAGGGACAAAAACATATTTAAGCCAAATTTATATTTATGTATTTTTATTATCATTAAAATAAAATTATGTTGATTAAATTAATTTTACATAATTGTAAATAAAAATTAAAATTAAATAATTTTTTTATTTTATCAATATATATATATATATATATATATATATATATATATATATATATTATTCTATTAAGTGAGGAAATTAATTTTAAATAAATTTTAAATTTTTTACCAAACATCTTTTAGCTTAAAAGAAGCTTTAAAACTATAAAAATAATAAAAATTACCAAACAACTTCTACTTTATTTTTAAAGCACTTATTTTGAGCTTTAACTTTAAAGTGACTTTTAAGCCAAAAAAAATAAAAATAAGCTGGGCCAAACATAAAGGATGTATTCACCCATTAGAAGAGAAATAAAAAAAAAAGAAATAAAATAATAAATGTGATAGGTGATAGAATAAAAAGGAAATTTTTATTCTCTATATAAGGTGTGCGTAAAAATTAAATATGTGAAAAAAATAAAAATTGATTTCTGTATATTGCAGAATACTTATCCCTATTTTTTTCAATTAAAGATACAACTAATAAATAATTTTAGACAAAGAAATTTACAGAAGGTTTCTGGCCCCCAAAAAAGAAATTTATAAAGTAAGTCATTCTCGTTATATAGCATTATAAAAATAATGTTTAAATATATTTTATCCCTATAAATAATTTATTTTTTAATTTTAATTTTAATTTTATTTATTTAGTCTTTTTATTTGACAAAAACAGTGCACTTACAAGAATTAAAAATACATAATTTTAGTAATTTTAAAAACTAAAAATGAATAAAATTTAATTTTTAAAAATATCATATTTTCAGCGAGTAAATACATGTTTAAGCCTAACAACAAATGTTTTGATAATACTGTGTTTCCTCAATTCATGTTTTAACTTTTAGTAAAATTAAAAGTACATAGTGATAATGAAGAATTTATTGTGACTACAAATTAAATTTTCTTAAAAGAATAAGTTTGAAAGTAGTTACATTACAAAAAGGAGAATTTACAATATTTTACAGTTTTATATTTATGTTTAATCAAATTATAGTATAATATTTTAAGCAAAGTAAATTTATAATCAGCCCCTTTATTATATAATGTTATTCTGAAAAATATAAATACATATAGATAAATAATAATATAGGAAAATATAGTGACATATCTAGCTGTTTGTTGTGAGATGATAATGGTATGGAATGTTGACCAAAGAATTATATGTGAAGGATTAAAATTAAATTTTATTAAAAAAATACCTGTATTTATGTTATAAATCTTGACCACATTTATTTATAAGATTTAACTATATAAAATCAGTGATAAATCATAGATATAAATAAATGTCCGGTCTATGGTAAATTATAATTAATTACTACTAATTAGGTGATTAGTTTGTTATTTTTTATTTTATTTTATAGATATCTCCAAACCGTGTGAGTCCTGAACCCATTGCATAAGTTTCAGTCTACATATATAATTAACATTAAAAAAATGATGAATAAAAAGATTGAGAATGTTATTGCAGTGGTTAACAAAATTCTCTGGACATTGCATCCAATGAGTTATTATCACAATGACATGTATGGATGTTTGGATCAGCAGTGGTTATTCTATCATGTCTCTGAAGTAAAGCAGTTCAGTGTTGGGCGTTTCATTCCACTCCATAGCCAAGTAACGTTTTCTCTGTCTGGTTTCGTGGCAATGTTCTGCTTCTCTCCCTCCCTCTTCACCTTTATTTTGTCATTTACTAATTAACCTTTTACTTTACTTTACTTTCTGTGTTCTATAGAGCCTCATTTAATAAGTGTCCCCCAATATCTACCAGTAATTCGAAGCCATCTCTCACACACACCTAAAATATGAGGAATCAAAGCCCAAGAAATATTAAAATAATTTTATATAGAACTGGTTTTTAATGCATCCAATATTTCCTATATTTTTTATTGGTTGTGTTTACAAATTCTGTTTGGAGAAAGGCTTTTGAAAATGGTTTGTCACCCCCGTAGACTTTTTAACATTATTTTAATAGTTTTCTCAATAAAATTTATTAAAGCAAGTTTTTTAATTTATTTTAATAAGTTTTATTGTAAAATTTAGGATAATCGAATAAATAATATACGCTCTTATAGTGCTAAAAATTTTTACACTGTTATTTAATTACAAACTATGATAAATCGTAAATTTGTTAATTTTTATTTTAATTATCTTATAAAATCATGCCAATGATGATATTTAATTAGTTGACAATGAAAAAAAAATATTAATTCTATCAATACATGCCTCTTAAAGTCAATTTATGACATAAATTTTCATTTAATAAAAATTGAATTTAATGCAAATACATTAACTATGTATTAGTTTTTTATAATGTTAGTCAATCATGAGTTCTTATATTATTGAAAATGGTCTTATATCTGACAGGTCGAAGACTTGAACATTCGCTTGTCGTTTTGGAGTGAGATAAATATAAATTTTGCTGTAAGTATTTTTTGAATCCGTAAACTTTTCTTACTTTGAGACGATACACCATCCTCTCTCCCTAAATTTATGTGTACCATAAAAAATATTATTAAAAACCATTATGATATTATTTAGTTGACTGTAAAAAAATATTTACTATTCAAATTAAACTTGCAAGAACTTATTAAATGGATGCTTAAATTATTTATTTAAATCCACCCTTAATAAATATGCTGCCGCGTTCAAAAATCAAAACCCATCTGTTTGAATTGTTTTTAATATTTTTGTGAGTGTTAATCTATTCTTTCTCTCTCTCTCTCTCCCTGTCTGAACATTCATTGATCGATTCCATTGCCTTAAGTCCCCCTCTTACTTTTTCATGCATAACGCACGTCAATCTCTCTCTGTTCAAAACCAGCTGTTTCTGAAGCATTGGTCTATGCAACCTCTTGTCTTACTTATGTGAGTGAGTGTCACGTGTTATTGGTCTTCTCAAGCCACGGCAGTGACAGTGGCAATGCAAATGCTCTATATATACAGAACTCTACCCTTCACTGGACACACCCGTTTCTGATATTCAATCACCATATATAGCTTTCAGTTGCTGCAGCTCTTAATTTCTTTTCTGTAAGCAAACACAAACTCTCTCTGGTGTGGTGTGCTTTTCTGTGTTTGTGTGCATATGTGTCTGATTCTTTTTGATAAAAGTGTTGCAAAACCCCGATTTCACCATGTGGGGTTTGTTCGTTTTCTGGTTTCATGATGAATGTCTCTTGGTTCTCGAAAAATTTATTAATTTTGCTGGTTCGTTCTACAATTCTGAACCTGTGCCAAAATTCATTAATTTTGCTGGTTAGTTAATTTAATTTAATTTGCTTGAGCATTTGGACTTTGGGGTTTTGATGAGTATGTGTGTCCATTGTATCAGCTTTTTTTATTGCACTTTCCCATTCTTTGTTTAACACATTATTTTTAACCCACTCTCTATTACTAATTAAAATTTATTAAAAATTACAAAATTATGAGTGAGACTCATTACATGAGGTGTGAGAGCTACACAATTTCGTGATTTTTGATAAATTGCAACCAATAATAAAAATTATGTTTAAAAAAGTGTGTTAGAGCATCTCCATTCAAGTATGTCTTTTTTACTTTTTACATATTTTAAATAAGCCTCATTATTATACATTACTAATTTTTACTTTTTATTACTTAAACAATTCATCTCTGCAACCCAATAACTTCAAAAAAAATTAAATGACCCCCCAAACCCCACAAATAATCTTTCAACCTTACATTTCATCACATCCTAACATATTATTATTATTATTATTATTATTATTATTATTATTATTTAATAAAAGTATACACATTGGCCTACAAAAAAATTTAAGCACCGGTACTTAAATAAGCAGTTAATGCTTCACACGCTTTAATTAAGCATTCCCTAATGCACATCTCTTATTAAGCACCGACACATAATATGATCATTTGACTCAGCATCTCTATCCGAAGTGTTCTTAGAAAGTGTGTTGCTAGCAAGCATTTATCTTCTTTGTTTTTATCTTTAAGAATTTTGTGCTGAAATTTGTATATATGTCGAATGTTTTAGGGGCCTGAACTGAAAATATGGGGTGCGTTGTTGGTGTTGATGTTGGTACCAAGAGTGCGGGAAAATCCAAGGGAGGGAGAAACAACAAAGATGTTGTTCAAGGTACTACTGAAGAAGGCTCAGGATTTTGGAGGAAAGTCGGGATTTTTCTAGGTTGCATACCTCTGAATTCCAAAGGGGAAGGTTCCCCCAATGACAAAAGCAAACAAGGTGATGGTATATATACTCTACCTTGTTCCACCATTCTTCTTAGAGTTCACGCTAGGTTATTGTTTCAATTAAATCTCGCTTTTAGTAAACGCTTGTATCCATGCTTGTTTCCTTCCCTATATAGTATATACCATTGAACCCCACATTATAACAGTACAAATACTTAATTGATATCTCTCTTTTTTTTTTCTTCTATTTCTATGTTCTTATTACATCATATCACTTATGATACTTATTATTTTTTTCTTCATTTTTTTCTCTCTTTGTGTAAACACCCAAATGGGTGTCCACAAAACATTTTCCACATACCATGGCATTACATCTCTCTCTCTCTCTTTCTTTCTTTTTGGATCTGTCCTTTCTCTTCTTATTCTTGCTCCTCCTTTCTCATTTCCATTTACTGTAAATCAAAATCTATATTAATTAGTCAATCGTGAGAACCCCGTTTGGGATTATATATCAAGCCCCATGTTTATTTTTTGTTTAGCTTTATTTAATATATATATATATATATATATATATTCAGGGCATATATTCCTTTGGAGAGAAGAGAAATAAAAACCAAAATGTAATAAATGTAAAGGATATGTGACCAGAAAAGGGGGAAAAAATGAAAAAAGGTCAAGTATGAAAAAATCAAGATTATAAATTTTGAAAAAAAAAATTTCAGAAGTTTTTTCTTGAAACCAATAAAAAATCAATTCCTTTCCTAAAATAAGTTAAACCAAATCCACATTGATACTATGTGCTTAGGTTAATGGAATTACTTGTGAAATAAAATTGAAAGAGCGTTTTTCAGTGCAAAAATATATATAGTGTATGTTGCAAATGGGCAATTCAGGATCTTCTTTGATCCCTTAGGGGATGACAACTTTAATTAGACTTAATTAATTAATGTGTCTAATTCATGTACATCAACAGGAAGAGAAGTTAGAAATGATAATGCTAGACACCAACCGGTTACTCCAACATCCTCATCCAACAGAAGGTCAAGAAGCTATGCAAGATCATGCACTCCCAACCTAAGCCAGGAATTACAAGTAGCTTCTTCCCTTCTTCGAAGGTTCACCTTTAATGATCTTAAGTTGGCAACAAGGAATTTCAAGGCCGAGAATTTTCTTGGTGAGGGGGGGTTTGGAACAGTGTTGAAAGGTTGGGTCAGTCCGCATGGGAACTATGCAGCCAGGCCTGGAATGGGGATTCCTGTTGCAGTGAAGAGTCTCAACCTAAATGGATTTCAGGGTCATAGGGAATGGCTTGTATGTGACCATGCTAACCCTAACTTTGTTTCTTTATCTATTAACTATTTATTTAATGGAAAAAAACTTAGGTATAATTCTTTAGGTGCTTTTAGTGTTGTTCTCTAATCAAAATTAGAGTTTTACCTCGGTAATTTGCATGCATTAAAGATCAATGCAGGTAACCGAGGTGAAACTCCAATTTTGATTGGAAAACAGTACCAAAAACACCTAAGGAACTGCGTCTAAGTTTTGTCCTTATTTAATTTGCACCATTTTAATGGAGTAAATTATATTAATACTTCCTGTGATTTCCTGATATTGCACATCATATCTTGTCTTTTTAACCCCTTCAGTAACCCCTTTTAATTGTTTTAAACACATTACACTGACACTTCTATTACTCAAAAAACACATTACGTGTGTGGGGGTTACCGTAAATGTTAAAAAAGGTAAGAATAGCATGTACAATCTCAAGAAACCAGAGAAGATGTCAGTGTAATTTGCTCATTTTTATTTTGGTACAGAGCGCTATGATTTGCATCACTTACTATATATATCTTGTTAGATTAAAAAAAATATTGAATCTCTTCACTGTGTCATGTATGGCAGGCTGAAATTAGTTATCTTAGTGAACTCCATCATCCGAATCTGGTTAGACTGGTTGGCTTTTGCATTGAGGATGACAAAAGGCTACTGGTATATGAGTATATGTGTCGAGGAAGCTTAGAGAAACATCTGTTCAAGAGTATGTATTTCAACTTATTGTTTTATAGAAATTTGTGTTCTAATATATCAATCAATGCATTATTTAAGTTAACTTTTTATAGTGCTTGTATGGTTTGAAAAAAAAAATTATTTGTTATTATTTTTAATTATTTAATTAAAAAATGTATTTTTACAATTAAAAATGAAAATAAAAAAATAATATTTCTTAAAATAAACTGGCCCTTATTTTTCGTTCATTGTTTCAATCTCACACAAATTACAATGTCATTGCTGCCTTTTTGTGGAAGTCTTAGGTCTTGATTATGGGGGTATAACAATAAAAATAACAATTAATAGCTTTCACAAGTCACTAGTTAGAAGAATTAGGTATGAAGCTTTGAATATTCTTGCAATTTCTCCGAGTGACAAAATGTATACAAAATATGTGCATGATTATAAAAAAGAAAAGTGACAGAAGATTTCTGAACAATCTAACATCAGAAAATCATAATTCTTTTTACAAATCAAACATAAATTTATTTCTGAGCCTTGGTACTTTAAATATGGAAGATGCCTTGTTATTCTAACGATAATTATCAATATATACTTATATGTTCTAATGTAATTAGGGGATTCCATTGTATGTGCTTTTTTAATCTCTGCAGTATTACCTTATTTTATTGTCCTCATTCAATGAAAAATGAAAACAATCCTATCTGAATTCACATTTATGATAATGTTACCTAGACTTTCAATCTGTTTTGTGTAGAATTTTAATTGATTTAGCTTAACAACTGAGTTAATGATTGTATACTAGAGATATATCATAGACTTAACAAGTAATAATGTCATGTATCAGCGGGTAGTATGCGCCTTACGTGGCCTATCAGAATGAAAATTGCGATTGGTGCTGCAAAGGGCCTTGCATTTTTGCATGAGGAAGCTTCAAGGCCAGTGATATTTCGAGACTTCAAAACATCAAATATCCTATTGGATGTGGTAATAACTGGAACGTTACATTACTTACTATGCTAATAAATTTTCAACATGTATACATGCACCTTTACCTCCATCTTAATATATATTCTATTTCAGAACTACAATCCAAAACTTTCCGATTTTGGGCTTGCCAAAGATGCTCCAGTGGGAGATGCAAGTCATGTATCAACTCGAGTAATGGGAACACACGGCTATGCAGCTCCTGAGTATATGATGACAGGTTAGTATACTCTCAAACATTTCATTTTGTTATCAGAATGCTATGATGTCCTTGAGTCTTAATTGTTTTTAGTCCGTCTAATACCCATAAATATAATTTTTAATGATTCAATCTTCAAATTCAAAGACTTGCCCTTCTTGGAAATTTTTTCAGTCCTTCAAGAGTATGTACTCCTTCTATTAAAATCATGACACCTGGCACGTGTGGTTACTTTACTGAATTTTAATTATTTAAAATAAAAATGAGAAACTACAATCTAATTAAAAGTGGTAATTGTCAAGGGAATAGTTACTATAGAAGTACTGAAAATTTACTCACTTTTTTTTTTTTTTTTTTTCCATTTCTGATATCTAGTATCCCTTTGACTAGTGGTTATGCATGCTTGCTAGCAGGACTTTTCGTATTTATAAAATGAAATGGCAGATAGAAAGTTTAGATTAAATTATTGTTGCAAGGATGCATTAATATGAAGGAAAGTGAAAATCATTGTTGTAATCAAATCCTTGCTGTTATATATCCCTTTCCAATCTGGTATCTCGGATGATATTTACCAAGTCTCCTTGATGCCATTAATCTGCAAAGTTAAAAATCATCACCACTAGCATGGTTGCTCAACCAAATGTTCTATCGATGTGTAGTATACAATCACAAAGCTTTATGAGAATACCTAGTCCGGACCATGTTCAATTTGTTTCCATGATAAACTTAATGCAATAGGATCTATGAACATATGATATTCTCCTTTAAGATCAAGAGAACATTGCTTATCTTTCTTAAAAAGAGATAACGATTTGTTTGCCAAAAGTATAATGATTAGAGAGTTGCCACGGTACCCTCGTAAATCTAGGAGTTTTGGTATAATTATTTTTTGGATCAATAGTTGCATAAATCGTCAGTTTTCCTATTAAATAGTAAAATAGATGACATGACTTCATTAAATGGAAACCCCTAGATTTATCAGGGTATCTTAGAATTTCTCTATTCTTTTATATATCACTTACGACATAATACATAATACATTAGACATGGAAACAATGCATGCATGATTTAAGCTTCAATGCTGCATATGGTGCAAGTTTCTTCTCCATTGGTTGGGATCTTTGGAGGTGCTAACATGATGCATGTTGTTGCCACAGGACACCTTACTGCCAAGAGTGATGTCTACAGCTTTGGGGTGGTTCTACTTGAAATACTGACAGGAAGAATGGCCTCGGACAAAAAAATGTCTGAGGGGGAGCAAAACTTGGTGGAATGGTTGCGCCCTCTTCTTAAGAGCAAAGGAAATTTCAGCTATCTGATGGACCCTAGACTTGAAGGTCAATACTCAATGAAAGGTGCTCATAGAGCAATGAGGTTGGCTACTCACTGTACTCGCTTTGACCCTAAAAGAAGACCCCTTATGAGTGAAGTGGTCCGTGTGTTGAAGTCTTTGTCTCTTCATGATGATGATGACATGGCTGCTCAGCCTGGTCCCTCAACCTCACTTCCCTCACATCCAACCACAATTCCATCAACCTCACTTCAGAGAATGCATGTAGGCCCCTCCAATTACCATGGTGCTACTAACAAGTACGGCCTCAGAACTGGTCCAACACCAAACGTTCCAAGGCGCTTTCAAGCCTCGCCACTGAGCCAAGACTATCCTCTACCTCCACCAAATCCTGGTGCTGGACCTTCAAGCAACCCTAGTGTTGCATCTTCATCCAACCCTAGTGTTGGACAACCATGAGATGAGATGCATGTGTCTGTGTGTGTTTGGTTCAATTTATTTTGAGGAAATAATCATTTATTTTTATTGGCTTCTTAGAAAAGCTATGAAAAATAAGCAATTATTTCCTTTTAAAGAAACTTTTCGAAACATGCACTCAATCTTTTTCATTGCATTTCCTAATAATGACTTGGACTTTATATTATATTATATATAGAAACATAGGTACTCACAGGAAAAGGAAGAGGAAGAAATAGGACTGTATTTTAAGGCTGATTTCAAAGCCAAAACTTATCTTCCCTCCTTTTTCCGTAGATATTTCAGCTTTTATATTGCTTTGCCATAAATAAGTGTGATTCATGGAGAAACCATGAGGCAGTTGATGCAGCCCTACACATTTAGGTCTAGTTGTTTTTAAGACTGAATGTTAAACTGTAGAACTTCTAAGCTTTCTTGTTATATATTTTTAACTTCCTATCCTGTGGTGCCTAAAATTGCATTTCTAACTGTTGTCCAGTTTCTAGTGCACACAACCATTTTTTTTTCTTTCTGAAATCCAGTGGACTCATCATGTTGTCCAGTTTCATACTTTAGTTAGCAAATCTAAAAATCTAACTTGGCATACAAAGTACAAAGTAAATGAGCATGGATAAATTCTCATGGACATTGGTCTCATCCTTTTTTTTCTCCGTTATGAATGCTATAACTTTTATCATATTTGTTAGGAACATATGTATCTATCCCAAAAAAGAAAAAGAGTAAAGCCTTGTTAGTTAACTATTTTCAAAAACAGTTTTCTGTTTTCTAAAATTTGTTTGTCTCTTGAGTTCATTTGAAAGGATTTGTCTCCTGTGAGCACATTTTTTGTTTTCTAGAAGTTTCTCTTATGAGCACTTGAACAAAGCACTTAAAAGAAAACAAAAAATGATGAAAAAACATCTCTAAGTTGTTTTTGTTTTATATCTTTAAAATATTTGTTTTGAAAACAATTTTCAAAACTTAATAGGCTTAATAGATTTTAATTAGATGGAAAATTGATTGTTGAGTAATGTGAATTTGTTTTAGAAAACAGTTTTTTTTTTTTTTTAAAAAAGTGATTAGAAGAGAATCAAACAAGCCCTTAACGTGTTAACCTACATAAGATTGAGATTTTATAATAAATAGGGTTTACCTCTAAAGATGTACTAGTTCTAAAGATCTCTATCGCTAGATATGATAAGGGTTAATGTTTTTAATTTCATGTTTACTATGTTATAAGAGAAGCATACTGTTAGCTTCTTTATGAATATTACTAGCCATCTTAATTTTCTTTTTCATTATCATTGCTAGGTTGGATTGCTTACAAGAGTTTCAGAATTTAGAACTAATGTTCAAAAAGCAAAATCAATGTTAAAACTGGTAAACTTAAACCGGTTACTTAATATTCTAGCCTCCACAAGTCCGCTTCACCTTCATACCAGATATTCCAAATCTTTACTTGTCCTCACCAATCCAGTTTCCCTGAGCCACTTTGGCTATTTTCATTTTCACACTGTGTCATCAACAATAACCGAAGGTCCAGGATCTAATGTAAAATATTTTTCTAAAAAAATCTCTTTTGTATTTTTCATTTATCATACAGAGTGATTACTTCTATTGTTCTATGAAAGTGGCAAAGCAAAACATACATGTTCTGAGAACAAATGGGAAACTGAAGCAGCTGGCATAACTAAACCTCACCTGCTGCAAGACATCCATAGAGGCTGACAAAGATTGTTCAATTGGAGGAACTATAATTTAGGTGTCCAGCTATGCCTAAACCATAGACGACAAGCCTCCATTTTTAAATTTTGCAAAAAATCTATGCAACATGTTTGGTTTGGATGCATGTATCCAATGCAAACCCTGAGTTCACAGGCCCCCAAAAGCATTTGAAAGAAGAAAATAGAGAGTTACTTCCATCCAACATGCATTTAGGGGTTGTTTGGTAGGGGCAAAATAACATGGAAGAGAATGGAAAATTGAAATTTCTCTCCGTTTGTTATAGTAGAAAAGCACGGATATTTTTAAAAAAAGCAATGGGCCCATGACCAAAATCTTCCACCCAAAAATGCGAAGAAATCATACAAGTGTCAGTCTACTTTCCAAAAATAACCATGTGTGGAACTCAATTATTAGTAGAAATCGTGCTGAAATTGATTTTTTACAGTAGAAATCGATTTGTTACAGGTCTTCAACGCATGCTGAAATCAATTTTGGCAAAGTGAAAATCAATTTCCTCCAACTATGGGTGGAACGCATTCAAAATCAATTTGTGCAGCTGAAAATCAGTTGTGTTTGTTCTAACAATGGAAATCAATTATCAACACATTTTTTTTCTTTAATTTATAAATAATTTAATTTAAATACTATCAATATGTTATTAAAATGATACCTAGTCCACAACTTGTGAAATTGATTTGTTTGATTAACTATTGTGGCAAAATCGATTTTTTATGTCCCGAATTTATTATGTCCCAAAATCAATTTCATGGAGAACATCAGGTCTTGTGGCAAAATTGAATTATTATGTCCCAAAATTGATTTCATGGACAATGTCAGGTATCAACATGCTATGAAAAATCAGTTTCCTTCCATGGTAAAATCGATTTGAAGTTAACATTTTTCATTCCCTTTCTCTGGACCTCCAACAAAATCAATTTTGTTGCAGTAGAAATCGATTTTTATGAATGTCGAGTGCTTCTATCCACAAATTTCGTGCTCTTTGGAGGTCAATTAAAATCGATTTTCATCACCACAAATCAATTTAACCGAAAAAAATACATTCAAAAATATGTGGGCAAACACGTAAGGGTATAATGATAATAATTCAATTTCCTTGCTTTTTTTTTTCTTTCAAACCAAACAACTCTACACATTTATTTTTTCTCTATTTTTTCTCCATTTCTCTTTAACCAAACAACCTTAATTTCTATACTATTTCTCACCTATTTCTCTTCTCTTCTTTTCTCACCTCTTTCTTCCCTTTCTCCTTATTTCTTTCCTCTCTACCAAACACACCCTTAGAGTTCAATCATGATGGTGAGATTAACAGGCACTTGATGGTTACACTAACAATTCTGTGAATGATTGCTGAAGTGCAATCATGTTAACCCTCTTGGTCCAACCCAACTCAACAGCTTCAATGTCATTGTATAGAAGAACAAAACATAACCTGCCCTTTTCCAGGTCTCTGGCCAGATCATAATCTACTCTAGCATCATAGCTGCAAGGAGAACATAAGTTCACAAATTGAATGAATATTACAATTTACAACTTGAATACATTATTACTTGTTCATTTCTCAACTATAAATTCTTGAATCTCTATTCCTGTATGCCGAGCACATCCTTGTACTCTCAACAGAACTTCATCTCCAACTTTGAGTGAGGTCACAGGAATGGCTGTTTTTAACAGTGTATTTCCTGAGTGGTGCAATAGACAACACTTCAGGAAACTCAATAAAATGCCAGAAAATATATATATAAAAAAAAAAAAAACTGAATCACCTTTTGGGGGACAAACCAAGGCAACTGTTTCTGCATTCTGTAAAAGGATGCTGATAGTGTGATTATCTGATTCTACCTGAAATGACACAATTATTATTATCAGATCAGATTTTTGGATAGGTATCAGCAAACAGCAATAAAAGTACCTGAAATAGTGATAAATTATGAGTTGTTCACATGACACAATGAAATTTTTGTTCTTTGCTGCCACAAAATGCTCAACCATAATTTTACAATATTGCTGAAGACATTTGAACGACACGGCTAATACCTATTCAACAAAATAAGTACGCAGAACTTGATAGTCTATTCAACCAGTTACTGTATATATTACTGTTATCATTATCCAAAGTTTCCTAAACCCTTCACAACAATATTTGAAGTTTTATCTTCACCCTCATTCTAATGTAAGTCTGTATTGAAGACGGTTTTGTGGAGAAATCTAGTTATCGTTCCACGAGAAAAATCTCTGATTAATTTATTTTTGTTTCAGGTTCAAATGTATACACAATGGTGGCTGTATCTTCAGCTCCTGAATTTTAATACAATAGATCTATCAGATATGAATGAATTATGGTTGTATAAATTAAACATTTTCCAAAAGGCGATCAGCATTAAATGCAGCTTTCACATTTGCAATTCAATCTTAATGTACAATCATTAAGGCTTTTTGGTATTTTTATTGATGGCCTAGAGTGAGGAACTCAGGGCAACTCTATAGTATACATTTATGTTTTTTAATGGTAGGAACGGCTTGTGTAAAACAATTATATTTGAAATGGCAGGTCATTTTCAAATCTATACATGCAAAAGAGATCTTATGGGCAAAAAAGTAATACAGTAGATTAATGGTGCAATTTAAAACAAACTACCAACAATTAAAAGCTTTACAGATGAATATGATACCACGGAACAGAATACTACATTTTTTATGGCACCTTGATTTCACTGCAAGTGCTAAATAAGGGGAAATTTGAGAACTCTCATAGCTAATTTAGAACTACTTAAAATAAGCTAATCATATAAATTCAGGTTATTTTGTAACTAGGTTTAACTCAAACTTCGGCTAAAATTTGTTTTAAACCAGTTTTTATCTATTTTTAAATTCAAAATACCTAGCATGCTTATTGACAATTGATAAATGAGTGGTTTCTACAATTATATCTTATCCAATAACCACCCGTAGATCTAGTTGAAGAGGACAAGGGGAAAATGAAGATGAAGAGAGAGCTATAAGGAAAAAAAGTGGGACTAGGAAAAAAACCAACTTTGAAATGGTTTATTTAAGAACCAGATTTATCTCAAAATTGGTTTCCATTTGAACCGTTGTTAAAAACCAACCCATTGCACTTAGATATCTAGTTTTTAAGAGTTTCCAAACACCCCTTAAAAGAAGTTATAATCTCAGTCTATTATCAACTGCTTCAGCTTTAAGAATATATTTATTAGATTAGCGTGACATATTCTACAGTTAATGTACCATAGCACACTCATTAAAGAAATCAAGTTAAAACACATAAAGAAACACTTCTTTCAATCAATTTTTTCAATAATGCACACACAAACCTTCGCCTCCACAAGGATTAGTGGTCTAGTTTCTATCTTTACACGCCCAACAATTGCAATTCGTTGCTGACACTGCTGATCAACTACAACCACTTCTTTTCCTGATTTTAATTCTGACAGGTAGCATGTTCTGCCTCCTGGAACAGCAACATAGGCATGCACTGGTCCCTGTTATGATTAGTAATTGGTTTAAAAGAGTTCATACAACTTTGATTGACAGCATAATTAACATTTTAAACTGAAAATGCCAAAACATTTTGAATGCAAAAGGAACCAAAAAAAAAAGTATTAGAAACATCAAACTTTCATCTTCAAGAAAGTAAATAAGCTGAGTTAACCTAACAAAATGAGACATGCAAGGTTAGAACAATTTCAGCTATCAGATGACAAGATTAATGATCCCACAATTTGTGCTGACACTACTTCTAGAACACATAAATTATATTCAACATTCTTGAAAAATAGAAGGAAAAAAATTATCATGAGTAATGCACTGCTATATTATAAGCTTTGGCCAAAGTCTGCTTTGAAAGTAAATGAATCCAGATTTAGTGAAAAGCAAAGTTTCCCTCTAAATAAAAATTCTTTGCATGCAGTAGAAATAAATATATTTTATAATGATTATAAATGCTGTCAAATCTTTAAAATTACTTGAAACTAATGATTAACTTTATATATAAGTGTACAAAATAATAAATCCAGTGATCCATATAGGATGGTGAGAATTACACACATCATCATGGACTCCTTTTCTCAAGCTGGTTTTGACTGGTGGTCTCACACTGTCAACCGATTGTTGTAAATTGTGATAATAAGAGGTAATTTTATCCAAGAGCAAAGGCAAAGAATATATTTTTTTCAAGCTCAAGGCTTGAATGCACAACTTACAGCATTCACCCGAAAAGGCCTGCTTGCAATGTAATTTGACTCCAAGCATTCTGAGTGAACAAGAAATAATCCTCTGGCAAAAGATCCAACCTGTTGAAAATATTTGGACAATAAGAACGGCAGCTTCACTAGATTAGCCAAATAATAATTTAACCTTTGCAAAGGAAATGGATACATACAAGAAGTCCTTCACCAGGTCTCATAAGACTGCAGAGATCTACACAAACGCGATCCCCCATTCCAGCCACTTGAATATGTGTCACAGTGGCTTTGGTCAAGCTCAGTAGACTGCTTTCTTCCATTCTTCTGTCAAAATATTCCTGAAAGTTTCTAACTTAAATAAGAGGTCAAGCCTCATTATTGAAGGAGTCGCATCTAGGCAAAGAATACCTTTAGCTCAAGAACAGGTTCAACATCTTCTACTTTCATAACTATGCCATCTAAACCATGTTCAAGTGCCTATAAAATCCAAGGGTTGAAATTGTAAGGAGAGAGTAGCTGAAAATAAAAGTGTACTATTAATACAATCATATGAGCTTCAACTCTTAAAAGTTTATTTCATTAGTCTCCTAGTATATACCTCAAGAAACACCTGAGCTTCAGATGTATTACTAGAGATAGCAAACACGGTCTTTCGGCTGCTTTGAAATGCAGCAATTATATTTTCTGCAGGTATTACCTGAGCAATTGCAAACAAAGAAAATTATTGAAGATGAGAAATCACAATTATTGAAAACAAACTATTGTTACACTTTTAAAAGACAGTAGATTTTGTTGCAGCAAATTGAAGTCAGAAAAGATCAAGCCAGAAAAAGAATGGATTTTGAGGTGATGCAGTCGAAGTCATTAAGAGTTAAATTGGAGGTCTTAGAATAATCACATGAACATAATTATATTTTGAAGAAATTTATATATGGTGTAACCGCATCCATAATACTATTGTTGTCAGACACAAATAGAATAACATCCATATAAAGGGTAGGAGTCATCATCAACATCATCATAATAATAACAAAACCCATAAAAGTAATAAAAGAATCAAGACATATTTGATAGGTCAATCAATCAGACCAATTTCATAGCTAACTGAAGTACTGAGCTAGCTGAAGTTATATACAACACATTTCCAACAACTGATATGTCCTACTCCTGGGCCATATCTCACTTATACAATGAGACCATGAGCCAGAACTAGAGCATAAACATGAAAAATCTGCTGGCTCCCAGTAAAAGCTTAAGTAGGACAACTGATTCCATACTAACCATACTTCAAGTAGGAAAACAGGTTGATCTTACCTATTGCGAAGAAAATTGGTATATAAACAATGGACAAAATAATCAATGGATGACAAGCATGCAAACTATTCCACCATAATTCTTATAGCAGTCTGCAACAAGCATACCTGCCAATCTAGTAAATTAACTACAATGTTCTCTGCCTGCTCATCGTCCGGTCTAAGTCCCTCTAGTTCCTCAGGCTTTGAAACATCAAAAAATGTGGCCACCCTTTTATTCTGTCCGTCCAAAATCTCTCCCTCACTAACAAAAAGAGGGCATATTACTGCAATGGCTGCACCCATCAAGACCAAATTTTCAAATTCATAAAATTAGACATGCTAGTAGTATCCAGTCCACCAACAACACAAACTCCATTTCACTCATCACCAAAAAACTGTATTATATACAAAACAACTACGGTCATGTTATCTCTATGGCAAACACTAGAATACAACAAAAATAAAGGGATTTTAATCTTGATCCAAAATCACTACACAACATTTTCCCACTAAAATTTAATAGGAATACACTGACGGTGTAAAAATATTTTCTAGTGTCATCCAATCACGCATTGCCAATTTGCCATATAATTAAAATTATTGACTTTTGTAATAATCACATTAAAAGTCATATATAGGGTGATTTTTAATTGGTTCAGTACAAAGATCTTTACACTTACATTGTATCAAAATTAAACTCTTCCCACCATCATGTATTAACAAATTATTCTAAAAGTTGTCCATCACAAAAAAGCTAACCTTTTTAAGGATATGCCAATCAAATCTGAACTCAAAAAGAAAAAACAACAAATGGGTAATAGAATTTCCTTCCAAGTGAAGAACTTACATGACCAATCATGAGCAAGTTGTCGATGGTGTGATGGGAAAATGAAAGTGTTCCATCCCCTCTCTACTGCTGCAATCATTACCTGCTTATTGTTGGTCCATATCCACACTCTCTTGGATCGTTTACCAGTCTCGTCCAACGATGTCCAACAACAAGAAGAAGAAGCCATTGAGAAACAAGGGTTATTGTGCCTATGCCGCAAAAGGGTCTTCTCAGAATGAAGAAAATTAAGGTTGGAACAAAGGTTTATCCCACGAATGTTCCGAGTCGAGCAGGGGAACAACGAAGACAAATGAAGGAAAGTGGTTGGTGAAGCAGAGAGAGGCGAAGAAGGTACAGTCGAAGTGAAGTGTGAGATGCAAATGTGGGACAACAGTGCCATCCTATGTTGTTGTTGTTACTCTGCAACAGAGCAACTAGTGACTGTGTCATGCTGTCAGGCACAACCTCATCTCCCCTCTTTTTTTTTTTTTTCTCTATTTTCTTTTGGCTCCAGCACCTCATCTGTTTGAGTCACGTGACATTTTATTTTTTTGGTGTACTGAGTCACGTGACATTGGCCCAACTAGTGGCAGTGGGTACCGTACTTTGGTGCTGACATTTACATCCGTGATCTTGAATTTTAGCCCAATCAATTTCTAACAACCAATCAGGTAGTGACAAGTTAACAATAATGGATATCAAATAATTGTCATCTATAATTAAGAAAATATTTTTTTTATTTCTACTATTATATCTATTAATTATTTTCTAAACTATTTACTATTTTATTATTTAACTATTTTCTAAACTATTTATTATACCCTCTTTTTTATTTTATTTTTATATTTTAAAAAATCAAGAGAAGCACGAAAATAATAATAATAATAATGGAAAAATGTGTTTTTAATTCTCATACTTTTGATCAAATATGGTCAAAGTCCCTATATTTTCATATCGACAATTTTGGTCCTCAAACTTCGAAAAAATGTGAATTTAGTCTTTCATCTTTAAAAATCATTTTTTTTTTTTAAAGTTAGAAGATACTATCTATATGTCTTTTAAAGACAAAATTCATCAATATAAAAGTAAAGGAACCTTGACTATATTTGACCGAAAATATGACGACTAAAAACATATTTTTTCTTCTTCATGATCATCATCTTCATAATAGTTTGTGCAAAATTCGACTAATATTTTAAAGTTTGTAAGCTTAAATATGTTTTTAGTCCATGTAAAATAAGCGAGTTTTGGTTTTAGTCCTTATAAATTTTTTTTTTGATTTTCATCCTTCAAAAATATGAAATAATTGTTTTCGACTCCTACTATTATATAACACTTGTTAATTACTTATATGTTTAACTAAAGGTTAAATGACCATCTCAGGTGACACCCATTCTTGTATGTGGCACCTTGTTAGCATGTCACACCTTTAAAAAAAATTATATTCTTAAAATAAATGTTATTTATTGACCTTAAAATGAATGTAAGAAACCAAAAATAGTGATTTCAGATTTTAAAGAAATAAAAATCAAAGAAAAATGTTGTATAAGGATCAAAATCAAAATCCACTCATTTTATAGGAACCAAATATAATTATTTCAAATTTTAGAAAGATGAAAAACAAAGAAAAAGAATTACAAAAACCAAAATCAAAACTCATTCATTTTATAGGAACTAAAAATATATTTAAGACAAGTTTGTAATAATAATTTGTACTAACTAATTTATTTTAAGTATCTTTATCCCAAGATTTATAATATTACATGTTATTTAAATTTATATGAATTAATTGAATGTATAATTATTGGAAAAAATAAAAAAGTTATGTAATATAGAGTTAACACTATTCTTTTATTTTATTTTATTATTTTTTAGTATATTTAACCAAGGCATATAAACATTATTTGTTAAAATGTTTAAGTGTTAGGAGAAATTGGTTTAAGATTTTTTACAAGAAGAAAAGATTTTTATAGGGGATCTAGATGGACATGTTGACAGTGACACATGATAATTTATAGAAACTCATGGTGATTTAAATTTTGAAAATATAAATGACGAAGGATGATTTATTCTTAATTTCTCAATGGCATAATTCAAGATTATGATACTTGTTTTAGGAAGGGAAAGGACCATTTAAATAATTATAACTGTAGAAGCTCAAGGTCATGCTCGAGTCATGAAATTTTTTACTTGATGAGTTGAGGCCTTGTTTCACATTTATCAACATCCTTGCTACACGAGTTAGGGTTTATTCTTAATTTCTCAATTGCGTTTTTCAAGCTTTCCTGATTGGACATCTGTCAATACCCTTGTCATTGCTAGGAATGCCCCGGGATAAGTGAAACATCAAAATCATCCTCGATATCTAAAACAATTAAGTCAATAAGAAATATAAATCTATTCACTTTTAATGAGACATCCTTTATGATGATATAGGGGTGCTTGATGTCAGCTAATTATAGGATCATTCTAGCTGGCTTGACTTCCTTTCCACTAAGCTCTTTTAGCAAAGAAAGGGGCGTGAGATTTTCATCAAGTTCCAAATCACATAGACCTTGTTCACTGCCTTCTTCCCTATAGTACAAGAAGTGTGAAACTCTTAGGTTCCTTCAATTTTGGAGACAACATCCTCTACAAGACAACATTGCACTCTTCAATAAATACAATTAACTCATCCTTCTTCTTCTTCTTCATTCTTTGAGTGAATGACGATTTAATAATAGGTAAGGTGACTTCTTCTACAAAGAAATTGATAACTCATATTCTCTTTCTTCTTAGGTGGTGGCTCAGTTATCGTCTCACATTTGGTTGTTATAAACATTGATATACTCATTGCCTTTAGGATTAGAAATGGTGTCACTACGAGACAATGAACTAGAAGGTATCTCTGATAATTGCTTTGCAAGTTTCCCTACCTAAGTAAATTCCTAATGCAAGCATATTGGTTTTTGAAGTTTGCTCTGGCCTCCTCCATCAACCCAGTAGCTTTCTAAACGAAGGATAAGGTATGCAAGGTCAACTTTTCTAATGTTGTCTCCTATGCAGGCTTATTCTCAACAAGTGGTTGGGATGAGGTGCTTCCTTAATAACCCTCTTAATGCCTTTGATGAGCTTGATTGCCTTGGTCCCTCCAGTAAAAGTTAGGGTGAATTCTCCAACCTAGATTATATGTGTTGGAGTAAGTTGTTTTATTGCATTTGATTACGATTAACATTGCTTACCTACTCTTGTATGTTGAAAGAGACTTCATAATTAATATTAAAATGTGGACCTCCACAAATATCACAAATTGAGTATGTGATCTCCACTACATTCACCCTCATGTTCCATATTGTTGCTCACCTAAACTAGTGATATCCACTACTTTTAAATGTTTAATTTGTTATATACAATATTTGAGAGAAGATTATATTGAAAAAATTGTTAAGTGTGAAATTTCAAATCTCAAACATAACTTAAATCCATATATTTAAAGTTTGGTATAAGTATTAAAGGAATCTTGAGGTTTTGGAATGCTTAGTTAGGATGTGTAATTTTAAATATTAGAACCTTACTAATCAATAAATAGAGGGTGCTAATCAATTAGGCAATTAAAGATTGTGAATTTTGAGTTTCCAAAACATTATAATCAAATACATTTAAGTTGTTAACTAATTAGAAATTTTATTTAGAAGCTCTCTAATTAATTAGAGGGCAAATTTCTAATTGATTAGAAGCATTTAACAATTTGATGAATAAATCTAATTGACTAAAGATGGGTGCTAATTAAGAGTTGTGCTAATCGATTAGAGAGATTGTTTTAATTGATTAACAAACACAAATATAAAAATAAAGCCTTAGGAATCATTTGTTGAATTGAAAGAAAAATAGATAAGAAAGAAAGAAAAATAAAAATTCACGTAATTGTGCTTCTTCTTCTTCTTCTTCTTTTGGTGAGAATGTAATAGAGCTAAAAATTCATAAGTGAGTAAGGAAATGAAATCAAGGATCAAGTTAAGTAAATCTAAGTTTTGGAAGGATAAGTTCTTTCTCCTTTTCTCCTTCTAGCCCTAAAACTCATATTTTCCTTTTTAGAGTAAAACTCATATTTTCTTTAACCTTGTGTTATTGATCCTAATTTCTTCCTTATATTTGAATAATAGGAAATCTCCAAATAAAAGAGAAAGTATTAATGAAGATTAAAATTTAAGGTGAAGATTTAAAGAATTAGGTAACCAAACCCTAAAGTAAGCTTGGTCCTTGCCCTTTTGACTCTAATACTCTTTCTCCAATTTTATGATATACTAAAATGTTTTATTCATCATTAAAAGAAATACAAGAAGTAAGGGTGAATTTATGATAAGAATTAGGGGGCTAGCGCCTAACTTTTTTAAAAAAAAAATTAAATTCTAATATGAATGACATTTTAATATTAGGATAATTATTTTTATTTGGGAGATCTGACTGTAGAGATAATAGTATTTAAGTATCATTTATCCCTTTAATATTTTTGACAAAATATTCTATTCCCTTTTTATAGTCTTTATTGTGAAGATAATTACATTCTTTTTTCTTTTTAGGCAAATATTATATTTCCCTTTCTATAGGTTTAATTATGGAGATAATTGCATTCTTTTATCTTTTAGACAAAATATTCCAATATCAGTTATTTTCCTTTTAATAGTCTTTTTTCTTTTATAATTCATTATTGTTATTTTAAAGGCTGTAGATGATTGCATTTGCAATCAAACAACTTTACTATTCTTTTCCTTTATATTGATTTGAAAATTAAAAGTTATTTGTTAACCTTTGCCAATGAGACAAACTTACAAATACTATATAAGGAATTAACAACTTGAGCTTTTAGACACACTATGTTCTCTTCCTATCACTATTTTTCCAATATCCTCTTTGTTTTTCTCCTCTCGTTTTTTTTTTCCTGAGCATTGTTTGTGATACTCTAGCGTACTTCTAGCCTTAAATGTACAGGTGTAGAGCAATCTTTTTCAATTATAAATATAATCAACATTACAATGTGTAACAAGATAGAAAATGGATTTTTGACTGCCTATTTGCTAGTATATATTGAAAAAAATTGCTAAAAAGTTTAGTATAAATTTTCTTATAGATTATTTTTATGACATACAACAGAGGCATTTTATTTTTTGATAAATTATTAATGAAATTAATATTTTAGAACATATAATTATAGATATTTTGAATGAAATTTGATGCATATATATAGGGATTTGCTAACGTACATATACTTATTTTTTAGTTGGAGTACGTTAGCAAGTTACACCATTGGTGTATTTTAAGATACATTGTAATTATAACTTGCGAACGTACTCCAACTAAAAAATAAGTGTGTGTACATCATCAAACCTCACAAATATTTGCTAACGTATACACACTTATTTTTTAGTTGGAATACATTAGTAAGTTATACCGTTGGTGTATTTTAAGATACATTGCAGTTATAACTTGCTAAGGTACTCTAATTAAAAAATAAGTGTGTGCCCGTTAGCAAATCCTATATATATATATATATATATATATATATATATATAGGGTTAGGATCCGTTGACACCAAGTGTCAAAATAAGTCAAATTACACTTTCAATAACTTTTTGTAGAATGTAAATTTAACCAATCTAACCATTGAATTGTGTGATATTATCTTCATGATCATGTATATCAAATTTCACATAATTTGGACTTTTCTAGATATCTTATCTAACATTGAGTATTTATATATATATTTTAATATCGTTAAAATAAAGTGAGCGATGAACTGCTAAATAATTTAGAATTGTATGAAATTTTGTATACTTAATCTAATTAATAAGAACATCAAAGTCAACAGTTAGATCAATTAAATTTTATTCTACAAAAAGTTATTGAAGGTGTAATTTGACTAACTTTGACACCTAGTGTCAACAGATCCTAACCCATATATATATATATATTTATATATATATATGGTTTAATATATCTGTAGGTCCTTGAATTTTTGGCAATTTTTATAAAAGTCCCTAAACTAAAAAAAATTGTAATTGAGTCCTTGATCTTTTACAATTTTTGTAATTAGGTATCTAAAATTAGTAAAATTGCCACAAAGTGTAAATTTTCTAGCGGTTTTAAGCCGCCATAAACTAACTCCAAGAACCCATTTACAAAAATTGTAAAAAATCAAGGACTCAATTACAAATTTTTTAGTTTAGGAATTTAATTAAAAATTGCCAAAAAGTTTAGAGACCTACGAATATATTAAACCTACACACACACGAAAAATCCATTTATCCATCATCCATCCAATCCATCCATTACGAAAAATAATAATAATGGATTGGATCCAATCCATTCATTTAATTTTATGGATAGTTAGTGATCCATCCACTATTTTTTCAAAATCCATTAGATTACATTAAATAAAAAAATAAAATCGATTGGATAAAAAGATGTCTAATCATTTTTTTTCAAAAATAATTTGTTTTTGATTTTCTAATCAAATTTCCATTACGTCTAATCAAATTTTGGAAAATACTTATGCTTCTCCTGTCTAACTTTATTGCATTCTGAAGTTAACCAAGTGATCAGACATAATGCACAGAATTTTGCCATATGGGAAATTTGATGAGATTAGAGGTTTTTTGGTTTTCTAGTAATTGTAAATTTCATGAAACGTGCTCAAAGGTACATAACTATCATAATTTAAAAAACAAATTTTGTTAACTTATATGATAAAGGATTCAACAGATTCTCGTTTTTTGTTTTATTTATTCGCGTTTAAGCAAGCAAGAAATATCTAATCTAGCAAATTTGTGATATCTAGCAAAGCAAAAGATGGGCTTGAAGGCTCACACTTTTTAATTCATTTAATTTTAAATCTCATTATATTCCCACTTCAAATGTATATTACATCAGGAGAGAGGGGGAGAAAGAGAGAGGGAGAAGGGAGAGAGAGAGAGAGAAAGGAGAAAGGGGGAGAGAATATTTTTAAAATAAAAATTGTTTAATTTTTAAAATATATTTTTTTGTGGATGGATTGGATATCCATCCATTAAAAAATTGTTAATTGATGGATTGGATTGGATTTTATTAAATGGATCATGGATGGATTAGATTTTATTAAATGGATCATGGATGGATTGGATTTTTTAAATAAAGTTTTAATGGATCAAAATAGATTGATGGATTATTTTTATCCAATCCATTATAATCCGACTAAGAATTTATCCGATTCATCTATTTGCCACTATTAGCTTAAGGTGAGTAAAGTTTAATTACATCTGCATAGAGCTTAAATTTTGCAAGATGAGGAATGCTAGCAACATACTTCTTCTAACATACACTCTATTATTGGTTAAAATTTATTGAAAACTACAAAATCAAGAGAAAGAGAGTCATTAAATGAGGAGTGAGACCCACCAAAATTCATTATTTCTAATAAATTTTGGTCAATAATAGAGAGTATATTCAAAAGAGTATGTTAGAGAATGTACTACTAACATTTCTCTTTGCAAGACAGTAACCTTGCAAAGGTATAAGGTTGTGAAGGATAACGGGACATTATATTATGGTAGGAAATGATAAGTATTATGGTTGAGTAGGTTTAACTTATAATGGATGAGAATAATATAGATAATTGACTCAATCCTTATCCATAAGAATAAAGTGAGCTGATACTTTATCTTCTGAATGATTAAAAAAAAAAAGTGAGCTAATACTTAGAAAATAACTTAGAAACCATTAATTCCTATATATACTCATGTGGATGAACACACTTTTGGGTTATTTTGATGAATGTCGAAATATGAATTTAAAATTAAATGAAGTGAATGATATAAATGGTATGGATGAATTATAAGTTAAGGGAAATGAGATTTTCCTTAGAATAGTTGTACTGAAATAACTAAAAGATTAAAACGAGGTTAAGATGGAATTTTTAATTATCTTATAAGAGATGTGATGAATTGGGAAATAGTTCCCATAGTTTAAAAATGGTATGTTGTGATATAAAAGAGTTATAGCATGGGTGATAGTTAAATTTTTTGAAAGAATATTTATTATTATGTATAGGTCATTTACAGTCCTTACAGGTTAAGAGACTTACTTATAAATTTTATAAGTAGGAAAAACTTAATTAAATTATAAAAACTTATTTTAAAAAAATTAGAAGTGTAAGAACCTATTAAAATCTTCGAATCCATTTAAAAATTTAGCAAACCAATAAGAGGTATAAAGTAATTTAACCAAAAGTGTAATACGAGGGTGTTTCCATTGAAAATTTTCAATGGTTAAATAACAATATAGATGAGGAAAATTAGAATGAAATTCTGAGGTACGTAGTCTTGGAAAGGATGAAGCGTCACTAGTTATGAGAGTAATCATAATATCTCATTATTCATTTTAGGTGAACCCAACCCAAGTTTGCATGAGCATAACAATAGTACTCATGCCAAACTGATACAAAGCACATAAGAAGTGGCAAAAAGCACACAGTTCTAACTAGGAGTGTGAAAAAGCATGTGGAACTTTGGTGGACAACTTTAGTAACATAACATGCTTATAAGGCTTTTGTGGGGTCACAATAGTTGAGGGGAAATTAGGGTGGTTCACTGAGTCAGGGAAGGCTTGACTCTCCAAACACAGTGCTGAACGTGGCTGATAAACAAACCCACCTTTCCCCTTCTCATTCTTGACAAAATTAGCAGTGTAAAACTGCAAACCAGGAGCATTGGTAAAGAGCTTCATCACCCTACCTGACTTCTCATCCACCACTATAGCTGCCAGCTTGATCTCATTGCCTTTTCCACCATCTAGCACATAATTGATGTCATAGCCATTGGTCTTAGGCAATTGGTTGATCCTGTCCCCAACAATGTGTGGCTCAAGGAAATCATATGGGGTTCCTTTCACAGAGGCAAATTTGCCAGTGGGAATGAGATGGTCATCAACAAGTGTGACTTGGGATCCAAAGATCTGAACCACTTCATCTAGAATGTTGCCACTGTTATGGTTTCCTAGGTTCCAGTAAGCATGGTTCACTAGATTCACAGGGGTAGGCTTGTTTAGAGCTTTTGCTTTCATAATTATACTCAATGAGTTTTTCCCAAGAATGTAGCTCACAGTTACTATGAGATCCCCAGGAAATCCTGAAACACCAATTAATATTCAATTATAATTGAAATCACAAATGTATGTATGAATCTATCTATCTATCTATATATATATATATATATAGGGGCTTGTTAACGTACACCTACTTATTTTTAGTTAAAGTATGTTAACAAGCTTCACTATTAATGTATTTTAAGATACATTGTAGCTATAGCTTACTAACGTACTCTAACTAAAAAATAAGTGCGTATACATTAGCAAATCCCACAAGTATTTGCTAATGTACACACTTATTTTTTAGTTAAAGTACATTAGCAAGTTACACCATCGTGTATTTTAAGATATATTGTAGTTATAACTTGTTAACGTACTCCAACTAAAAAACAAGCGGATGTACGTTAACAAATCCCATATATATATATATATAAAGAGAGAGAGATCCATTTACAGATATCCATTTCTTATCATAAATATAAATGAGTTTAATTTTTATGCACCTTCAGTTTAAAAAATTTTACACTATTGACTAATCAGAAATCATGGTAGGTATGGATTTTAAAATAATTATTGTAAAAATCAACAAATTTTTCATATATGTTAATTTGTGATTGGATGATAATATAAAACTGTGATAAATTATTTTCTCAATATAAATATAGGCTTCATAGTTCATGTTACAGGGAAGTTAGTGATGTTAGTTAACAGAGAAGTAGTTAGCAATTAGGTAAGAGTTGGTTTCAATTTAGTTAGGAGTTAGTTACTATGTTAATAAGCTATGTATAAATAGAGCATCACTGTATCTGATTCATAATCAATTTTCAATATGATTTCATTTGAGTTTTACTCTCATTGCTCAAGCTCTCAAGCTATGGTTCCCTTTGTTTTTCCCCTTCCTCTGATTCCTAAGAGTTCAACATTAAAGAAATGATGTTAATGACACAGCTTAATTACCTTCTTCACCGTCAAAACTGTGGTAACTGAAGGTGATTCTGGGTTTGTCACTATCTTTTATATACCTTACTACTTTCCAAAGAACATCACTGAATCCTCTGGGTCCACCTAAGGGCAGTCAGAGAGCATGAGTTAGTCTTTCTATATATGAGATATGTGGTAAAGCAAACATATATATATGAGCGAAGATTTTACATTGCGCGCGGTTGTGGATTTGCATAAGCATTGCAGCATCATGGACCATACAATTATAGAAAAGTTGTGTTCAATTATAGTATATGGTACAACATTCGTACCATGAAGTGTATTGTTTCCTTCATTAGCAATTAATTTGTAATGGATTCCATTTAGAGTGAACTGAGCTCCTCCAATTCTGTTAGCAACCCGGCCAACAGTAGCTCCAAAGTATGTTGAATCATTCTGCAAATATTTTGGCATTTCAATCACAGTTAATGGCTATTATTATTTTTTACATCTATATAAGAAACCGGGTGCCAATGCTAAACTAATAGAAAGAACAATACTCTTGGAATGCAGCTTTATGGCGTTTAATATGCACGTTGGGCTAGCTGCTCAAATATGGCAACACAACGGAACATCTGAACCATTTATTTAAGAGGCAAAAGTTTCATTCCAATATATATGGAATTTTTTTCATTTTATTTGTCTCCTATTAATTAATCACACCATTAGCAATGCTGTCATTATTTTTTGAAAAAATAATCTATATATCGACAATATGTAAACAAATTTTACAATGTCATTCAATTACAAACTACTGTATAAGATAAGCTTATTGACTTTTACAATAATTTACACCTATTGTCAACATTCATACACCAAAACTTGAGTTAAATCTTCTTGGCAGAATAAGATTTACTCTTTCAAAAATATCTAATCCCTCTACCTATGATTTTTTGAAGTTTTCATTTTACATCCATTTCTTTTATATTATAGATAAAAGAAGATAGAGAAAGTCACATTTTTTTTTTTTATAAAAAATTGAAAGAGAAATACAATTTCCTAAGTCATTTTTGTTTAATTTTAAAGTCGTTTTAATTTATCATTTATCGATAGTATTAACTTCGTATTGGCTACTTCACATTTAAAAAACTTCGTATTCAATAAAATATGCCAACAAGTTGACTAAACATATGTACATTGACCAATAGACTTCTTTCCTCTATAGATCTAGATCAGACTCCAAAACTATATTTTTCACATTTATGAATAAACTTTTAAAATTTTCTTATCTAAAACTCAATGTTTAGGTATTGACCTTTTGTCCTCCTTTTAGATCTATCTTTTGTTCATCGTATTTACGATATGGTGAAAATAATTTTTAGTGAATTTTTTTTTTATGTATCAAATTCAAATTTAAAATAAAGAAAAATTTAGTATATAAAATTAAATAAACCACTCTTTGAACGCAAGTGGTGCCATTGACTAACTATCGAAAGGAAAAGATAAGCCACAGCGGCAAGACAACCTGACAAACTGTGCTCTCCCAAGTCCAAATCTTAGGTATCAAATATTTGCGAAATAATGATATATATTCCTACAAAATTTTATATTTCTTTATAAGAAAGTATTAAATAAAAAATAAATAAATTTAATATTTTAAAAATATAAAAATATTCAATATTCACCTTACAGAGGAAATATTAGGTAAGATTAATATGAAAATGTAGTAAGGGATTTAAAATTATTCATATTTGCCTCAACAAAACTCTGCCGTCACAAAGGAAAAGATCATGTGTGAATCAATCCAAGTTGAAGAGCATTATTATTGAAAAGCTTTATCCTTATCTCTTAACTTTCACAAGAAAAGAAAGCAGAAGGTAGACGGACATATGTAATTGTAAGCAGATCGTTCAAAATGAACATATTCAACGAAATATTTATATTTTATGACTTACAGTGTATGCCTTGGGAGAATCATATCCAAGAACAATATCACCTAACTCCCCTACATAGTGAAAGGAAACATAATGTGTTAAAAATGCATAATGCATGAAAAAGAAAAGAAATTAATTAATTAATGTTAAAAGGTTTGAACACTAAGATGCATATGTACCATTCTTATCAGGAAGTATTAGGGACACAAGTGTTGCACCCCAGTTGGTGACCTTTATAGAAAGATCACCTTTCTTGAGCTCAAACAACCTAATTTGGTCCTTCTTCTTGAAAGAGCCATGCACAAACCCAGAAGTAGCTAAGAAGAGCAGACACAACAGCACAAAGATCTTGGTCATTATAATTTCCTATCAAGCAGTTAAGGAAATTTAGAACGGTGCTTAATGGATTATAGAGTGATAGCAAGAGAGAAATTTGAAGGGAAAAGAAATAAAGTGCAAAAAGTTTAGTTGTTTGTGGCTTGCAATTTCGGTGTTTAAAAGGAAATTCAGACTAGGCCCAATAATATAATATATTGCGCCAAGCTCATACAACGAGGTTCTTAGTTGTCATCCTGCAATGTGCTCCTAATTAAGTCAACGAATTTAGAAGTATTACATAAAATATTAATGCATTCTTATTCTAATTAAATAATATGTTTCTTTGAATTATTGATTAAAGAATTAATAAATAAAAATTAATCGATATCTATAATATATTAGTTAGTATTTATTTATTTATTTATTTTTCTTTTTATTTGCTACATTATAGAGATGCTAAAGCACATGGCTTAGATTTCTGTGATTTTTTTAAAAAGAAAGAAAGAATGAATGAAAGAGATATGATTCACTACAAAAGCTTGTGGCTTACAGTATGCAATAGCAGCCAGCGGCCCTCTTTGAGCGCAAATTATTACCCAAAAATAATAATTATTATTATTATTTTATCATGTTATAGGTATGAAAATCATCAACTTTGTTAATAACTAATTTTTGTCAGAGGACTTGAGTGATCATTTTTAGTAGAATTTCTCTTCCTAATTACATTTTTTTTATTAACAAAACTCAAATTTAAAACTTTGCTTGAGATATTCGAACTTAGTTCCACTTAAACTAAAGTAATATTAATCCAAGAAAGAATTATCGTGTTGTTGAGTGGCAAAATATTTTTATTTTTTAATTAGTGTTCTAAGACTATTAAGTATTAATTAACATTTATTATATTATATGCTAGTAAAAAAAACTAGACTTAATTACACTTTTGGTCTAAGTATTGTAATTGTGCGATTTTAGTCCCTCAAATTCTAATTGCTCAAATTGGGTCTATCAAGTATCGCAATAATATGATTTTGGTCTCTTTGCTAGTATTTTGTTAAATATTTAACATAACAGATAATGTGGCCTTGATAGATGATGTGATAATTGACATGATGATGGATGACATTGCAAATGATATGGCTTTAATGCATCACATAAAATTTGTTAAATATTTAACATAAAACTAGCAAAGGGACCAAAATGTACACAATTGTGATACTTGGAGCTCAATTTGAGCAACTGAAACTTACGAAACGAAAATTGCATAATTGCAATACTTAGGAGAACCAATTTGCGCAATTAAAACTTGAGGAACTAAAATTGCACAATTGCAATACTTGAAAGGCCAAAAGTACAATTAAGCCAAAAAAACTATTACATGTTTGTGTTCAATGAAAATTAAAGTATCATGATAAATATTATGAATTTATGTTAACAGTACATTATATTAATAATATGATTATGTATATAACATACCAATTTTTATATATTAATGAAATTATCTGTTATTCCATTCATTTCTTCTAATCTATTAATTAAACTTTAATAGAACATAAATAACAAAACACAATTGATGTCCTTATTTTTTAATTTCTTATTATATATTTTATCTATTATACACTTATAAATTAGTTAATTTCTCTCATTTGTTATTAACAATCAGGTGAGGTATTGGTATAATGAATTTAATTTGAAGATACTAACATTTTTGGGTTGGGCTAACATTTTTTAGTTTTTTTTTTGGTTGACTTTTTTTAACTTTTTCCCAAAATTTAAAGCTGATAATTATTGTTATAATTACGTATATTGATATATTTATTTTAGTGTAATAAATAAAAGATAAATACTTGTTTTATTCTATTATTACATTGTTACATTTCAAAAAAGATTAAAAAGTCATGACAATCATTGCAATTGTTTTTAATATGAAAAACGCTTATATATTATAAGGTAATTTCATCTACCATTTTATAAATGTTAAAATGCGAGTATCTATATATTTAATGGTTTGCGCATGAATTTGTAAATGTTTCAAAGGCCTTCTACCACTTTAATTATATGTAACTCAAAAAATATGAAATCAATTTGGAAACATATATTGTAACTTTGTAAGTAGCCTATGTCAAACAAATTAAAGTTTAAAAGTCTCCTTGCACCTTAAATATAAGTAGGTCAAAAAAGATTAAAAGAAATTTGGAAACATGTTGTTACTCTATAAGTAGCATTTGCCAAAATCAAATATCAAAATTTATGTCAAACATATGAAAGTTTCAAACAATGAATAAGTGACTATTTTTAGTCTTCTAGACCTCTCTTAGTCTCATTCCCTTTTAACCAAATTAAAAAAGAAACAAGTAACCCGAGCCTGACTGGGCTAGCCCGATTAAAGCCCAATTATTGTAAAACACAAAGATAACACAAGAAGGAGGGTTGAATTGTGTTATAGCAAATCTTCGCAATACTTTTTTTAAAGACGTATCGTCTAAAATAAGATCAAAATTTTTTTCAAAAACACTTTATAGAACAAACGAAAGCTGAAGACAAACTGGAAAACACATAGGATTTATACTAGTTCGTCTCACCCTAGAGACTACATCCAATTCTTGGCAACAACCAAGTTCCACTAACTTTTTCAAGTTACAAATATTCTTTCCACAAGCCTCTTCAGGCTCAACCCAAGTAGTCTTTTACTTACCTCTCCAAGCAAAAACCTAAGTATTCTCTAAATCAAAGCCTCTTCAGGCTTCCACCAATCTCGTTAAGAAAAAGGTTTACACGTGAGTTACCTCACTAGGTTTAACGTCTTAACAGACAAATATACAATGAGGTACAAATAGAATTTCACAATTAGAGTATACAAGAGCTTTCTCTTTCTAAAATAAGTTATGATTTTACAAAATTAGCAGACACTATAACAACCAACAACAGCAACAACAACAACTTCGAAAGAGGTTTCTTCTTCTATTTATAGGCTTCTCAAAAAGTATCCGTTGAGTGCTTTGCAGAGGACGACCTTCGTCTGATAAAGAGAGCCGTTGGAGCATTAAATGCAGCATTTAATGCCTTTTACCAACTTGTCATATCATAAAATAAAGTAATCTGCTTATCTTTTCTATTCTTATACTCAATCTTGTAGTAGTTGTCATGTCTACTTTCCCGTTCTGACATTCGCACACAACATTCCTCCTTTTTCGCTGACTTTCCTCGAGAAAAGGTATATAGGCTTTATAAGTTTCGAGCTAGCTTTCGCTTCTGCTTGATGTGCAGATCATTTTAGAACGTTGTCATCGTCTGTAAGATATGTTAGTTACTGGTCAAAGGATAAAGACGATATATATTTTTAGAGATATCAGACAGTTGCTCATGAACTTGTTACGGATGAAAGACAATTGCGAAAAAACATATATTTTAACTGTTTGTTATTATCAAAATATTTGAGGGTTATAAATTCGTCCTTTGTCTTAACGATTATGACACAAGCTTCATTAGACTAGACTAAAAAGGTCCACATTTAATTCAAGGCTTAAAATTAAAAAGCCCAAGTCCTACATTCTATTGCGAGGGTTCAGGCTGGGCCAGCTAGCTCGAGCTATTTTGCCACCTCTATCGTCAATCAATCATGCATTGTTATGTTATTGAAAATTATTAATTTTTGTAATAACTATTTTAAAAGTCATATATATAATGTTATCTAATTAATTAATAGTGTAAAAAATTTTACATAGTGTATCAAAATTAAATTCATAAATAAAATAGGAACATTTGTTTCTCAAATAAACATCAAAATATGAAAAAAAAAATGATATAATAAATTATATATTATTATTCTAAGCCTACAATATTTATATCAATAATTTAATTTTTGTTGAAAAACTATACTAACAACATATTTAGTTTAATTACTCATCCAACTCTAGGACACTGAGATCATAAGCTTCCTGAATGACAGTGTTTTTTTATTCTCACTGCTTGAGAAGACTATCTAGGAGTTTCATGTTGTTTACTTTTAAGGTGAACTTCTTTCCAAGTGTTTAAAGACCATTTAAAATAGTTTGAAAACATCCAAATATTTCATTCATAGTCTCGTGATCATTCATCTTGAACATTTTGTGCTGTCTCATCAAAAGACTTGTCTTTCTCCTTTTTGACGTTGTTGGTGTAACACCCTCACTTTTACTTAATTAATTATTTATTCTATATTTAATTCTGACAAATCGAGAAGGAATCTAAAAATTCTGATCCCCACGATTAAAATTAGAATATCAAAAACTATATAATCATGATTTTTAATAATTTTTTCGAGTCGGAGCCTGGAGAAATCAAAAAAGGACGATTTTGTCTTTATTTCTCAATATTAAGGCTGACATGAGAAAAAATTCAATTGCATTAAAATGTTAATTTGAGTTTAAAATCATGTCATATGTATTAAAATATAATTTAGGAAATTTTCTTGAGATTTTCTGACATTTTGGTACAAATGACCAAATACCCCTCATTGTCAAATAAACTAACCCAATATTGGTGTGACATCCAAAAATGGTGAAAATAATATTTTTAGTACATTTATAGGCACAATATGTAATTTGATAATTTTCATAAAAATTTGAGCAATTTTTGAATTAAAATAGATTTAATATGAATTTTTTAAGCTTAAAATATACAAAATATACGTATATAATTCGAAAAAATTAATAAAAAATTAAAATTTATTTTTGATGAAAAATAATACATTTGTACAAATTTATATTTAAATTAACTATTTTAATATTAAAAGTTAATTTAATCAAGTTTAGGCAATTTTATCTGTACTAACTAACCCAATTACAGGTAAAATTTATGATGAAAATCTTTGGGATAGCTAGTATCCCACATTCCAGCGCTAGCAAGAAGTGATTCACTACCTAAATTCAATGTGTCCCTAATTAAGTAAAAATAAAAATAAAAAGGATTTGGATGTCATAGATGATCTCACTCCCTTAGACACATAAGTCACCCTTTCCTTTATAAATACCCCTCCATGGAAGTTGAATTCTTCATCCTCTTCCTCCATTGAGATAGCAAAAATCTCCACTATAGTCACCACTCTTCATAAAATTTCTTTCTTACACCAAAATTCTACTAGTTTCCATCAAACTTTCACTCTAGGAGTTATGCACCAACAATTTTCTCCAATTCAACAACTATCCTAGAGCTAATGGGGGGAGTGAGGTTGGTTCTATATTTTAATTACTTTTCCTGTTGGTACGAAAGGTTTTTCCCTAAACCTTTCAATAGTTAAGTTTATCAAGTTTTATAAATGTTATATTATTTATTATTGGACTTAAACTTTTACTAAGTTATTATGCTACTCAATTTTCAATAATTAAAATACACTTATTAAGTAGTTATGCTACTCAAATTTAGACAATTATAGTATAATTATTAAGTTGTTATACTACTCAAATTCAAACAACTATAGTAGAATTATTAAGTTGTTATACTGCCCAAATTTAGATAAAATATTTTTAGCCATTATAATAGATAATTAAATTGTTATATTGACAAATTTTAGTAATACTCAATTAGTTTAGTAAAAATAGTAAAAGAAATAAACTATAAATCTCATAATAATAAATTAAGTAAAAAAATTATTTTATAAGCTATTATGAATTTATTTTTAGAAAACTACTATAGAAATTCTAGTTTAAGTTCTTATCTTTCAAGTAGGTATAAACACACTAATAGACTATCTATAAAAATTTCATAACTTTTAAAGCTTATTTAGCACTTCTAATTGTACTCTATAAATGCTTGCAAACACATTTTACTTAAAAACACTAAATTTCAAAAAAAATTGAAAATTTTCTAAAAATTTATAATAAAATTGTAATAATTTTTCTAAGCTTAAAAATTATTTTTATGAACAATTTTGACCATTATATGATTTATTTCTTAATTATCAATCTTTCTTTTAATTTTTGTGTCTACTGATGCTCAAATTTTTTAGACCAAAGTGAACATTTAGAAATTAGTAAATTAGTGAGTAATGTAAAGCAAGGAACATGCAGTGACATGACACCTTGTTAGGGAAGTTACAGTTTGGTACGTTGAGGAATGAAAGGCAGGGACCCATTTGAGGAGGTCTTGGGGTAGGCATCGAGTGGTGAAAATCCTAATGGCCAGGGTAGCGCTCATGAGCCGTGATATTCACCTGACCAAGCTCGACAACTAACTCAGCATTCCGGGGTTGGTTTTAGAGTATACTTGTATAAATGAACGTTCTAACTGATATTTGTTCCTCATTGATGATGAAGACTGTACAATGTGATGATGCTGAGAGAGGTATATGTACTCTCAATCACTTTCCAGGTTCTGTTAAGAACTATTACTCACTAATAGGAATGTACGGATCAATACCAAGTCAAGGTTAGGGTAGTATAACTTAGAATAAATCTTAGGCTCCCTTTGTTAATTAAGTTTTAATTCTTATCATACATGTGAAAGTGATTTTAGAATAAATCACCTCACTCCATCATTTATCTTCCATGTATGATTAATCACGATTATTGAAGATGATGGTAGTGCCTAATGATGCTAAGGACGAGTGTAATGCCCGGCCGCTTGTAGGATCTGTGACTGTCCCACAAACCAACACAAGACTTTTCAGCGTGCTTTGTCCTCACTCACACGCTTCTTGGGAAACTTCCCAGTAGGTCACCCATTCCTAAATTGCTCCAAGTCAAGCACGCTTAACTATAGAGTTCTTAAGTGATGGGCTACCGAAAAGTAGATGCATCTTGTTGGTATAAGTAGCATTTATTAATTCCTTTAAGCTATCCTCAACTGTATAGTCCCATACCTGCACAGCCTCTAGATCCTCTTATTCGGGTGTGTATTTGATTCATTCATGTACCCCTCCCGCTGAAAGCTTGCCAGGAGCCGCTCATTGTCCGTGCCTCATCTCTTTTGCACCAACGATCACTCCCGCCCTCGTCAGCGCCCAGGATGTTACATGCCCACCAGCTTCCGCTTGGTTCGTCCTCGAACCACACCGTACTGGGAGAGAGGCCCTGCTCTGATACCACTTTGTAACGCCCCACCGCTTTCAGGATGAGTGACTATCCCCACAAACCAACACAAGACTTTTCAGCGTGCTTGACTTGGAGCGATTTAGGGATGGGTGACCTCTTGGGAAGTTTCCCGGGAAGCGTATGAGTGAGGACAAAGCACGTTGAAAAGTCTTGTGTTGGTTTGTGGGGACAGTCACTCATCCTGAAAGCGGCCAGGCGTTACAAAGTGGTATCAGAGCGGGGCCTCTCTCCCAGTACGGTGTGGTTCGAGGACGAACCAAGCGGAAGCTGGTGGGCATGTAACATCCCGGGCGCTAACGAGGGCGGGGAATGATCGTCAGTGCAAAAGAGATGAGGCACGGACAATGAGCGGCTCCTGGCAGGCTTCCAACGGGAGGGGTACATGAATGAATCAAATACACACCCGAACGAGAAGGATCCAGAGGCTGTGCGAGTATGAGATTGTACAGTTGAGGATAGTTTAAAGGAATTAATAAGTGCTACCTATACCAACAAGATGCATCTACTTTTCGGTAGCTCATCACTTAAGAACTCCATAGTTAAGCGTGCTTGACTTGGAGCGATTTAGGGATAGGTGACCTCCTGGGAAATTTCCCGGGAAGCGTGTGAGTGAGGACAAAACACGTTGAAAAGTCTTGTGTTGGTTTGTAGGGACAGTCACTCATCCTGAAAGCGGCCAGGCGTTACAATGGAGTTCTTAAGTGATGGGCTACCAAAAAGTAGATGCATCTTGTTGGTATAGGTAGCATTTATTAATTCCTTTAAGTTATCCTCAACTGTACAGTCCCATACCTGCACAGCCTCTGGATCCCTCTCATTCAGGTGTGTATTCGATTCATTCATGTACCCCTCCCGCTGGAAGCCTGCTAGGAGCCGCTCATTGTCCGTGCCTTATCTCTTTTGCACCGACGATCACTCCCCGCCTTCGTCAGCGCCCGGAATGTTACATGCCCACCAACTTCCGCTTGGTTCGTCCTCGAACCATACCGTACTGGGAGAGAGGCCCTGCTCTGATACCACTTTGTAATGCCCGGCCGCTTGCAGGATCTGTGACTGTCCCCACAAACCAACACAAGACTTTTTAGCGTGCTTTGTCCTCACTCACACGCTTCTTGGGAAACTTCCCAGTAGGTCACCCATCCCTAAATTGCTCCAAGTCAAGCACACTTAACTATGGAGTTCTTAAGTGATGGGCTACCGAAAAGTAGATGCATCTTGTTGGTATAAGTAGCATTTATTAATTCTTTTAAGCTATCCTCAACTGTACAGTCCCATACCTGCACAGCCTCTGGATCCCTCTCATTCGGGTGTGTATTCGATTCATTCATGTACCCCTCCCGCTGGAAGCCTGCCAGGGGCCGCTCATTGTCCGTGCCTCATCTCTTTTGCACCGACGATCACTCCCCGCCCTCGTCAACGCCCGGGATGTTACAACGAGTCAGAGGATACTCCTCCAGATTTGTAGACCTACTTTATAATATTTCCTTGAGGGATAAGGTAGATAAATACTACTCTGTATAGGACCTTTTTGATGTATGTATTGGGCTAGGTAGTATATGTCTTTTGATGTAATTTTTTTTTTCTACTATTATGTATTACTCAAACCATGATGTATAGTTTGATATATATATATATATATATATATATATATATATATATATATATATATATATATATATATATATATATATATATTGTTGTAACCAGGGTCACGACGAGACAGTGAAAAATGATTAAAAACAGAGGAGTTGCTACCAAAGTTTATTAAGTAAAATCTTGGAAAATCCTTTTAAAAAAGAAAATAGTCTTTCAAACCAAATATAGGTTTGGGAGTCGGTTACACGTAGGGAAGGTGCTAGCACCTTACAACGTCTGTCATAAAGACGGTTACCCCTAATTAAATGTGCAAAATTAAGATAACTTCAAAAATATTTATTTTACCACTAAAAGAATATTTATTTTATTTACAAATGTTATTATTTTATCTATCAAAAGAATTTAGAACATTTTATTTTGAAGAAAAAAATAAGTTTTTATTTTTGAGATCAATAAGGGTGGGCCCCTGCTCCTACATATACTCTAGTGCAATGAAGAATCGAACTCACGTAGTTCTTTGGTAGAAAATCATTTTGTTGGTTGATTTCTTTTAATTTTTGTTTTTTTAATTTTTATGTTGCTAAATTTGACATCACCAAGTTGTACTACTCAGATATGTCAAATTTATTAAATTACAAAGTGGTCATATTAAATTTTATGATTATTTATTTTAAAAAAACTTTTTCAATTAATTTCACAAAAAGGTAAGATGAAAATTAAAAAAACGGTTAGCTCAGTTTAATCAAACACATTTCCTTATGAATTTGTTTATTCTAAAGAAGGATAATTTATTTTTACATAAGTCATTTGGAATCCTATTATTACCTTATTATCATTATTGTTATTAAGGACTTAAGATTTATTAGCCCAAACAATGAAAATAGATCTGAAAAGAGACCAAAGATATAGGAAGGTCATATAGGCTAGGCCTAGTGGAAAGAACGCTACAAGTCTCTTTCTCCTTCCTCGCATGTGTTCTCAAAATCCCTTCTCCTCCACTAGCTGCACACCGCAGGCACCACCGGTCCTTCCTTCTTCTGATTCTGAAACTGTAGTGAAGACGCAAAGCACTAGAGTTGTGCGTCAATCATTGCAACGGTGACAGGACAGCGAAGAAGTTTACTCAAGACTTACTACGCAAATCCAAATCGCAGGGGGATGAACAATAGAAGGATACTGGTGCTAGGTGGCATCACGGGTGCTAGGAAGCATTGTGACTTCGATTTGCTTCACGCCCTAGTGATGAGGAAGAAACAGAGCATTGCGAAGAATGTCGGCACCTCGTTGCATCATGTCGGTGACATCAAGTGCGATTTGGTGCTAGGAACAGGTCTTAGTTTTTTCATTTTTTATTTTTATTTTGATTTGTAATAATTTACTGCTCTTTTTAGGAACAATTTTATTCCTGATGTGTAAAGAGTGAACATTGTGATTCATTCATTTTTTTTATTTGTGAGTATGTGCTTGTGATTTGTGATGAAAAGGAAAGAAAAGAAACAGAATTTGAATCATGTTAAAAACAGAAGTGAGAATAGAATGATACCTCCAAGAATGAACTTGACCAGTAGAGAAAGAAGGTAATGTAAGTGAATTGCAAGTTATTCTTCCCTCCTTTTTTTTTTTTTTAACTTTCCCTAATACCTTCTATTTATGAGTTTCAAGAGGCTTTTTCTAGCAAGCTTCTTCAATTAGCACCCCTCATGCTTCTTTTATTAATAATGGATCTGGCCCAATGCTTTTCTTTTTCATCTCTTCTATTTTTTTGGGGGGCCTCTAATCCTACAAAGTCCAAAATCAAAAACTCTCTAAATTTTATTCATTTTTAAGTATTGATCTTCTTCTTTTATTCCTTCTTTCTCTCTCTCTCCCTCTCTCTTTTATTATGGACTAAAAAATGAATTATTTACTCTTGCCTACCTTTTATTATATATTTTCTTTTTATTTTTATCTTCTTTTTTATATTTTATTTTCTAGTTACCTAGATAAAATTGAGTGTTCACAGCTCCCCTATTTACATAGTTTTTACTAGATAATATGAAAAATCAAGTGTTTTCATATTATCGTAGTAAAGAATAAGTAAAGACACAAACTCCAATTTTATTCGAGTCTCAAAGCAATAGACAACAAGGTTTTAAACGAGAATGTGAATGCTTTATAAGAAACAAAGTATATGCATATGAAGACATATAAACAGAGGCACGAGTACCTAAGAAATCTTAAAACAAAGTGCACAAGTACCCTTGATAGAGGGTACGAGCACCCGAGAAATTTAAAAAGCAGAGGGCATGAGCACCCAAGAAATGTAAAATGAAAAATGCGGAGGGCACGGCCACCCAAAATATAAAATGCAAAGGCATAAGCACCCAAATGTAAAAATGTCAAGGGCACTAAGCACCCAAAAATATAAAACGTAGAGGGCACGAGCACCCAAAATGTAAAATGTAGAGGGTACGAGCACCCAAAATGTAAAAACATAGGGTATGAGAACCTAAGAAAATTTTTAAAAAAAGAACACAAACACTCGAGGAATTTAAAAACAGAGGACACAGGAACCAAAGGAAATTAAAAACAAAGAGGGCACGGGCACCCAAGGAAATTAAAAACAAAAAGAGCAGGAGCACTCAAGGAATTTCAAAATAAAGTGCACGAACACTCAAAGAAACTAAAAAATAGAGGACATGAACAACCAAGGAATTTAAAAGCAGAGAGCACAAGCACCCAAAATTTAAAAACAGAGGGTACAAACACTCGAGAAATTTAAAACAGATGGCACGAGCATCCAAAGTAATTAAAAATAGAAGGCACGAACACCTGAAGAATTTAAAAACAAAAGGCACGAGCAACCCAAAATTTAAAAACAGAGAGCACAATCACCCAAGAAAATTTAAAAACAGACTTTGTTATTCTTCTCTTGTGTAGAAAGGGAAAAATTTCCGAAATTGTGTTGCTTTCATTACTATCGAAGTAGATTCATGAAATCTCATCTCATTTTGAGGTCTTATGTTCGATCACTCATCTCTTTCCTTGATGGAATTGGTTTTATTCTTACCACACTAATCTTGCTTCCTAACTTTTTTTCCCATCACATTAGACAGATGGATCCTTGCATTTTAAATCCTTTAATTGAGAAATTTAGCAGCTATGCTTTTTGAATTTTATGGTCATTCTTTTGATGCAATTTAGTGATCAGGCTTAGATTTGATTAACTAAGACATCTTGAATTCCTGGATTAGGAACACATAGACTGCCCCAATTTGGTGATGACAAACCAGGATGAGAAGTTAACTATGCTTTGAATTTAGTCATTCTTTTGTGCATTCTCCCTTTAGGTAGATGACCAGGGATTTAAGAAATTGATTAACTAAGACATCTAGGTGAATGCCTGGGATTAAGGAACATAGGACTGCCCCCAAATTATGGTGAATTAGGGAACAAAAGGGACAAGATGAATTGCGTAACTAGACTTTGGTGATGTAAAGGTGATCTTATTGCCCTTGCTTAAACAAGTATGGGTGACACGTATAGTGGTTATTCATGCTTTATTATATGAAAGGGACTCATATACTATGAAGAGGGTAAGGAGGATTGAAGCAGAAAATTGGGATACATTATACAAACTGCCCCAATTTAAGAGGTTTTTTTTTTTTTTTTAAGTTATGAGCATTGCTCCATTTGTGACTATATAACCTTGAGAGCATTTTATTTTCTTTCTCTCTTTTTTCTTCTTTTCTTTTCCTTTTTTTCTTTTTTTTTTTTGAGCAAATACTGATGATCAAAAGTATGACCTTATTTTTGTTTTAAAAGTAAAGTCAAGGAAATCTGAGCAGCCAATCTTTAATCAATTATGGACTTTATTAGGCTTGTAATGTGGCCAGGGGCTAAAAAGGTTATGAAGGGAAAGATAAATAAGGCCTAAATAAGTGTTTGAAGGTTATTAAAACAAGGATCTTTTCTTAGAATTTTGCATCAAGGGCGTTATTCTTTCCATCTTTTGCTTTTCTTTTTCTGTTATTTTTAGTGTCATGCTTTATAAGTCATGACCTTTCAACATTATTTGTCACACTTTCCTTCTTTATTATTCATTTCCATTCATTTTTCATTATTTTCTTTTCCTTTTTGTCTTTGTTTCTTTCTTGTTACCTTGAGACCAATGGCCTTGATGCGGATTTTATGTTGACCCCTAGTGTAGAGGTGATCCTTGTTCAGGGTGATTTGAAAGGAAACTTTATTTTTAGGCTCAAAAGGGTGGAAAAAGATTATTATTATATTTTTGGATAAAGAAACATGGTCATCCATCATTTCAAATCCTGGCTGCTTTATTTCCAAAACTTTAATTTTAAAACAAAAATTCAATAAACATCAGACATTTGTTCTCTTTTCTTTCTTTTCTTTTTTCTTTATTTTTCTCTTTCTTCTATCTTTTTTTTATACATATATTTTTTTTTGTCCTAACATTTGCTTAGACCGCCCTTTACGGGTTTTTAGCCTAACGGACTTTATTGAACTCCCCCTTTTTTTAGCTCTCAAAATTTGCTTGAAGCATGACAGATTTTCCTTAATATATAAAGAAGACTCTTAAAATGTTTGTTCCCTTTATTGCTAAGAACTTGGGACTCTCTCAAATTTTTTATGGAAATGGGAAAGGAAAGAAGGGAAGTTATGTGGGTCTAGTGAATGAATGCTTCAAAAGAGATTATCTTGGTGTATACTTCTTTTGTCTTTCTCAATTAAATGATTATATCGCAAGGATACCCGAATTCGTCTTTAGTATCCTTTTTTCTTGCTCTTTCTTTTTTATTTTCTTTCCTAGGAAATGGGCGAGATTTCATGAATTTACCAGCTTTTACTCACTGAGGAAAACAATCAATTTGGGAGACAATTTCCTTTTCATTATTTTTTCAACATCATATCTTTTGAATTTTTCTCATTTTATTTTGTTATATTTTCATTTTTCACTCATTTTTCATCATTTTTATTTCTTATTACATATATGTGCACCCTTAAGGACATACATTAGATAAGCGTATTGAGTCAAATAATGAGTAAATCTTTTATTCATATTTAACCTTTGAACAAAATTTCACATTATGGCTCAAACCAACATTTTGCATTCTAGTGTAAATCCCATGAAGAAAAAGGGTATATAGTCAAAATATACAAGTGATGAAAATGACAAATCCTAATGAATCCTAGGAGCTGATAATGACAAATTTAACCCCTAATAGTATGAATTGTCCCAGCTTTTACATATCATGCTTCTTAACCCAGATTATAGGTATAGTACTTCTTGAATGTGTCATAGCGACTTCTTCTTTTCCCCACTAACCAATTTGCACTTGATTCGTATCCATCAACTCCTTAAAGTAACTGCCTAAATTCTTAACACTTCTTAATGGAATGCAGTACCCCAAGATGTAGGCCACACATCCTTGATTCTTTATCCCTTCCTTAAATCACACCTAGCTTGCATAACTCTACAAAAATAAACTGCATAGTGGTCTTGACTTCCTCTACTCTTCTCACCAACTGATAACCATCATCAGTATTAACTACATTCACTGAGGAATTCCTATGTACTACAAGGGGATTATTTCCTACATTTGGGTTATCTTCTTTGAAACTCAACCAACCCGCATCAATAAGGCCCTAAACCTTGTACTTAAGTGCTAGACATTTATCAGTGGAATGTCTTGGGGCCCCGCCAAGATATTCACATTTTGCATTCAGATCATATCCTTTTGATACACGGTGGCTCTACTAAGGAGATATGGCAACAAGCCTATATAGGTCATGGGAAGAGGGGTGAAGGTTACAAACCTGTTTTCATTATTTTGGTTGGGGTTTTGTTTCCACACTTGGTTGGCTTGGGGTGACATAGTTGAGGTGGGTTGTGTGTAGTGGATAGGTTGTATTTGAGAGGACATTCTTGGATGGTAAGGTTGAGGGTATTGTAGAGATGCAACATTGGCAATATAGGGGAATTGAGTTACAGAAGGCAATAAGTTTGTCCATAATGCATGGATGCATAGTTATGCCAAACTGGGGTTGAAGCTATTGCATGAGCATCTCCTTCCTTTTTATTAACTGGGGGCCTTTACACATTTGAACCCGCAACTAATCCTTGCACAATTTTCCCACTTCTTAATCCATTTTCCACCCTTTCCACGATTATGATCAAATCTGAGAAATTTGAAGACACGCTACTTATCACATGATCATAAAATGGGAATTGCAAAGTATCAATAAACATTACTACCATCTCTCTGTCAGATAAAGGAGGTTCCACGTGTGCAGCAACTTCTCTCCATCTCAAGGTATATTCTTTGAAAGTTTATGTTTCCCTCTTTAACATATTCTACAGTTGCAACCTATCTGGAGCCATGTCAATATTGTATTATATTGCCTAAGAAAGGAATCTACCAAGTCCTTCCAAGAGCGTACGTGAACAGGTTTAAGATGCGTATACCAGTTTAATGCTACCTCAGCTAGACTATCTTGGAAAAAGTGTATCAGTAACTTGTCATCATAAGAATAAGAAGCCATCTTTCGGTAGTACATTATCAGATGACTTTTGGGGCAAGTAGTTCCCTGGTATTTTTCAAACTCTAGCACTTTAAATTTTGGATGTATCACCACATTTGGGACAAGACAGAGCCTAGCAGCATCCTTAAAACTGTAACCTCCTCCTCCTTCTATGGCTCTAAGCCTTTCTTCCAAAAGGTTAAACTTTTCTTTAGCCTTAGGATTCTCAACTGATGCCCTTAGCATAGTGGTATAGGCTAGGTGCACAACATGAGGATTTTCCCCCATAATAAACTACAAGGCTTGAGGTTTAACATCGTTCTGAGAATCAATAGTGACAAGTATCTCAGCTACATTTCCATCTACAATGTGGGTTGTACAATTGGCTGGTGTATAGGTAGGAATAGGTAATGAAACCTGAAGTGGTTCACGAATATTTGTTTATGGCTGGGTGATATGTGTGGCATTCAAGGTAGGGATAGCAGGGTCAATGTTGGATGGGTTAGTGGTTGTTGGTAGAGTGTAGTTGGGGGGAAAGCCATATAGTGGGAATGGTTGTGATTAAGGCTCCTGAAAGTGTATGAAATGGGGAGGGTATACTGTAGCAGACACCATGTTTCCCTAAGCATTAAACCCTTGTGATTACACTGGCATAGGATAGAAACCAGGAGGATAAAGAGGGGTTCTTTCTACATTTTCCACAGAATTATTTCCCTTAGTACTCTTCAAGGATTTTAATGCCTCCATGATCTGAGCCATTTGCTCTTTTAGCTGATCTAGGTTAGACTTCATTACTTCTTGGGCTTGTTCTAGATCCTCACTTTGGTACGTATCTTATAAGGGTGTCGCAGACATTGCATTTTTATCTTGAGGAATTATTTTCTTCTCCATTTAAAAAAACAAAAGTATGAATACAACAAAAAGAAAAGCATTTATTATTATTATTATTATTATTACTTTCAGAGATGTGATTTTATTAGGTTGAATGAAAATGATTTTATTGATTTTTTTTTTTTTTGAGAGAGTAAATGAAATGATGATGTTATAGTAAAATGAGGATGTTATTTATTTATTTTAAAAAAAAGTGATGATGCCATATTTATGTTTTTTTTTTAAAAAAAGAATGATTAAATAAATGAGATAACATATATATGTATTTTTTTTAAAAAAAATGAAATGGTTAGGGATGAAATAATGATGAGATGAAAATGTGTGGTTATAAAAAAAAAAATTAAGGTGCGATGGATGAGATGATAATGTTATTATTTCTTATTTATTTTATGAAAAGAAATGATCAATGAAATGAGAATGATATTTTTTTTTCTTAGGTGAAATGGATGAAAATGGTGCTATATATTTTAAGATGGTGAATGACATGAGAATGATATTTTTATTTAAATGAAAGGGTGATGTTATGTTTTTTTTTTAACTATGCCAAGATGCTGGAATGCTCTATTTGTGTCTTAATTAAGTATACCTATCAAACCGCATAAAAGGATCTATAGTTTTTTTCTAGTATGTGGGTCTCACCATTGGGTGTCATTCTAATACTCACAGTTTTTTTGCCTTTTAAAGCTACGGACGAAATGTGACCACAAACAAGAAGTACATCCAAAGTGTGGGCATTCGCAAAAGAGACACGTTCTAGATGAGGCTTTCATGATAACCAAACAGGAAGTACATCCAAAGTGGCTACCACTAATCACCCCTCACTCCCTAGGCTGCACTCAGGTCCAGGTATAGGACCCTACTTACAAATATGTGAAGAAGAAGTGTAGGTGTAATGTGTGAAAAGAGCAAATGAGACCAAATGTAAAATGTACATGTCATTTACCCTAAGGTCCAATCCATATATACAATCATTAATAATTATAATAAACAAATAATTAAACAAGTAACAAAGATCAAAAACATAAAAAAACAATCAAGGAGTGAAACAAATAAAGAAAAAGCTATCAATTTTGTACATCTAATCATGTCAAAGCTTGACTCTCTAAAAGTCCCTAGTGGAGTCGTCAGTTGTCGCAACTAGAGTAACGACAAAACGGTGAAAAATGATTAAAAACACAGGAGTCGCCACTAAAGCTTATTAAGGAAAACATTGGAAAAACCCTTTAAAAAAGAAAACAGTCTTTCAAACCAAATATGGGTTCGGGAGTCGGTTACGCGTAGGGAAAGTGCTAGCACCCTACGACGTCCTTCATAAAGACGATTACCTCTAATTAAATGTGCAAAATTAAGATAGCTTTAAAAATATTTACCTAATTTATTTACAAACTTTATTATTTTTATCTATCAAAATAATTTTAAATATTTTATTTTTGAAGAAAAAAATAAGTTTTATTTTTGAGATCGACAAGGGTGAGCCCCTACACCTACGTATCCTCCAGGTGCAATGAAGAATTAGACTCACGTAGTTCTTTAGTAGAAAATCATTTTGTTGGTTGATTTCTTTTAATTATTTTTTTTAATTTTTACGTTGCTAAATTTGACATCACCAAGTTGTACTACTCAGATGTGTCAAATTTATTAATTGACCAAATAGGAAGTACTTCCAAAGTGGTCATATTAAATTTTATGATTATTTATTTAAAAAAAATTCAATTAATTTCACAAAAAGGTAAGATGAAAATTAAAAAAACAATTAGCTCAGTTTAATTAAACGCATTTCCTTAAGAATTTGTTTATTCTAAAGAAGGATAATTTATTTTTACGTAAGTCATTTGGAATCCTATTATTACCTTATTATCATTATTGTTATTAAGGACTTAAGATTTATTAGCCCAAACAATGAAAACAGATCTGAAAAGAGACTAAAGATATAGGAAGGTCATATGGGCTAGGCCCAGCGAAAAGAACGCCTGCAAGTCTCCTTCTCCTTCCTCACACGTGTTTCTCAAAATCCCTTTACTGGCTACACTGCCGCAGGCACCACCGATCCTTACTTCTTCGATTCTAAAACATAATGAAGACGCAAAGCACTGGAGTTGTGCGTTAATCGTTGCAACGGTGATAGGATAGCAAAGAAGTTTACTCGAGACTTACTACGCAAATCCCAATCTCAAGGGGATGAACAATAGGAGGATACTGGTGCTAGGTGGCGTCACGAGTGCTAGGAAGCGTCGTGACTTCAATTTGCTTCACACTCTGGTGATGAGGAAGAAATAGAGCGTTGTGGAGAACGTCGGCACCTCGTTGCATCATGTCGGTGACATCAAGCGCGATTTGGTGCTAGGAACAGGTCTTAGTTTTTTTGTTTTTTTAATTTTTATTTTGATTTGTAATAATTTACTGCTCTTTTTAGGAACAATTTTATTCCTGATGTGTAAGGAGCGAACATTATGATTCATTCTTTTTTTTTTATTTGTGAGTATGTGCTATGATTTGTGATGAAAAGGAAAGAAAAGAAATAGAATTTGAATCAAAATTGGTTTCAAGTATGGCCTGCACACATCATGCTGCGATGACTATGTGATTCATAGGAAATGTTTGTGTTGTAATGATGTGAAGATGAGCATCTTTTTCCTATACGTATATCATTTTTTTTAGACAGAGTTAGTGAAAATATGATCTAGTGCAGTGTGTGCCTGTGCTTGTATTGGTGAGAAGAAGTGAAATCTCTGTGTGTGTTGTTATGGTTATGGAATGAATGATGGTTGAAAGATGCGTAAACTGATTGTTAATGTGAATATGCAGTGTGATGAGTATTGTTGAAGCTGCCATGTGAGTGAGGAATGAGTGAATCTATAAGACAAAGTAGATCTCCTGAATGTGGATAATGCAATGCCATGTGTCACTAAGAAAGAAAATGATGTAAGAAAAACGGAGAGAAAGCACGAAAACAGGCAAACAGTAACAAATCATTACGCTAAATTTACAAATGGAACTAAATAGCACAATTCTAGTATTGGTGATTATAGAACAACAACAATTAAAGGTAATGAATAGAGCAAGTAGTATTTATTTCTTGGTATAAGGAAAAAGCAAAAGAAGAAGAAACTACATGTTAAAAATAGAAGTGGGAATAGAATGATACCTCCAAGAATGAACTTGACCAGTAGAGAAAGAAGGTAACGTGAGTGAATTGTGAATGATTCTTCCCTCCTCTTTTTTTTTTTTAACTTTCCCTAATACCTTCTATTTATAAGCTTCAAGAGGCTTCTTCTGCAACCTTCTTCAATTAGCACCCCTTATGTTTTTGCAAGTTTCTTTTATTAATAATGGGCCTAGCCCAATGCTTTTCTTTTTCATCTCTTCTATTTTTTTTGGATAGGCCTCTAATCCTACAAAGTCCAAAAACAAAAACTCTAAATTTTATTCATTTTTAAGTCTTGATCTTCTTCTTTTATTATTCTCTCTCTCTCTCTTTTATTATGGGCTAAAAAATGAATTATTTACTCTTGCCTACCTTTTATTATATATTTTCTTTTTATTTTTATCTTCTTTTTAAAATTTTATCTTTCTAGTTACTCGGATAAAATTGAGTGTTCACACACACACACACACACACACACACACACACATAAGTAGTTTTTTTCATTTCACTTCTATGTCCAAATTATGTTAAATTTAGAATTTTTTTCTATTAACAAAAAATTCTTGCATTTTCATCAACTTGACTTAATAATTAAATTAATATGAATTATATTTAAAATTAAAGGAGTGTTACAGTTGGTGCCTTCATGAGCGAGAAAAAAAGCATATCTCATCTTTTTTGTAAATTTTTAGCTAAAAACTTTGTTATATTCATACCTAGATAGGGCATGGGCAATAAGGTACTTGGCCTTAGCATTAGGCTACATCTTATTGATTTCCTCTTAAGTCCATTATGACTCTAGAACAGGAACTCCATTTTCTCTTAAAGGTTCAATATCTCCTCCTATTATATCTACAATAGACTATAATGGGTGGACTTAATGAACATTTCGATCCTGTCCCACCAATAAGAATAGTCATTTCCAAAGAAGGTTGGGTTGTAATTGAAGTTCCTTCATCAATGAGGTAGTTTTCTATATTTGTCATGGCAATTTATGGATCTTTTCCTCCAACACTGCAAAGTGCTTAACCTTAGAGGCTAAGCTCTCATATCAAACTGTAAAAACAAGGAAACACAAGAAGGGGTGATTAAATTTTGTTTCTTAAATCTTTTCACAACTCTTTTAGAAAACTCAAGTCGAGCAAACAATAACTAATCTATTGAAACTTAAACTTTGATAGGACAAAACAAAGGGATCGTCATACATAGAAAAACAATTTTATAGAGTTCTTTATTTGAAAGATGAAACTTTTTCTCACGAATTCAACTCTTTTAACATTAATAAAAAATAATAAAAGAGTACGAGAAAAGAAAAATGAACACAGATATTTATATACCATTTTGTCTCACAACTCGAGACGTCCAGTCCTTGGCAACCCCCAAGGTTTTCACTAAAACACAAATTTACAGGAACCATATTCCACATAGTTACAAGTATTCTTTTTCAAGTCTCTTTAGACTTAAATGAACCACGTATTATTTCGATTGCCTCTCTAGACATAATACCACTGAATATTCTTTTAACAAGTCTCTTGAGTCTCAAACAAAGTATCGTTCACACTTGCTAAAGAACATGACCTCTTGCTAATGAGGTATAAAGATTTTGATGAAGACAAAGCCCAAAGGGTAGAATCCCCATCCCTTGTTAGGAACCTTTGTAAGGCTCTAAAATTCAATAACAATTAACTCATAAGACCATACGAAATTTTCCCAAACGACAAAACAAAAGTAATTTTGAAATATAATTTAGCACTTAAATCTTGATGAAACTATTTTACAAAACATAAACAATTAAGTTTAATCATAAGCCTTTTAAAAATATATATTTATGAAAATTTATTTGGGGGATTCTAAGACGAAATATTCAATTACAGATTCTCATAATTAAATATCCATTGTGTTTTCGGATTTAGTGCGCCTAAGGGGTCGAGATAATCGATTACCAACCCTCGTAATCAATTATCCCGCAAGATAATTGATTATTCGAGATTGACCAATTCATTTATAATCTATTACTACTTTAGATAATCGATTATCAACAATACTAAATACGCTAATAATTGATTCTCACATTAGATAATCGATTATTAGGTTGAAGTTGTGCAAATATAAAGATTTGAGATTTGGAAATGATTTTTGCATCTTTTATAAATGTATTCAAATCAATCAATTAATTAAAGGATTTTAAAATTATTAAATTGTCTAATTACCTTTTTTAAGATCCTATTGTAAAAAGAATGGTTTTCTAAACTTTTAAATCATCAAGTGAGTGAAAGAAATTGGGAATTATCTAATGCACTCTTAAGCCCTTTGTGTTGAATTAGTAGTTATAGTGCATTTCTGTTTGTGATCATCATCACTATTTAGAGTAAGACTTTGCTTTTGGTTTTTGTTGTTTGTGAGAAAGGGTGGTATCCCTATTGTGTTTCTAGGGTGTGGTATCCCTAGGGTAAATTTGGGTGGTTTAGAGTGGGACATCCCAAGGTTGTGTTCAAGGTGAGTTTCCTTGAGTGTAAAATGTCATACTATTTAGAGTAGATTACACTAACACCCTTTGAGTATTTTTTAGATTGCGCATAATCCTGCCACTTTTTTAATGTTAATAAAACCTCCCTTATAATGGTACATGATATAATGTTTGAATTAAGGGGGATTAGTGTAATGTATAAGAAATGTCAGTGTAATATTTTTCAAACAATTAAGGATGTTAGTGTAAGGATAGAAAAAGGAAGGATATCATGTGCTATCTGAAAAAAACCTCAGAGGGTGTTAGTGTAATTTACTCTACTATTTAATACTTTGATTTGATAGTGGAAAAATTCTCAAACGCGATTTGTAGACTTGATGTAGGTTACAATGATAGTGACTAAAATAATATAAATCTTTTATGTGTTTCTCTCTATCCTTAATCTTTAATATTTCAATATTTCAATTCCTTTATTGGGCTTCTTTATTAAAATTGAAAATTGAGTTTCTAGTGTTCATCATTGTAAGAAGAATTTTAAAGAACTCACTTCACTCTCCTCTTAAATTTAACTGGCCATTTAAGTTACACTAGCTTCTTTAGGCACAATGTCAAGTATTTTTTTTTTTAGCAAGCTTATTCAAGCATTTATAACAAACTTTCTCAAGTCTATAAAAACGTAACTCTAGACTATCATTCTATAAGCTCACTAGCAATAAATGATGGCCTAATGCTTATAGAGTATTTATAACGATATAAATAATGTTCATTCTAAATGATTGCAAATAAATGTAGCTTGATAAATGCAGATGAAAAGGTTTGAGGATCTTTATAACTTGTTGACTTTTAAGGCTTTTACAGAAGAACTTAAATATAGCCATTGAAAGCTTCTTTTATCTTGAAAACGAACATTGGAATGCATTCAATGTTATTCTCATTCTGACACAAATATTATGATAAAACATTCCTCTTATCTTCTCTTTGTGTACTTTATCTGCATAGCAAGTAGAAGTTCTTATGCTTTTATATGCTAACTTTTACTCATGCATCTTCTTGTCACCCTATTTGTGTGTCATTCACATCTTTTTAGATATGAAAGTTGGCAAACTCTCCCTTTTTGTTTCTTCTGACCAAGACGAAGATTTAAACTTCTAGAGTATACTCCATTTGGCTTATATATTCGAAAGCTCCTTAAGTCCTTGTTGATATTCTTATTAGACAAAAATTCTAGACGAAGCTTAGAATGTGTTGACGGATGAAAAAAAGGTGTACAACACGGTTACTTATTTACAATATGAAATGCTAGAACAATGCATAGTACAAATAGATTATTAAACATTTTTACAAAATAATTAGTCTTATGCCTTATTTATTATAATTAAAACTATAGATTAGACCATCTTAGATCAAACATTATGTTATAAATATTAAGGATTTTGATTTCACTCATATTGTCAAATCTTGAACATTCATAGAGAAGTAGTGTGATAATCAAATAATATTAATCAAGTAGTTTAATAATTAAATAAGGACGAGTTTGCCATGTGTTTGTGACATGATAATTCAAAAATATAAATCAAGTAGGTGACAACAATTTTTTATATTTTTATTAACTCAGCAACGAGTGAGAGGTGCATGAATCAGTATATAAAGTAGCTTAAGTTCACTCCATGGCAACAGAGCAAGTGACAAGTTCCCAAACACAAACAAAACACACAATTCAATCTGCTTTCTCATTCTCATGGCTTCCAAGAATGGCTACAAAGCAAGTGAGCTTCTCCAAGCTCAAGCTCACTTGTCAGAGTCCAATACAGCTTCCTGAATCCCATGTCCATCAAATGGGCCATTGATCTTGGCATACCAGACATTATCCACAAGCATGGCCAACCAATTACTCTTCCTGAGCTAGTTTCAGCTCTTAAGGTTCCACAAGCAAAAGCTACTTGTGTCCAACGCCTCATGCGTTTGTTGGCACACAATGACTACTTTGCATCATCAACACTGATGATGATAGCAATGAAGCCTACGCCTCAAGTCTGCATGCACTGATCTGTTATCTTCCATGGTTAAGTTGTTAAACAACCCAACTCTTGTTGGTTCATACCATCAGTTGGGGGAATGGACTTGTGGGGAGGACCTCACAATCATTGAGACTGCATTAGGCCCAGGATGCTATTGGGATTTCATTCATCAAGATGCCACTTAAATGAAGATGTTCAACGAGGCCATGGAAAGTGATTCTCACATAGTGAGGTTGGCGTTGAGAGATTGCAAATCAGTTTTTGAAGGGCTGGATGCCATTGTTGATGTTGGTGGTGGAACTAGAAACACGGCTAAGATTATTGGTGAGGCATTTCCTAAGTTAAAATACATAGTCTTGGACCTTCCACAGGTTGTTGCGGGATAACAGGAAGTAATAATTTGAGTTTTGTTGGTGGGAACATGTTTAAACCTGTCCCTCAAGCTGATGCAGTTTTACTCAAGGTATGCACAAAAATTTGAATTGTGATAACTTGCTTTCTCTTGCTTCTAATACTTGTGTAAATAGGTTTTAATTCCAACAATGAAAATCATATATTTTAATCTCATTTATTGAAAAAATTATTACATGGTCTGAGACTTTGTAATCTCGACCAATCTCTACATGACATGTAATCACATTTTTAATTTACAAAAAAGACTTAATAACATATACATGGAGATTGGTCAGGACTACATAGTCTCACACCATTATAATAATTTCTTCATATTGAGACAGTTAATCATTAGCTGAAGTTATTGACACTTTTTCTGATACTCCATTCATTGTTACTTTTTTGTAGTGTGTGTTACACAATTGGAGCGATGATGATTGTATAAAGATACTAAAAAATTGTAAAGAAGCTATTTCAGGCAACGGTAAAGGAGGGAAAGTGATCATCATAGATATAGTGATAAATGAGAAACAAGATGAGCATGAAATGACTGAAATGAAGCTTTTATTTTATATAGTTATGATGACCTATCACAATGGAAAAGAGAGAAGTGAAAAAGATTGAAAACGGCTTTTGCGGAAGCAGGCTTCAAACGTTACAAGTTATTCCCTGCATTTGGTTTTTGGTCTATGATTGAGCTTTATCCTTAAGCCTTGTGGTAATGTATTGAGAAGTTTTATTTCTGCTAAATCAAAATAAAGTTGTGAACGCCACTCAGATTGAACTCCTACAATATAGGTAGCCGCCCGGTAGATTGATTAAAAACAATGCCGAGACATTCTGTGTGACATTTATCAAATAAAATACATATATTGTGGTATAACGCATTCCACAAGTTATAGCAGACTTTCAGGGCACAAGTTGAGATATATATGTAGAAACATATTTGCTCTTTATATTATAAAGTAGACTCACTCTTCTCAATCTTCCAATTAGATATTCTTAATATTTTCTCTCTTTCTTTTTTTAGAAATGCATTTTACCCATTAGTCTTGCAATTATCTTAAACTACTCTTTTTTTATTTTTTATCTGTATATTTAATCTTCTTAACAGTTTATTCCATTCAATACACATTATTTAATTTCTATATCTAAATTTAATTTCAATATTATTTTTAAAAGAAATTTTCAATAATTAAAAAAAACTTTATATCACAATTTCAATTATTCATTATCCAAAATATAATTTATATATTCAAAGATATTTATTTACTATGAATTTTAATTATAATTTAATTTATATACTCAAAAATATTTTTTATTATAAATTTTAATTATATAAAAAATATTTATCTTATACGTCACATGCATTTTCTGGTGCTTTTATACTATCAGAAAATTTGTAGCGCCTTAAAACATTCAAAAAATGTCTTGAACCAACAACATTTTACCACGTGACTATCATGTAAGACTAATAGTCCATGTGACTGTCAACATGGATATCACATCATCGCTTAACGTTGATACTTGGCAAAATGGACTAAAAATAATGACAAACAATTGTTGAGAGACTAAGACCAATGAAAAAAACTTTGAGGGACTAAAAGTGAAATCCGTGAAAAGATAAGGAACTAAGACTGATCAAAAAATTGTTAAAGGATTATAAGTGAATTTCATAAAAAGATGAGGGACTAAAAATAAAGTTTACCCAAAAAATTTATACATGGTAAGCCACGTGGGGGATGATGTTGCTATCACAACATCAGTTAACCATAATACTATGGCAGGAACTCAAAACATTGACGGACAAAAGTTGAGGAACTATAAAAACATGCAAATATTTGTTTTAGTAACTAAAATCAAATTTCGCAAAAAGTTTAGGGACCAAAAACATACTTAACCCTTATTATTATCATGAGATATGTATTTGAAAATGTCACTTTTATTATCATATCTCTTATAACATTTTAGGAGACTTCAACAAGTGTATTGGGCCATTGCAAGTAATAATAAAAAAAAGTATTGTTCTCAAGGAATCGAAGGGTGACTCACAGCTAATAAAGACAATTCTAATAGAAACCATAAAAGAAAAGTTTGGATTTGATATGTTAAAGGAAAAATAGTATTTAAAATTACAAAGTGCAATAAAGAATATTTTTGGGATTTTCTTTTTAGAAAGTAAGAACACTCGAGTACAAAGCAAATGAGAAAAATGTTGAAATTAGGTTTTATTTAATTTCATCTAGAATTTCTAATATAGATATTAATTCAATTTGATTTTCACTTGTCTACCAAATTTGCTAATTTGTTTAAATCTTATTTTCTTAAGCAATTATTTCTTTATCCCAAATTGAGAACCCTAATTCCTTAGGTGAAATAAAAAAATTAATAAGCTTTTAGCATAGAAAGTAGAAACCTCTAAAAATAACAAATAACCAATGACTATTTGATGTGCTAAAAATACGCTCAAGAGCAAGCGTATCCTTATCGCAGTAGTAACAAAAGAACATGAGTCCCGATATCGAACCCAAAAGACTAAATGACGATTACCAATTTCTGGAGATTCTATATTGTTTAGGTAAAATTAAATTGGTAGTAGATTGATCCAATAATAATAAACGTGTAATCGGATTTGCAAAACAAGTAGTGGCAAGTAGAGAAAAATTCAAAGGAAAATAGGCTTAAGCTTATGGTTTCCTTTGTGCTCTTAAGTTCCTTCACATCTAATTCTAATTGAACCTCGAACTATTCGTCAATTACCAATATTTTCCTATGCATTTTATTGTCAATTATTGGTCATAAATTGCAATAATTCTTTCTAGGTTAATTTCCCATTTGATCATATAAGATATTAAAACCCTTGGAAGGCATGAAGAATAAAGGGATGGATTAATTAATTATTTAATCCAATTGAAAATTAGGAATGAAAGTTGATCGTATGACAAAACCTAATTCAATTACCCTACATGTCTACCAATTAATTGCGGTACGGCCTGCCAGTTTAATTAATCAATTTGAAGCATACAAGGACAATCAATTCCAAGTAAGAAAATAAAAACAGTAGAGCAATCTAATTGACTGAATAGAAATAATAATTCAATTAAAATTAAACATTTAGGGATTCCAAACACTAAGTACACCACAACCCTAACAAGGAATTTAGCTACTCATGGCAAGAAGAGAAATCATAATTTCAAAGAAATACATCAAAGGAAAGAGAAGAAGAAATCTTTTACAAGAAAAGGTTTTTCCCCTAGTCTCTGACTCTGAGTATCCTATCGTCCTCTAAGAATCTTTCTCCAAAAGCTAAAGACAAAAAGAAAAATTGGAAAAAGAATAGAGATAAGATAGGAATCCCCTATTGTGCTTTGCTCCTTACTATTTGTAATACAATTTCAGAATTTTGGAGCAGAAGACTTAATCTTAGTCCATTCCACCCAATTTAGGCCCATTAAAAATTAAAATAAAATTAAAAGTTGGACCTTGGACCTGCCTAGCAAGGTTGGAAACCCGTTGGGCAGTTTTTTGAAAGGAATCCGCTCCGCTTTTGGCGCCAGGGCAGGATACCCAACCCACCAGGCAGGAATCCCTCCAGGGCAAGTCCCGTCAGGCGGGTGCAACCTTGTGCACTCTATTTTGCGCTTCAAGTCTCCTTTTTGGCCCGTTCTTATGCTTATAGGCTTCTTTTGTGGTCCTCACTTTGGTTTTGACTTCTTGTAAGTCCACTTTGATAAGTATAATACTCTTCTTATACTTGTGGACAATATTTCTTTCCTTTACTCAACTAACTTCTTACATAAAATCCAACAAAATTAAGGCAATTCATGTAATTTTAAATAAAAAGCTTAGAAACACACATCACATGAAATCTTTTATTAATGGTCTATTTTATCACAAATTTCCTATGAGCTAATGGAAAAATCATGTGAACTTGCTCTATAAATCTACATAAAATATAGACTTATCACCATTCCTAACCTAAAAAATTACAAAGTTTTTGTTTCGGAGCACATTCACAAGGTAAATTTCCATTTACAAAATGGAACAAAAATTATCTTAAGAGTGATCAAGACTCAAGAAGCATTAGATATAGAGAACATAAATACAAAGAGAAAGAAACCAAACTTTCATATGAATGACCTATATTAAATATTCATGAATTACATTGAAATTCACCCAATCCTAACAAAAAAGAGATTTAGCTAGACATTGAGGAAATAAAAATATAGAAAAGAAGGGATAAAGGAAAACTTCGTAGATCTTGTGAGCTTCCATTATTTTCTTTCTTTTTGTACTCGTAGAACTCCTAAAGCTATGACGACTTCAAACCTAGCATGAGGCAAAAGATGATCAAAAGATTCCTAATTGCATTTCTCTAAACCTATTTATATGTTAGCACAATATCCAATATGGAGAGAAAGGCACTATGCTTTGAGTTGCTTTCTTCTTGTGCATTATGGGTTGTCTTTTTGTTCTCTTTTCTTATTCCATTAGAGCTCCAATTTTCCTTCCTTATTACCTAACAAGGATAAAAACATCAAAATATAAATAAATAAATAAATATTCTTAATTAAATTTTAAAAATAAAAATGAGAGTAAATTATACCAACTCTCCTTCAATTTTCTTGAGATTGCACACATTTTCTTACTTTTTTAACATTTACAACAACCCCTTATAGGGGCATATGGTGTAATGTTTTTTAAATAATTAAGGGGGTTTAGTGTAATGCATAGGGAGTGTTAGTGTAATATTTTTCAAACAATTAAAGAAATTAGTGTTGGGATAAAAAAAAATGAGGGGTTACAGGAGAAATTTGATGAAACCTCATGGGAGGTTAGTGTAATTTATTTTAAAAACAAATAATCTCTACCATTTTAATATGAAATTAATGGTCATATATTGTCAGTGTAAAAAGTTTTACACTGTCAACTAATTAGAAATCACCATCAGTATGACTTTTAAGGTAATTATTGTAAAAGTCAACAAACTTACCATACACGGTAATTTGTGATTGGATGATAATGTAAAGTTATTTTACACTATTAGTGCATAACCTATTTTCTCTTTTATGTTCTAAAATTCATTTTCTTAAGGGCAAAGTTAAAATTCAAAATAATTACTGACTTGAGTCTTCTACAAATAAAAGGAAAAATTAGATAATCCAAGGGATTATTAATATTATTAAGATGTTTGGAGAGGGAGATTTGGGTAAATCAAAAGGGAAAAATATTAAGTAAAATTTTGTTAAACTTTAAGGAGTAAGGGTGTGATTCCTCACGGGGGAAAAAAAAAAAAAGGAAGAGTGTGATTTGCTCTATACAATTTAACCATAACAAATTTAAAAAACGAACTAGTAAGTTATATCGTGCATTGCACATATCTTTCTAATTAAATTTCAAAAAAAAATTAAGTGAAAATAAATTTGAGAAAATAGTAGATGGTTTTGTTATTAAAAATTGAAGCCAAATTGAGATTAACTAAATGTACAATAATCTTATGATCTAATTTATCTAGAAAAAAATATATCTTCGATTTGACATAGAGTATCGAAATTCAACATTTAAAATTTAAATCAAATTTAAATTGAAATTAATTAAATTTAAATAATAGTATTAAAAAAAAAGATCATAAATACAAAATTAAACTTTGAAATTAAATTTTCTTAACTTCTTAAGTTTTATCTCTTTTAATCTACCCCTTTCATCTTTATTTTTAAATTAAATTTCAATAAATAATTTCTTAAAAAAACTATTGATAATTAAAAATAATATTATATCACAATATAAATTGTTTATTGTAAATCTAAATATAATTTATATGTTTAAAAGTATTTATTTATTACAAATTTTGATTATAATATGATTTATATATTCAAAAATATTTATTTATTAGAAATTTTAATTATATAAAAAATATTTATCCCATGCACTATACAAGTTAAAATACTAGTTTAATAAAAAAGTAAAAAATTCTTAATTAAAAATATTCCCATCTAAAAATATTCAGATGTATGATATAAAAAATTATTGTCAATGTTGTTGTGCTTCATATCATCCCCCTTTTACTCGTTGTTATTGTGAGTTTTTGCTGTCAATCTTGTACTATTTTGTCGGTATCTATTTGAAGAGGTAAGAAGTTGCCACCTAAGCAGCAGAGGCAGAATTTAAAAAGAAATACATGGAAATAGATTGGTTTTGAATAACATATTACTATTTATTTTTTTTAAGTAATTCCTCAGTTAAATGAATAGTTGCCCAGAAAATAAGGTACAATTTGCAACGTAGAACCCGACTTCTCTATACACCTCTCAGTTGTGAGTAGTTGATTTCATCCGTAAATGACTCCCGAAAACAAAGAACAAAACATACATCTGTTGACTCGCTTGCTACACAATCGTTGGTTGGTACATATAAGAATTAATATATTTGGCAAAGCAGGCACAAACAAATATTAGTTCATATATACACGTACACTTCAAAGAACAACAGCGGGACATGATGATTGACGCAAATAAAGTTCACGCTTTAGTTTTTTTTAAATTCTTTATTATTCTAGATTTATTTATTTTTGGTGAGAACTATTGTAGAAAATTAAAGGATAAAATCACGTTTTACTTTATATGTTTCGAGTAAAGAGATCGTGGCACTAGGGTTTTAAATTACAGTATGTAACTATAACTATCTTCACAATATCAAGATATATTTCAGAGACCTTTACAATCACATTGGGACCACATCAGTCACACACATGCAGTATAAAAGTTTTGAAGGTGTTTGCAACCGCTACCGTGATTGCCATTTGATACCTTCTTGACTATTCACAGAGTAGTGTGATAATAATCAAATAATATTAATCATGTAGCGTGTAATTAAACAAGGACGAGTTTACCATGTGTTTGTAACGTGATAATTAAACAATATTAATCAAGTAGGTGACAACAATTATTGATATTTTTATTAACTCAGCAACGAGTGAAGGAGGTGCATAAATCAGTATATAAAGAAGCTTAAGTTCACTCCATGGCAACAGAGCAAGTGACAAGTTCCCAAACACAAACAAAACACACAATTCAATTTGCATTCTCATTCTCATGGCTTCCAAGAATGGCTACAAAGCAAGTGAGCTTCTCCAAGCTCAAGCTCACCTGTACAGAGTCCTATACAGCTTCCTGAATCCCATGTCCATCAAGTGGGCCATTGATCTTGGCATACCAGACATTATCCACAAGCATGGCCAACCAATTACTCTTCCTGAGCTAGTTTCAGCTCTTAAGGTTCCACAAGCAAAAGCTACTTGTGTCCAACGCCTCATGCGTTTGTTGGCACACAATGACTTCTTTGCAATCATCAACACTGATGATGGTAGCAATGAAGCCTATGCTCTTACTCCACCTTCACAAGTCCTTGTCAATGACACTGATCACTGTTTATCTTCCATGGTTAAGTTGTTAAACAACCCAACTCTTGTTGGTTCATACCATCAGTTGGGGGAATGGACTTGTGGGGAGGACCTCACAATCATTGAGACTGCATTAGGCCCAGGATGCTATTGGGATTTCATTCATCAAGATGCCACTCAAATGAAGATGTTCAACGAGGCCATGGAAAGTGATTCTCACATAGTGAGGTTGGCGTTGAGAGATTGCAAATCAGTTTTTGAAGGGCTGGATTCCATTGTTGATGTTGGTGGTGGAACTGGAAACACAGCTAAGATTATTGGTGAGGCATTTCCCAAGTTAAAATACATAGTCTTGGACCTTCCACAGGTTGTTGCAGGGATAACAGGAAGTAACAATTTGAGTTTTGTTGGTGGGAACATGTTTAAATCTGTCCCTCAAGCTGATGCAGTTTTACTCAAGGTATGCACAAAAATTTGAATTGTGATAACTTGCTTTCTCTTGCTTTTAATACTTGTGTAGATAGGTTTTAATTCCAACAATGATAATCATATATTTTCAATTTTATCTATTGGAGAAATTATTACACGGTCTAAGACTTTGTGATCCTGACTAAAATCTATGTGACACATATTTACATTTTTAATTTACAAGAAAGACTTAATAACATGTACATGGAGACTAGTTAGGATTAGGAGTGGCAAACGGATGAATCGGATAAATTTAGTTGGATTATAATGGATTGGATGAAAATAATCCATTAATCCATTTTGATCCATTAAAAATTCATTTTAAAAATCCAATCCATCCATGATTCATCTAATAAAATCTAATCTAATCCATCCATTAACAACTTTTTGATGGATGGATATCCAATCCATCCACAAAACTAATATATTTTAAAAAATAAATAATTTTTATTTTTAAAATATTTTCTCCTCCTCTCTCTCCTTTCTCTCTCCTCTCTTTCTCTAACCTATCTCTCTCTCCTCTCTCCTCTCTCCTCCCTCTCTCCTCAATTTAATTCTGTCATGTTAAAATAATATTCTTCCAAGTTACCACAGAAATTATGTTGAAGAAAAAATAGAAAACAACTACCAAGAATCTTCAAAATGTAGATACTTGAAATTTTTTTACCATAATTCAAAATAAAAACATATTTCAATAACTCTAATTTTGTATAGAGAGAATTAACAAAATTTAAATATAATTTCTTAGCAATTCACATAATAGTTAGGATGCAAGTTTGAATTACCAACTAGTTATATTATAAACGTTTAGGTTTAAGAAATTATTTTTTAAACCTAATTAGAAATTTTTTATTTTTTAATGGCTACTCTATTTTTTTTTAATGGAAATCTAATTATAGACCAAAAAATAAATTATTTTGAAAAAAAAACTAATTAGACATATCTTTTTATTTTTTTTATTCAATAGATTTTATTTTTTTATTTAATGTAATCCAATAGATTTTGAAAAAATAGTGGATGGATCACTAACCATCCATGAATTTAAATGGATAGATTGAATCCAATCCATTATTATTTTTTTGTGTAATAGATAGATTGGATGGATTTATTTGTGGATGGATTAGATAGGATAATGAATAAATAGATTGTTTTGCCACCCCTAGTACAGGCACCATATAATAATTTCTTCATATTGAGACAGTTAATCATTAGCTGAAGTTATTGACACTTTTTCTGATACTCCATTCATTGTTACTTTTTTGTAGTGGGTGTTACACAATTGGAGCGATGATGATTGCATAAAGATACTAAAAAATTGTAAAGAAGCTATTGCAGGGAAAGGTGAAGGAGGGAAAGTGATCATCATAGATATAGTGATAAATGAAAAACAAGATGAGCATAAAATGACTGAAATGAAGCTTTTATTTGACATAGTTATGATGACCTATCACAATGGAAAAGAGAGAAGTGAAAAAGATTGGAAACGGCTTTTTGTGGAAGCAGGCTTCAAAAGTTACAAGTTATTCCCTGCATTTGGTTTTAGGTCTTTGATTGAGCTTTATCCTTAAGCCTTGTAGTAATGTATTGAGAAGTTTTATATCTGCTAAATTAAAATAAAGATGTAAACGGGCCACTCAGATTGAACTCCTATAATATAGGTGGCCGGTAGATTAATTGGAAACAACACCGAGACTTTTTGTGTGACATCTCTCAAATAAAATACATGTACTGTGTTGTACTACTTCCACTAGTTATAGCAGACTTTCAGTTACCAAGCTTAGATATATATGTAGAAACATATTTAAATTTATTTCTCAATGCAATTTTCGTAAAGGAGTCCAAAAGAAAATTGTTTCATTACCTGACTTCGCTTTCTCTATACAAATTCTTGTATGGTTATATAAAACTAGCACTAGTGTCTCATAAATCTTGAAATTTTAATGTTCCAAAAATCATAATTTTTCCTTGAAAAAATTGGAACAGGAATAAATAAATGATGGCTGGACTGTGTTTATCTATGGTTCAAGAAGTTTTGGGAATAGTTTAGGATGGGTAAAAGAACTTACAAGTAGTTGGATGATAAATCTACAATGAGACAATGGGAAGTCAAGTGGCATGTTCTATAGCTAATGGCGGTACAAATTCTTGTGTCAAAAATCTTTTTGGCAATAGAAAATCAAGAGACGTGTCCTAGTAGTTAATGGTGGTAGAAGTGTCACCATCCAATACTCGCAACATGGGAGGCATGTAACATACCAAAGTTTGAGGAGTGAAAGCATGATTAGAGATAATTGTGACGAGCATCCACAACAATAGGAGTTGAAGAGAAATTTGGAAATTTTAATTAAGGGAGAGTTTTGTCAAGTTTATCCAGAAAACTTGGAATAGGATGTAATCTGATTTGAGATAATGAATGATTATTGAGATATTTTCGTAGACGTAAGCAAGAAGTGCCAAATCACGTTAAATATATGGTGTCCTTTTGCTGTTTTCTACTTTTAGTTTGTGTTTTTGTGTGTGAAGGGGTTTGTTTCCCCAACATACACCTAGTATATGATCCGACATAACTCTAAAACCAGTATTAGTTTTATGGTTATGGAGTGGTGATATTTAATTATAGTGTGTGTGATGGTGAGGCAGAGGATATATAAATTAGAGAAATTATTTGGAATGGGGAGTAACTGAGCGAAAGTTTAAGTTTGGGTGTTGTATTTATTGGCTTGTTGAGAGGCATACTATGCACAACACAATGAGCACAATATCATTCATTAAGTTTGAAGGAGTGAAATTCCTCTGCAACATCATAGTACATGGTTATAAAAAAGAACTAGATATAGACCTAGGTGTTACCTAAGCATCTGACCTTTATAAAGAAAAACTAATAGTAATAAAAAATAATAAAAAGTAAAAAAAAACATTATACAGAGATACGTGTCTTTTTTTATTGTACATGTAAATTTGGTTTAGTGGTATCTTGAATATGCAATGTTTAGATATTTGGCTAGGATAATTTTACTTGAATTCAGTACTTTCAACTCTTATTTTTCTTTGTTTTCACCCTTCTAAATTTGTCTATCACAAGTATGCAAAAATGTGTAGATCATACTGCTTGCAGCACAAGTATAGCAGAGGCATTTTGGTTCCTCAAGTGGAAAGGATGGGTGCTTCCAAAATGATTGACCAGTTTTAAGGCTACAAGGTAATATCTGCATAAATGAGAAAGTTTAGAAGCGCATTGTTTAACACTTTCTTTTTAACATACTATTTGCTGTAGGCTAGATGTTTTAAACTATAATCAGAAATTTAATGTATCTGCTCTTTGCAAAAGTCAACAGAGTGCTAACTGCTATGCATAGCTTCATTGGTCTTAGAGCAAACCAAAATATGAAGAAAATGAACTTTACACGGCTTTTATCTTTCTTCAACTAAATTTGTCCTCGCTTGAAGCTGTGTTGGAGTGTTACAACTTACAAAACGAAATGAAATGACAAGATTGTGGTAACTATTCAAGGGTATAATTTTTCTTCTAACTTGCATCTTATGTTTTACTTCCTATTTTGACATCCTATGAAATGATAGAACCATTCACAAGGTAGTTTTGAGTGTACAGCTAGCCTATTTCAGTTGAGCTGAATTGCTCCTAAACATTGTCCTGAATGAAGAACAAGAAGAGACACTAATGATGAGAATTGATTTCTGAAATCCAATGGTTGATGTAATCAATATTGGAAGGAGGAGTGCTAGTCTTGGGAAGAGAAAATGGCCATCGAGGTTGGAGAAGCATGGAGTTTCCACCCTGAGAACTTGTAGATGATGATGATCTGTTGAAGAAACCTGTTAAGCATACTTTCCCATTCTGGTTCAAGGAATTGGAAGAATCAAGTTGAGAATGCTCCCCGAGTTTCAGGCTCAAGCCTGCACCTAAAATCTCTTCATCACCCTTGTTCCCACTGCTTGATCCTTGTCCCCTTATAGATGAAACTGCAGCAGCTATCGCAGACTGAAGACTCGTGTCTGTGCTGATTGCTTTGGTTAGTGTTTCTGCCAAAGCTTCCCTGAATGGAGTTTGGTTCTTGAAGCATTGTTGGTAGAAATGTTCTTGAAATTGGTTTCCCATATTGAATGGCTTGATGTGAGTTTTGTCAATAGGCACAGTAGTGCCATTGTTAGGAAGTCCCTTGCCCGAAAAGGATGGTGTGATGTTGGACTCTGGGGAGCAAAAGTTTAAACTTAAAGGAGGGAATCTTGGGGTTGAAGCAAAGTTTGAAGGTAAACAATGGACATGAGTTGATTGGGATGATGGAGCAGAAGTCAGGTCTAGAGTGACTGTTGGGAATAAATGTGAGGAACAGGTTGGTAACAAGGCTTGATTTGCTCTTGGTTGATCTAAAAGACTGAAATTCACACTACTGAACAGTGTAGGAGAATTTGCAAAAGATGCAAAACCGTGATCTGTAGGCTGAGATGTTGAAGAACCTGACAACAACATGGAAACAGCAGCAGAAGTGGTGGAAGCCATGGCTGTGGCTGAAGCTGGAATTGGGTGGTTGTGAGTCCCTTCATATGTGGTTATTAAGTGGACATGTCCTCAGCACATCTTTGCACCTGTGGTCATGCACTCAGTTTTGAGTATTTAATTCTAACTCTGCTGTATATCTTAAATCAACTTCTTCAATTTTGTATACAATTAAATTAAGGCTCTGTTTGGATAAACTTCTATGTAAGCACTTATAGGAGAAGAAAATAAAAAGGTAAAATGAATTGAGCTTCTCTCGTAAACTAAAATCAACATATGTACTTCAGTTTTTGAAAAAGTAAGATGAGAGAGTTTCTATAAAAGTTCAGTGTGTAAGTTTATTTTAACTTATCCGAGATTGTCAATTCATTGTACCTTCTTATTTTCTTCTTGTATAAGTGCCTATGAAGAAGCTTATATAAACAGGACTCAAATGTGTGATGTTGATGCATACCTGTTTCCTAACCGGGCATGCTGGAGCAAGTGTGCAACGATAGTATGCTCTTGGACATGGATTTCCTTTTGCTATCTTTTGTCCATATTTCCTCCACTGGCATCCATCATGCATCTGTATGAAAGACATAATATTTGTTATTACACAAGGAAAAAATACTACAAAAACTATTGAGTTTTGACACTACAATTTTGATAAAATTCTCCAAGAAAACACTAGAATGGTGGTGATATGATAGATAAGGAGTGGTGATAGAACTTTTCATAAACACTAACCGTGGGAGTATCACATCTAGCTCTCACACAAACTCTAGCTCTCTTGGAGGGAGGTGTTAGCTCTGAAATTTCATCCCCTCCATCTTTGGTCCTTTCTGATTTATTTGTTGAATTTTTTTCCTTTAGTTCTTCTGAGGTGTTCATGGGGCTCATAGCAGATACCTGCTCCTTTGAAGACACACTTTTGGAGTCTAAACCAAGGGTAAGGCTGGCTTCCAAATCTTCATTTTCTTTAGGCTTGCTTGAGTTACCAATTATTCCATCCTTTTTAGGCTCCCTTGGACTTCTTCCAAGACAAAGTGACACAAGCTTAGGTTCCTCCTCTTCATCAGGGGAAGCAGCTGAATCTTCCACCCCTTTCTTGAATGCTTCTCTATGAAGGATGTCAAAGAAACGAAGCTGAAGAGAGTGATAATCCTTTTCTACTTTTTCTAGCATCATCTTCAGTCTTTCGTTTTCTTCTTTCACCTTACCCATCTCAGCTTTAGCAGATTCAAGTTTATCTTCCTATATTTCAAAAACAAGTGCATAAAACTATTAGTCAGTACACATTTTCAAAGACATCGATAGGCTTGAAATTAGAAGAAAAGCTTGCCTCTTAATTATTTATCCGTCATATTTTATTCTAAAGCCAAATTACAAAGTAGTTCCCTATCCTTCTTTCCCCTCGGCCTGTTGAATGGTGTCAAACAATGAGTATAATATGGCCTAAAGTAAACTTTTACATCAACACCTTTCTTCAATTATTTATATCTGAATTTAATAAAGATGGCAAAGAGGCAACATTGATAAAACATCAATTTCCATCAAGCATGTCTAAGGCATGACCATTTAGATCTCTTACAGTACTTATTATGCAGGTATTGTTGTTCCACCTCAATCAAGAATGGTTGAATATTTAGGCAAACAAATTTGCTATTAAAAGAGCCATATGAATATGATTGAATGCAACAAAAAATATTATGGATTCAGAGACAGAAACCCAACTTCTGGACATAAGTTTTCCTTTGAGAAAAATTAATGAGGGAGAGAGGGGCCAAAAAGTGGAAAATAACACAACAATAGTTGAGTATTAACATATTCAAATATTATTAGGTGATTTCAAATCAAATTCTCTAATATGATACTTGGCCTATAGTTTCCATTTCCTCAACAACATTCTTTTGTATATTTGTTAGCCTATTCTTTGAATAAAGGTTTAGTTAGCTATGGTAATAAAGGAGGGAAGATCCACATCATGTGAATGATGCCAAGGCATCCTGAGAAATTGCAAACTGAAAGAACTATTCAATTGAAGTGGAAATGTCAGTTTATTACTTCTGAGGTTTAATTTGGTACATAAGTTAAAAGATATTCATGAGAAACTAAGGTCAAAATCATTCATAAGAATCCAATTTAAAGCTTCAAAAGAAGAAAGAATTGGAGCTGCAAGAATTGGCATATACCTTGCTACCCTTTTCAATAAAGAAGTCCTCTTCTGACCAAATGGAAGCACCTCTCTTAACTCCTATCTCTTGACCACAAAGACTAGACAATTTCAGCATAGCCTCCATCACTATTCTCCACTAGACCTACTTCAATCTCAAACAACTCCATATATATACATATAAATATATACGCTACATACAACACAACACATACCCTCTTATATAAACCAATCAACTCTCTGCTAGACTTTGAATAAAAAAATTCAGATCCCGGTGCTAATTCACATCCTATTACGTAGCCCCCCTAAAATGTCAACACCAATGCTAAGCTCATTTTTGGGATTTTTTTTATTGCAATGATTAAATTTTATAATATGGTCTCGGAAATCCATGTCATCAAGGAGTTTGAGGGGGAGAAGAAAGCTGAATTTGGGCACACAAGTTGTGTACGTATATAGTACACGGTACTACTACAAGTTTGAAGCTTTGAACATATAAAGAGGAAGCCACATGGCTATGCAGTCAAAGTTGCCATATGTAACCGATTGGCCTTGGTGACCAGTGAGCTACTCTTGAGTCTTTGTCAATAGTGTAAGCCTTGTTTCACTCACTGCCATTGAATTGCTTTCCATGAATGCATGGTCATCTATTACTTTTGAGTTTAATTAAAATGCACTAATATGGTATCATCTAATTATAGATTGTAAGATTATTAACTTTTGTAATAAGAATTTAATTTAAGTATTATTAAAGTATAATGATTTTTTACATTGTCATCCAATCATAAATTGTTACTCTATTAAAATTATTAATTTTTGTAATAACTACTTAAAAAATTATATTTAAGATAATTTTTAATTGGTTGATAATGTAAAATTTTTACATTGATAGTGCATGAAAATTAAACTTTATAATAATTAATTTAAAAGTCATATCTAAAGTGATTTTTAATTGGTTGATAGTAAAAAAAAAAATTACATTAACAATGTATGAAAATTAAACTTATTTTCATTCACTTTAGTATTAGTTTTTTAGTTTAATTTTAATACACCACTGGTGTAAAAAAATTTACACAATTAAACAATTCAATAACAACCTAGATATAACTTTTAAAAGAGTTAGTATAAAGTTTAATTTTAATATAATGTTAGGATAAAGATTTTTACAACGTTAACGAATTATACATTACTCTAAATATGAATTTTAAAGTAATTATTATAAAAATTATTAATGTTCAATTGGAGTTTAATTACGCTGTGAATGTAAAAAAAATTATACTATCAACTAATTTAAAATCACCCTAAATATAAAATTTTTAAAGCAACTATTAAAAAAAAGTCAATAATCTTATTATATATGACAATTTATGTGTGGATAACAAAGTAAAAAGGATTTACGTTAGTAATACATTCCAATTATATTTTAATTATATGCAGTAAATTAGTGTATTCTAATTAAACTTTATTATAAAAGTAAATAATTTTCATATGAGAATCTAAAATTGATAGACAGTCTAAAAAATCTTTATAATATTAGTATGTATTAATTTAGCCTCGTTATTTGAACATCGCTATATTTTTATACTTTATTAAACTTATTTATAATTTTTTTCTTTCTCTCATATCTCATCACAAAATAAAACCCTATGGTGACACTGGAAAGTTGTCAAAACCTTTTTCCTAGTTTTTTTACCACAAAAGCATTTTCTCACTACGTGTCTCGACATAAACCAAACATCCAAAATGCGTTGTCATATTATGTCAAGAATTAAGCTTTCAGATAGTACTATTTTTTAAAATCCGTTGAATTTAATCCCACAGTTTATCAGTGTGATTAACATCTAAATTAATTATTTGTTCAACTATGACGTATCACATTGGAATTTTTTGTCATCTAAGACTACTTTATCAGCATAAACGTACGTTTCACAAATCATTTAACAAATTAACTTCGAAAATCCCCATAAAGATAATACTGAATGTAATTATTTAATTGGAAGACTAAATTTAATGAATAAATTTGGGTGAGAGGGGGAAGTGAAGCCTGTGATGAGCATGAAGTAAAATTGTATATTGACCAAAAAGTTGGTTGATCCATAAAGCAAATCCGCATTATATAATTCCTTAGATTGTAAATATCTACCATTTTAATTTTGGACTATATAATATTTTCATTTTTGTCTTTGACTTTATAAAATATCATTCACGCTAGTTCTTATTTATAATATTTTCTAGACATTAAGAATTGAGGAAAATGTTGCTGAAAAAAAGACTACAATTAATTATATATTTTACAAAATTGGAGACTAAATATAAAGTAAAAAAATAAATGATAAACAGTTATATACTGACTAAGAAATTAAAATCGGAGTTTAATAATTTTTTGTACAAGTTGATTATAAAATTAAGGATTCTATGTGTACCTAAACACGTTACTTTCGCTAGTTTCAAGAAGCCAGTCATCCTAAAACTTTAATTTAAGCCATATGATAAGATTATATATTATTTACATATCTCAAACAAAAGCCCTTTTAATTTAAATCTTCCAACATCAACTCCTTTGAACTTAAATGTAACTTTAATTTAACTCGTTAATTTTGAATAAATCTACTCGTTCATGTTATTCTTAACTATGATATGAGTTATCTTTGTTTAATTACTATTATATAAATAAATTAAGTACTCAAAATACTTTTTCAATAAAAAATTTCAAATGTTAATAAATATAATGTTGAAAATGAATTTTAATTTTATCCTACATTGTTGATTTTATTTAATAATTTGAATTTCATATCAGCACTTTCATTAATATTATTTGGCTTTTAATCATATTGTTGATTGTTTTTCATCATCATCATCAAGGTAAATCACATTCTTTTCCTTGATAGATATTTAAATTATATTGCCTTTTTATTTTTAAAAAATTTTTATTCTCATAGTCTATTTAATATAATCAAATCTTTTATAAGTGGTAAACAACAATAAACATTTCAATATTTTCACAACTTAGCATCAGTCAATCAGCAACAACCTCGATATCGACTCTAAACTAACTCAAATATGCTTTTTCAACTTGCAAATTTATCATTGAAGTTGACATGGATAGACTCTTCTATTGTCAAAGTTCTAACATTAAAGACTCTACAATTTGGAAGTATTTGAGTATCCAAGAAAGATTCATTTGTCAATCTTGGAATCAAACTTTTTAAGTTGATCTTTCATGTTCATAATAAAGCATTCATATTCAAAAGGATTAAAGTTAGATATGTTGATTTTCTATCTCTCCACAATTCAAAAGGAGTCTTGTTTAGCAATGATCTTGTCAATATTTTGTTTTGAACATAACAAGTTGTGTTAATAACTTCTAGCCAAAAATGCTTTGGTAGAGAGTTATCACAAAGCAAGGTCTTATCTATCTCTTGCAAGGCTTTATTCTTCCTCTTCACTACCCAATTTTGTTAAGGTGTTCTTGGTGAAGAGAAATTATGAAGGATGTCATTCCTTTCACAAAAAGCTTTGAACTCATCATTTTCAAACTCTCTTTCATGGTCACTTCTAATGGCAGAGATACAAAAACCTTTTTTGTTTTGCATTCTTTCACAAAATATTTCAAATATATTGAAAGACTCGTATTTGTGGCCTATTAAATATACTCATGTATATCTAGGATAGTCATCAATAATGATTAACCTATACTGGTAAACAAAAGGGCTGGATCCAAGCAGGGGGTGAATTGGATCTTTCAAAAATTTCAAGAATCCCCAATTTCTTTTCAATAATGAATAACTAGATTCTTCAAAAACTTTGAATCTTATTGATTTGGTTATACAAATGAAATAGAATTGGATCAATTTGTCTTGAACTTTTCTATGCAAAGAGCCTTATGATTTTAAATGCAAATGATCAAGATTCAATATACTAGCAAGAGATAGAGGAAAGAAAAGAGCAAACAAGATTTATACTGGTTCGATCACCACCACTGTGATCTACATCCAGTTTCCAATTAAACGGATTGGTATTATCACTAAGTAATTCAAATGTTTACAAACACTATGCACAAACACAAGAATTACAATTAAACAACCACACAATCAAGTTTCTTGAACTCTATCAAGAAAAACTTGAATTCCTTTCTTGTGGAACCCTACCACAAGGAAGATATGAAAGACACCCTCTCAAGAACGAAAATCAAATTAAAAGAAGGTTAAATATCACCTTAGTTTGTGATAGATGGAAGATAATGAAAAACTAATCAAACTTTTACCCAAGTAAAGACTTTTCTTTATCCTTAAGATTGATCCATGATGAGCTCTTTGACTTTGATCCAAAACTTATAGTGATGAAGAAGAGTGATATGAATTTTCTCTAAAAAAGGCTCCTCTCAAATTTAGAAAAGTGAAGTTGTATTGAAGTGATATGAAGTGATGTTGAAAGACTCACTAAGGTTCACTTTATATAGAGAGCTCACTAGAATAACTAGTTATTTAGACTTGTAATCAGTTATTTTGTTATTTGAAATCTAGAAAATAAAGTTTGAATAAGTTTAACTAGTTATTTTCATTTATAACTAGTTAAAACAGAAACCATGCATTTTGGTCTTGCTAGAATAACTAGTTACATAGCTTTGTAACTAGTTATTTTCGCATAGGACAAAAACAGTGTTATATTATGTAACTGATTACACTGATTACATAATTATGTAATTAGTTACAGCAAAAATAACTGATTACATAATGTTGTAACTAGTTAAAACAAAAAACATGTAACTGATTACATATCAATTTAACTAGTTAAAACAATGTACATTTCCACTGTTTACACAAATTTAAACAAATTTAATTGATTACTAAGCTAACTTAACCAATTAAATGGTTCTTTAATATAAGATTGAATTGTTCTAAAGCCTTAATATGTAGCTTTCCTTTCCTATCAATTTAAAACTTAGTTTAATCCAATTATTCCTCTTTAAACTTAATTTTAGACTTATAAAAATATGTTTCCACTTTGTTAAACCTTTAAGTCTTAAACCTTGAGCTCATCATCATCAAACCATCAAGGATAGAGATAAATCATGCAAGACTCACAACCACACACACATGCATAACCACACATTACAACTTTGCACTCATCAAGAGGCTAAATCATCAAAACTATATTAAATCTTCTTTGGGGCAAGAGTAATTCTCTTCTTGCTTCTTCATATACTTTTTCCCACCAAGACTTACAATCTTTGTAGGATCAAACAAATTCATATGTAATAGCTCAATAGGTCTAGAAGTGAAAAAATATTTTTAAATTTAAAAGAAGTTTTAATTTGTTTCCTTTTCTAACAAAATTCACAAAGAAGATGAGTTTTCTAAAAAAAATCTCAAGTGGTCCTTTTACCAAATGCATTTTGTCAAGTTTGAAATATGTTTCAAATTAACATACCCAAGCTTTTTATGTTAAATCCATTTTTCATCTTTTTTGGAAAGCAAACATGTTATATTTTGGTTGTGTAGCTTTTCAAGGTCAATCTTATACAAATTGTTGTCTCTTGGCAAAGAAAATAATAGAGTTGTTATATCTTCTCTCTATGCATAAATCTTTGTTAAAGGAAACATAGGATTTGTTGTCACAAAGTTGACTTATGCTAAGCGGATTATGCTTCAATCCTTTGATATACAAAACATTCTTGATGGTAGGTAAAGGAGACTTACCAACTTTACCAATTTCCCATATTCTACCTTACTAGTTACCTCCAAAGGCAACTGCTACTCCCTCAAAGGGTTGTAGGTCTAGGAACATACACCTTCCTCCTATCATGCGTCGTGAGCACCCACTATCCACGTGCCATTTGAATTTTTCTTTCTGTCCACTAAGGAGACCTGTAATAGAGATAATGTGTGACTTTGGTAGCCATATATTTTTGAATCCTTTCATCTCACTTCATGTGGTCCTATTAGACCTCTACTTGTAAAGACGTACATCTGGTAGCAACATATCTAGATTTTCTACAAAAGTTGCATGAAGAAGAATATGAGCAAGGAATAGATGCGTGCTTCTTTTTGTCATTTTTGTTCTTATACCCAATGTTTGATTTGTCAAATGGATACATTTACTCTTTCAAAATCTTATTTAAGTTTATAGTCTCATTGACAAAATCGACCAAATCCTTAGTGAAATTAGCTACCTCTTCGTTAAGTCTAATGATTTCAGTAGAATGTATAGTCTTAGTAGGGATTTTAGCTTTACTCAAACTAATCTTAAGAAATTCATATTCAATCTTAAGCTTCACAATCTCTTTCTTAAGTGTTTCATTTTTGTAAACAAACTTCTTTATGTTTTTCTTTAGGCTTTAAACATTCAAGAGAGTGTTCATGCGATTTTTCAAGAATAATGTCATAGGGTATGTCTTCATCATCAAAATCAAAATCATCTTAATCAATTTCAGAGTTAGACTATTCCTTAGATGGTTCTTCATTTATGCCATCCACGAGACAAATATTGTCTTCCTTAACTACTTTATCATCATCTGAGTTGTTACTACTATCAAGATCTCCCCATGTAGCCATTAGATCATTCTTCTTCTTCTTCTTCTTTGTATTTCTTCTTTAGTTTTAAACACTCAACTTTCATATATCCTTGTTTCTTGGATTCAAAGTAGGAAATATCGTTCTTTTTGTCCTTTGAGGATTTCTTGTTGAATTTCTCCTTCTTCTTGGGGTTGAACTTGTATTTTCTTTTCTTTCTGAGCATTCTCTTAAATTTCTTAGACATAAGAAATATCTCATCATCTTTGTCTATGGAGATATCACTATTTTCATCTGAATCTTTTGTTTCTTCTTCAACCTTTAAGACTTTTGATGTCAATCCTTTCTTAAGTCGTGATTTACTAGATTTTTTCTTTGGAGTTTTTAGCCTTGAAAGCAATTGATGTGTTTTTTAATTTACCATGTTTTTTTGGTTTTGATAGACTTCATGAATTCCAAAGGATCCAAGAAGCTCGTCTAGCTTTAGAACACTAAGATCACATGTGTCTTGAATGGTTGTGCTCTGGGGTTCCTACTCCTTAGGAAGACTATCCAAAAGCTTTATGTTATTATCTTCCAATGTGAACTCCTTGCCAAGATCTTAGAGCTCATTGAGTATAATTAGGAAATGTCCAAACATTTCATCAGTAATCTCATTATTGTTCATCGTAAACATTTCATATCGTCTTATTAAAAAAGACTTGCTTTTCTTCTCTTAACACTAAGGGCGCCTTCATATGTGAAAGCAAAAGCATCCCACATTTCTTATTGGCTGTTTTGCACCCAAAGAACTTGCTGTACTTGTTCTTAGATAGAGCACATGTAATAAGGAATTTGGCCTTTGAATTGAGTTTTATTTTGTTGATGTTCTTCTAACTCCATTGTAACTCTTGGACAAGAACTCTGTCCTTTTTAAGAGGTGGAATATGATCTCCTTAGGTTATAATCTGTCAGAGATTGTATTGTGTGGATTTGATGAACATCTTCATTCTATCAAGCTAGTAAGGATAGTCAATCCCAAAGAAGGCTAGAGGTCTTGTGATAGACGCTTCTTCAACAATGAGTCGGTTCTCAAGATTTTCCATAGGATTCTTTGGATCTTTTCCTCTAACACTACAAAGTGCTCAACCCTAAAGGTTGAGCTATGATACCAAATTATAGTTGCATAGGAAAACACAAGAAAGGGGTTGAATTGTGTTTCCTAAAACATTTTCACAAATCTCTTTTAAATACGTAAATAAGACAAATGAATGGATCCTCCTTAACAAAAGTTGTTTGTTTAAAGATAAGGGAAAGATAACAAATTCAACACCCTTAGTTAGTATATCAAAAGATAAGGGAAAGAAAGAGAAAACATCAACAAGTTTTGTACTAATTTGTCTTACATTCAAGACTACGCTTGGTCCTTAGCAAACTAGCAAATATTCCACTAATACGGTTTTATAGGAAACAAATCAAGTTTCAAATTGTGACAAGTATTCTTTTATTCAAGTCTCTTAAGTTTTAAACAAATATTATTTTTATGTCTATCTCTTCAAGCAACTAACCACAATATTCTTTCTTATCAAGCCTCTTCAGGCTAACGCATTGAGAATAAAACAAGAATTACAGAGAATGTCTCAAAAGAAATAAACGAGACTTAATTCGCATTAATTCGTTACTTTTTTTTTAAAAAGATTGTTCTATATTGTTTGTTTTCACATGAAGCGAAAGTTGAAAATATCTGTTGTTCTAAAGATTGTTCCATGTTGTTCTACGTCGTTAAAATTAACTTAAGAACTAAATTATTTTTTATTTTATTTTTTTGAAAAGAAGAACTAAATCATCTTAAATCTAACATAGACCAAGTTTTCAACAGCTGCCGAAAGCAATGGTCATTAAACATCTCGCATGCCAGATTGCCAGCATGATTAATTGCAGAGTGAGTTAGTGAATTCCCCCTTTAACATTGTCACAAATCACAAATATATTTGCAAACCGTAGATTCCAATTAGACGTGTTAGGTCCACGGTCAATATGTAACATACAAGATATTTAAAAGATGGACATGTTAGGTTAACTCAATCTTTTTAAATTATATATGCCTCAACCTGCCCCAACATGTTTGTCTTGGGACCTGAGTTTGCCCTTTAGATCCAGGCATGTTAATAATAATACAAGAACGATATTTGCGTCTAATTTTTATTACATTATGTTTACATCACTTTTGAAAAAGAAAAATGTATACATACTTTACATATTTTTCGATTTTCAATTTTAAATATATAAGCCATGTGTAAAAATAGCGTAAACCTTTTTATTTTAAAAATATCGTCACAATCTCATCCGTTTGAAATTTGACTATTTAAAACCTCTTTCTGACATGACCGCTGAATTAATACACAATTACACACCCATGCGGACGTCACTACGGTGATTAATTAATCAATGGTGTGTATGAGTGCACGCATGTATAATATTCGACTCCAGAGACCTATTTTCGTTTCATTAGCCATAAAGTAATTCAAGGGCTTTTTTGGCTTGAAGAGATTAAAATATTAGACACCATTCCTAACTTCCTAATTCGCTACCAACCATAATTATTTACTATAGGCTGATATTTGGCTTTGGAATTTTATCTGGCAAATTTTGGACAATGGTAAAAGTCATAAAACATATGAACCCCTAAATATACCTTAAACGTAGTAAATTAATGGAGGCGCCTCTTGGGACCCTGAGAATTTTTGTAGATTGGAGGTCAAATATATTCACTTAGTCATCAACTATATATTTTACTCTTTCCGTTATGTTACTCTTTCCGTTATGCAAAACTATCAAGTTTTATAAAAAAACAGTTTTACTCAAAACTGCAAACAAATATTACTGGTCAAATGGTCAATTAGCATGGGATATCTTATACCTTTCCACTGGTCCAAAAACAGTTATTATCTCTTTACATTTATAACCTTACGTATGTTCTAAGATTTTTTGTATGCTTTAAATTGTTGTATGTCTTACCTAATCAATTAGCTCATATATGACTATCATAAAACAACAATCTATTTGAGGAAATCTTTTATGGCGGTCCAATTGCGTCAGTCTAAAGAGACCTCAATATTTAACTTTCATTGTTAATTGGCTAACCAGCGACTTCTGATCCAAGTTGAGTTTATTTAGCGAAATAGGTCAATGGTTTGGATTAGCGTTTGAATTGAGTGAGTAGGTGAAAACGTGATTTGGGTTTTATTCATGACCTCATTAAACATTTATTTTCTACAATGATATATGTAGGTATCGGCGGACCTATATAGTAATGAGGGTGTGCAAATACAGTCCCTCACTTTGAAAAAATTATAAGTAAATATCTTAAATATTTATATTTTGCTCCCTCTAATTTTATCTATTTGAACCCATAGTTCCATTTTATTTTATTTTTGTGTACAATGGTATCACTAAGGTTAAAACCTATGACCTCATATATACTATCCAAATCTTCCAAAATTTTCATTCATCTAATGTGTTTATTATTTTTTATTTAAGTATCTAATTTAATGGCCCGTTTGATGGTCAAGATTAGATAAAATAGGATATAGCATATGAGAACAGAATAAGAATAAAATAGGATAAGATAAAATATAGAATATAAGAGCATACTAGTCACTAGATAATATTATTGTGTCGTATAAAATTATTTTTTATTTATGTAGTTAATTTTATTAAAATTATAAAAATATATATATATAAGATTTTTAAAATTATAAGAAAAATATTTGAATAATAACTATTTAAATTTGATTTTTAATTAATAATATACTTACCAATGATTTTGTTCATTGCCACAACAACAATAAAAAGAATCTTTTTGCTAGGAAAATCGTAAAAAATAGGTTACATAATCGAATGAGAGATGCATGGATGAATGATTGTCTAGTGACTTATATTCAAATATGTGTTCAATAACATTGATAATGAGTTGATCATTCAATGATTTTAAAACATGAAATCACGTAAAAGACAATTTTAAGATATGTAATTTATTTGATTAGATATATTAAAATTTTATGATTTCAACATTTATGTCTTTATCTTCATATGTATGATAATAATTATAATTAAATTTTATTTTTAAAAATAGACCACTCTCATTGACCTAGGGTCCTAGATCCGCCACTGTATGTAGGGATGGCAATGGAGGAAATGTATGGATAGTAAACCCTGTCACCCAACTCCTTAGATGAAAATATATCTTGTACTCGCACAAATATCTATTAAGTAAGTATTTTTCAAATTTTATGAGTATTCATGAGTATTCATGGATATCTATTTGTTAAAATATCAAATTTTAAACATAAATTAAAAATAAAAATAAAAAATTTTAAAATATATATTTATACTAAAAATAAATTAAAATAACTTTCCTTATATATAATTAAAATTATTTAAATAATTTCAAATCCATGGTAATAACGAATTCTTTTGTCATCCTTAGATATATATCCTGTTGAAAAGTCACAAACTTTATCTTTTTTTTTTCTTTGAGGTAAACAAACCTTTATCTTTGTTCATTAACGAAGACAACACCCACCTTGTATATAAATATAGCGTGATATAAGAGTATTGATTTTATGAAGCTCAAGCTGGATGCTTTATATCATATAATTAGTAAGATTTCCACATATTTAATCATAATCACAAGAATAGCAACTCTAATGTTATAAGAGAAATGGCAGAGGCGCCGCTAATTTTTAATTTTTATCCTTACGAGGTACTGCTATGATCTCATTATAACTATAATTATAATATGGTATAATAATAGATAATGCACTTGTTTCCAAAGAAGACTAGAGCTTAACTCTTTGAAGAGATATAGATAAGATCTTAAGATCATAAGATGATGCACTCTTTACGACCATGATTCAAATCTTCTTTTGACTGGTAGTTCTACTTTATCGTTTACTACTGTTTAACCCATATTTTTTATTTTATTTAAAAATTGTATGAAAAATTTATGTTTAGAAACTTTTTGAAAATTTAAATTACTTAAATTTAAATATTTTGTGATTTTGAAATGTGAAATAATAAAATAATTCAATTGCTTTTACATTTATATTGTAAATAAAAATAAATTTTATTAATTTCATTATATTTAAAGTTTGTAAACAATTTTTAAATAATTTAAAACCTAAAAATTAATTAAATTAGATTTAAATTTTTGAAATCAAAGAGTACTTAAAATAAATTCATTATTATTTTAATTTCTGATAGATAATTTATATTAAATTAGCACTTATGTAATTAAGATGAGTTGCTATAAGTGTTTAGTATTATCTTCTACTTGTAGAAGAAAATGTACTAATTATTAAGTTCTCAAATATAGGTTTCTCCTTAACATAATCATACAATATTAATTAATCATAGAAAAGTATATTAGTTATAATAAATACTTAAAATAGTGATACTTTTAATATCAAATATTTCAATTAATTTTTTATTAAGGATTTCTAAGGATATTATTGTCGTAAGTATATTAAAATTAACATAATATAAAATAAAATTGAATTTCAAAATAAAATATTTTAATTTATAGTAAAATTATGTATATTTTAAAGAAAAGAATAATATAATATAATCTATATAATTGTAGCAATAAAGGGCTTAGTAATCTTATTTTTAATTTTTAAAAATTTATATAAAATAAATACTTTTCATTTATTTCAATTATTAAAAAAATTATATATTTTGTATTATATAGTGAAAATTATTATACACCTGAGTTTTATATTAATTGTGTATAATATATAAATATTTACACAATTTTAAATGAGGTTACCATTTCAATATCTATATTGTTTAAAACAAATTTTTACTTTTATTTTTTCAAGTAATTGAGTTAAATAATACATAGAACTTAAAATAATCCATACAATGCATAAAATAATATAGCTTATTAGATATAGATGTTATATGACAATATAATACATGAAACCCCTCCCTTGCTTCCCTCTTCTCCTTTTGAATTTGAAACTTTCCCCTTCCCTCTATTTTTTATTTCCCAATCTCTCATCCCCTTCACTCTTTTCCTCTCCCAAATCTCTCATCCTCCTCACTCTTTTTATTCTTGTATTTATTTTTTTTTTAATCCCATATTGCTCTTGGTTGCAAGTTCAACTACAAGGAGGTGGAAAGAGGTGGTTGTTCTTGGTTGCATGTTTTGGTGGTGATAAGGAGGAAGGTTCCAGCAGCCATAAGGAAGGAGATTTCCAACGACAACAAGGAGTGGGGATGGAGAGGAAAGGAAAGGAGGGAAAAAAAGGAAGAGGTGCACCGCTAGAAATCAACTTTAGCAATAGGGACAGCGAAGTGTGGTGGAAAAGAGAGTAAGAGTGAGAGAAAGAAGCTAGGGGAAAGAAAAAAGTAACAAAGCCGTTACGATGGCAATGGAGACATGTTGTTGGTAACGACATTTTTTGTTGTCCTATTTTCTTAGTGTCAGCTTAGCTGACACTATTAAACGACGACTTCTTCCAACCGATGCAAACACTTTAATGACAACCTTTGTTGCAACGGGCTTGAGACCATCGCTTGGCTGTTACTAAAATAATTGGTAGCATCGGCTTTTGATGATTAACTAACGATAATTTGTGTTTTTCTTGTAGTGATTATATGCAAGTTCATAATTACAAGCACTTTAGTGGTGTTTATATAGAGTTGAAAAATAACTAGAAATTAAAAGGTAAATTCCTTAAGATTATTGCTCTTAAACATAAAACATAACAGAAAAGAACTCAATAACATCTCTTAATGACTTAGTCTCTTAACTAACTATATAGCAACATACTAATTGAAGTATTGAGGCTTTTTCCAACTAATACGAAAAGAGAATTGTGAAAAGGAGCTTCAAAAATATTATACATAAAAGAGAGTATATATACACAAGAGATTGAGCTAATGGAACACCAACAGAAAATAACCACCTAATAACTAATTAACATATTACAAACTATTTGTGCTAATAACCGCACCCTCAAGCTAGAGAGTGAATATCTTTCACTCCCAGCTTAGAAAGGAGTAAAGAGAAGGGTTGCGGATCCAATGGTTTGCACTTCATTTCCAATTCTAACTTTGGAAAAAAACAATTTTGTCAAGCTCTTTGAAGAGTTCTTAAGCATAAGTCATATGCTTTGTACAGTCACTATCAACAAGCCAAGTTTTTGTGGAGTTGTTGGTTGTAAAGCATGACATTACAAATATTTGTTCCTCTTCTAGTTGATCCTCAACAACATTAACCTCTCCTTGTTGTTGATGAGACTTGCTTAATTGTTCCATGTGTCCTAATTGAACACACTTGTAACATCTTGCAGCAGCCCTCCATCAATTTCTATTTTGTAGATGATTAATTTTTTCTGCTATGTATGGACAAGGTGGGAAAGTCTTATCCTGTGCTTGTTATAACTTTTAGGTTTCATGTCCTTCGATTTGTTGTTTTTCTTATCTTTGCCACCTCCCAAATTTTTGTGCTTTTACAAATGAAAAACACCTTGTACCACCTCATCTCATCTCATTATTCTTCAATTCTTGTGCCTGTAAAGTATTTACCAATTCTCCCAAGGTGATATTTTACAAATTTTTTTTTTTACTCCTTTAATGTTGATATCTTGGATTCATATTTTCCAGATACAATAACAAGTTTTTTTTTATTGCTCTATTCTTTCACCAAAAAAATCTCTTACAAAGGAATGTACCTTGTTTATAATGCATAACAACTTCTCAACATAATTCTTGATAGTTTTTATCTTCTTCATGATCTACATCTCGAATTCTCTGACCAAGTAAGCAATTGCATGCCTTTTTTATTTCACTACCTTGATATTCCAAATTAAGATAGTCTCAAATTTGCTTAGCAAACTTTAAATTCATAATGCTTGTAAATATATATTTTTTGAAACTACATAACAAAGACAAGCCTCTGCTTGGCCTTTTTTATCTTCCTCTCTTTGTGATTCTTCAGTTGGGTCACTATAGGGTTTCCAGGTAATTAATAAATTTCGTAGTCTTCTTCTACAGTCTCCTAAAGATCCAAATGCTTCAAGATGAGTAATCACCCTTGCAGCTTATGACTCGTACTCCTCACCATCAAAAATTGGTGGAGGCATATATGAATGATGTGTTTAATTGTTTTCATTCTGTCAACCCATAGATCCCTCAAATTAAAAGCTCTTGATACCAATTTATTGTTATATAAAAGGAATAAGAAAAAAAAAAAAAACAATATGAAGACGATGTACTGGAAGACGAAGAAATAGAAGGACCATGTTTATAGCAGTACACTCACAATTACAAACACTTTACTCGTCTTATATAAAGCTGAAAAATATAAAATAAACTCCTTAAACATAAAACATAATAAAAAATAACTCAATAATATTTCTTAATGACTAAGTCTCTTCTAATTTTCAATAACATCCTAACTGAAGCACTAAACAATCCCAGGAGATCACGTAATGGAAACAGTACAAGCCAAGGGTCAAAAGGCCAAATTATGTTTTCACGTGAGAATTGGTTTATTTTGGACTCACCAAGGAGAACACAATAGAATAATACAATGATTAGAATAGCTTTATTGTAGGTATATCGTGTTCTTTTAATGTCCAAGCACTTTTAGCATGGCATCAGCGGAAGAGGCTACATTTGAGGTTTATTTATTAAACCATCAAAGCAAGTCAATCAGATTGCCTATTCCTGGTGACCCGCGGGGATCAAGCCCCATGTTTCAATGATCATATATGACCCTAGTCTATCACTGATGACTGAACATTCAATGCATATGATAAGTCTTCTAATGTAGCTACAAGCTAGGAATTTAAACAGGCCTAACAACTTGAAGTTTAATATTCATTGTTGCACACTAGGAAGCATGGACCCGGATCCTGTGCTAGTTTAAAAATCTGGAGAGTATTCAGTTTTTAATCTCCACCATTCAATGCATAGTTTTTATTTAAATTTATTAAATATTAAAATTAAACAAGAGCTAAGATGCATCCACTTTTTCTTTAATTGGAGAGGATCCTCTTCCAGGAAGCATCATGATTTTAAAAACAAGCCCAACTATTTGAAGTTTAAGAAAGTCTACTAAGGATTTGGGCACGGTGAGCTGAGTTCCTTCTTATATAAGCGGGTCAGCCTCTTCTGAAAAGACTCAATCCCTGAAAGTCATAACTTCTATGTCAGATTTTGAAATATTCCAATCAAGCCTAGCGGCACCCAAAATAGAGTATGATACAGTAATCACGATGGTTGGCTCTCGTCACATACATGTAACTCACCAGTACTTTCGTCCTATATAAGTTCAAGGTTAATTTCCTCAAGTGATAATTTAATTCATATTATTACTATGTCAATATATATATATATATATATATATATGAGTTTAATAGTCATATACTGTTAGTATAAATTTTTATAATCAATTAGAAATTATTTTCAGTATTACTTTTAAAATAATTATTATAAAAATTAACAAACTTATTATACATAATAATTTGTGATTAAGTAGATAGTATAAAAAATTTTATACTACTATACTATTTATTTTATTTATTGACTTATAGAATGTGTGTTTCTTTGCTGTTTATTTACTGTAAATACAGTGTAAGAATAACGTAATAAAAAAATGTGCAAATAATTAATATCGTATTTTTTTCACCCCAAATAAATATTTAGATTTGGACAAAACTCTTGTTTTAAGTGAAAATAAACTACAAATCTCCGCGAGAACTTTTGCCTAGCAACCTTAGGTGATAAACTTTTCAATAAATACTTATATGGGAGAAGAAAATAAAAGGTAAAATAAATCAAACTTTTTTTATAAATTAAAATCAACTTATACACTTCTAACTTTCTGATAAAATTAGATAAGTTTTTATAAAAGTTAAAATACATTAGTTTATTTTAAATTGTAGTAAAAGTTTAATTTATTTTACTTTTTTATTAAAATATCCATGCAATTATTGTGAGAGGAAGAATGTCAGCATGAGCGACTTTAAAAGCTTGAAAGTCCTGCATGCATTTTGAATTTGTGCAGACTATATTTATTTTGTGACTGTTGACCGATGAAAAGTGGAGGCCCTTGTACGCTCGAACGAAAAGCAATAAACAAAGTAATCAAGTTCTAATGCTATTTGGATAAAAACCATTGACAATAGATAAAAACTGACTCAATTAATAGAATTCAAATGTATACGAAAGTTTTAAGCACAAATCCCCTTGCTAGTTAAAAAATAAAAACACTTGTTATTATTTATTTGGTCAAAGAACACGCTATTCAAATTTTTCCTTAATTCAACCTGCAATTTTTAAGTTAAAGATAAGAAGGGTTAAGAAAAGAAAAAGATGGATTACATGTAACATGCTTGAAAAAAGGGGGCAAAAGGCGGCTGTGCGGTTTGGGCCAGTTGAGTCCAAAACCAATTTCCTAAATAAAAAAATAAAAATAAAAAATAAAAAACCACTTGATATGCTTATCTTCATCAGCAACGATCAATGAGAAACCAAAGTCTAATTTCTGTTATTAAATTAAGGCTTAAATATGTTTTTGGTTCCGTAATATATTGTTTTTCTTTTTTTGGTTCTTATAAAAATATTTTTTTTAAAATGGTTCTTGTAAAAAAAAAAATTATTTTAGTCTCTATTATTTTGTTTAGTCCTTATAATATATTTATTTTTTTCGTTTTTGTCCTTATAATATGTAAACAATTTGCTCTTAGTTCTTGCTAAATTTTTTTCAAAGGAACTAATTCAAAATAAACAAAATATTACAGGGACTAAAACAAAAAAAAATAGATATATTAAAGGAATTAGAACAAATAAAAGGACCAAAATAATAATAATAATAATTTACAAGGACCATTTTAAAAAAAATTACAGGGACTAAAAACAAAAAATAATATTTTATAGGGACCAAAAATATATTTAAATCTAAAATTAATAATGTCTCCCAAAACGACTACATTTGAAAAAGTCATCTCATCATGAGAGTTGTTCCTCTGAAATGAATATTGGTTAAAAAATGGTGTTGATAGCATGTCCTTTGCAATTTTCAATGAGACTAAAATCACCTCTAAATTTCAACCATACTGAATCAATGATATGCCTTGTCGATCAAGACAAGAAGAGGTAGCGTAAGTATACATACATAATCCGAACGCAGCCTAAGCATTTTGATTTGAAAACAAACTTTTTGGATGGGTGAGTTTGGATTTTGGGTTAAATTGAATAAAAAAATGTTTAGATATAGATAATTTCAAATGGATGCGGGTTGGAGAAAAAATAAAAAATACATCATAACCCACATCCAACCAAATAATCGTATAAGAAAACAGTTGGAAAAGTAATCTTATTCTAATGACATCGTCTATGCTTAGTGTGTTGCAACCTTGTAGATGGTTGTGTTGCATATTTTGAAAGTTGAAAGCTTGCACTGCATTTCATTTCATTCTTTTGCGCCCTTAAATCTTGCACTGATTTCATGCTTTCTCGTTGCTAGTTACTTGGTTCCGCTTTGGAATTTGACGTGTTTGTGTTTGTGCTTAGTGCGATTAATTGATTTTTCAGTTTTCTTAGGTTTCGTTCTTACTCGGGATCATTCTAGTCATTGTGACATCAGGTCAGTGGAGTGAAGGGTTTCGGGTGGTGGATGAAAAGGGGTTTGTAGAAAAAAGAATAGGGCAAAAGATGAAGCTGGAATGGTACACTCGAAATAACCCACCCAAATCCAACTCAAATCGAACAAACGGTAATAAATTATATTTTTAACTGTTCGATTTTTAGCAAATTGAGATTTTTGAGCCCAAATCCTATCGTTGTCCATGCCTAAAAAGAGGTTAAAATCCAAATTTAAGAACAGGGTGTGCCTGCCTCAAGGCTAATAAGCAGCCACATAAGCCCTAATCATTTCAGGATATTAAATTTTTCTATTTTCTTAATTTTTTAATTTAATTATTAGATGATAAATTTATTATATTATTTGAAACTAATTTGTTAGTAAGATTATGATATATATATATATATATATATATATGTGTGTGTGTGTGTGTGTGTGTGTGTGTGTGTGTGTGTGTGTGTGTGTGTGCATGCATAACTACACATTGTGTGTGTTTTTGTAAATTATTTAAGAAGTCTTATTATTCATTTAAAAAAGTTGTAGGAAAAAAAATATTTTACATTTACTTTGAACTCTAGCAAAAAAAACAAAAAAGTTGGCATTGAAATGAATATGGGGTTTAAATTTTATAAAAATAGTATATATATTATTCATAAAAACAAAAATATTTTGATGAAAATAATAGTAATGAGATTACACATTTAATCGAAGATTAGTTCTTTTGTTTCTTATAAAAAATAATTTTTTTAGTTTTTATTATTTTATGTATACATTAAATAAATTTATGTTTTTTATTGAGTTTATACAAACAAATTTTAGATTATGAAATCAGTTTTGACTTTTTTATTTCAATTCCAATAATTAAAATTTTTAAAAGAGAATGAATTGAAAAAAAAAAAATAGTGCAATAATCTTGAAACAAATTTAAGTTAAGCCATTAATGAGTATTAATTCGATATTGATGATGATCATATATTTCTTTCCAAAATTAAATGTAGCGAAAAAATGCTAACAAAAGAAGTTAATGTTTTATTTGAAGTGTTAAATTAAGTAACTTATTAGGGTTGGCCTAGTGGTGGAGAGTTTAGATAGTATATATAAGATCCTAGGTTCTTGTTGCCGTTATTGTATATAAAACAAAAAAAAAAAAAAAGTATTAAACTATATTAAAAGGGTGATTCCTTCATGAGGATGTTACAGGGGTTCTGTTTATTCATGTTTAGCTTTTGTTTTTCTTTTTGTCTTATTTCCTCTTGTATAAAAAAATATTTAAAGACTGAGTTTTTTTAAATGTACGTAATGTTTATAAAATTTTGTTAAAAATACTTATAAATTATTATCATTGTTAAAAGAAATTTTTCAAGATTAATTTTTTTTAGATTTTATTTGAGATCAGCTATGTTGTTAAATAATGATTGAATAATGTATCATTAAAATTACTTGATTACAAAACTTTAATTAATGATTTTGTAGTTCAGAAAAAAAAAATGGTGAATTATATTAAATAAGGACTCAAATATAAAATTTATTTAAGGCCTCTAAATTTTTAAACACGTTACTGTTTAAGAACCATTTAACGCAATGGCTTAATTAACTCCAATATCATAAAACATAGTTAAATGCTACTAATTAAACACAATTAGAGCTTAATCAAATTAAGTATGAAATCATTAAAGTATGCAAATACTTGAATGATTGTTAACACATGGCACACATGATACACCTAATTAACCTTGTTAAATTATTAGAAATTCCACATCGATTAGTGATAAGGCCAAATTAGTAAATTGTAAGTGGAGGCAACTCTCATTTTACAAGTCGATTGTTGAATCTTGCGATACTTATACGTGATACCAGTTACATTTACCAAGATTCGTCGGAGTATGCTGTTGTTGCCACTGAGTTGAAACACGTTTCTGTTATGTATTCGATACACAATGAAAATATATTTTCGTTAATAAAATAGGAGTGTAAAGAAGAAAGAGAAAAAACAAAAAAAAATGAAGACAAAATAGATATTTTATACTTTTTTGTAAAAGTAAAAGGTGAAAAGAGGAAAAAGGAAAAAAAAAAGGAATTTCACCCCAGGGATGAGAACTCAAATCCCCTCTCACTGTCTGTCTTGTGCTGGGCTCGGATTGGAGACTCCCGGTCTCCTCTGCGGAGGAGTGGTTGTGGTCCCGAGCATACGTGGCGTATACCGCAAGTGGAGCTTTATTCCGGAAATAAAATATAGTCTTGTTTTATTTCTTTTGGTTAACAAATTGATCCGTTGTTAAGTTTTCTCTTTCAAGTGTTCAGTTGGGCCGAAAACGTGCGGCTTTGTTGTGAATCCGGGCTTCAAACTTGATCGGATCTAGGGAACAAAAATACTTATTTAATACGATAATATTTGGTTCATACCACTTCTATTTTGCACCCTTTAGACTTCTGGTATTTAGTTAAATTATTTAAAAATGACAATAAATACAAAAAATATCAATATAAATTCGAACGAAGTCTTAAGAATTGTAAATTCATTGAAAATGATTTTAATTTTTTTTCTCTCTTAACACAATTGTCATTACGTGATAATTTAAATGACTACTTTTAAATTCTGACCCCGTTAGTTGTTGCTGCAAGAGTCACCTTTACGTTCGACATTAATTCTAGCTTCCATCCAATGCTTCTTCTCCATGTCTCTATCACATGCTTGAAATCATGTATGCCTCTTTCTTCTCTCTGACCTTTCCTTGTCCCTTAAGGTCAAGAATCTGGTTAATTATAAAAGCAAAACATATATATTCAAGCAACACTTTCCAACAGGTACCCTATGATACCATGGGGCTACGTGGCTACGCAATAGCTACATATGCTGGTAGTAACTAATTTTACTTTTCTTAACATGAATATTATGCGGTCACCATGATGCATGCATGCATGCAACAGTTCTCACTGATAACACATAGAGTTGTATAACAAGAAGGAAACTCATTTGAACTATATATCCTTCATTAACAAGGCTAGCTTAAGCTTAATCTTGCTGGCCCTCCACCTTGTTGAAAATCAAATTATCTTCATTATTCTTAACATAATTCATTCACACCCGACTAATTAACCAAGCATGTTCACAAAGACATCAGTGTAATTAAGCAATTTGACAACGGCAGAAGGTCACCAATTGTAAATGACCTCTTTTTTCTTCTGATTCTGCGATGCTGGGCAAAACAATATATATATTAAATAAGAAAAATTATATTATAAATTACTTATTTTTCATGATTTCTTTTTTTTTTCTTGATATAACTTATATTTATATAAGCTTGCCGTCACCTAATCATAATCAAATTTAAATAAAAAAGTTGTATTCAAATTATATAAGATAATGATCCTTTTATATATCCAAGGAAAAAATATGCATTAAGATGTTTAAAGCTAAGACAATCATACTTTGATACGAAAGTAATCGTATTATCTATATGTCGGTAACCACTAATAAGGGTACGATATGCATACGTACGTTGTCAATTTTGAAATATTCGGGTATTATACCTGCGGATCATGATGATAACCACAACAAATCTAGGCTTTAATTTGCATCGTGCACGCTTCACTTAGTCTGCATCATTTATCATCTAATAAACACATTATATTCTAGAATCAAAAAAAAAAAAAAAAACACATTATATTCTTAATCTTGATTTCATGAACGTATGTATCTTTCACCACGACTTCACCTCGGTTTATACGTGCACCAAACCCACCAAAAGAGATACTATCAGCAATTCAAAACTAGACCCCTAAGAACACAGCTTTCTTCACATAACTTCGTAACGTTTGCCTCAACAAAAACCAGCACCAAAATACTGACGATTCCAAAAGCTATGGAACAATGACAAGGACTACCAACCCAAAATATTTCATGATTTACTCACTGCGAACGGAACCTGAAAGTGGTATTTCGTTCCCACGTGCAATATATATATATATATATATATACATATATATAGGAGACATATCACATGAGAAGACCTTTTTTATACAAGAATAATAAGAACGAATATTAACTATTAAATTGTCATAAATGGTCAAAATTAAAACATACAAAATCATGTAAGTTTTTTAAAATATCACATAACTTTTAAGTAGTTACATAACTTTTAATTATGACTATCCATATATAATTGTACGATCCAAATTTACTCCTCACTCTCATATAAAGATGACTCTCTCATTAGATATGTCCTCATTTTATATTTTCAAATTATTAAATATTCTTTTGTTAATACCTTTTTCATAAAATATTCTAAAAAATTATTATAAAACATTATAGAAAAATATAACAAGTATTAAGTACTAAATAATGCTGTCCGTGGTCTATATATGTTTTCAGCACTAGGTGGTTGACTTCATTGTCAGGCGTGTACATATCAAGCGCAAGAACAAAAGTCCTACACTGATGATGCTGCACCAAGAACAAATTTTCAAAAATGATTGGCAAATTAAGAAAAAATTCAGGTCAGATAGCACATATTCTCCTCTTTTATTTCCCACATACTCCATTGTAGACAGGACTAATAATTGAAAGCTTAGTATTTTCATCAGAAAATGTTAATATATGTCCGTGCAGTGGTTGGATGAACATCCAAAGACCAAGCACTTGACAGACAATTTCATTTTCCCATCATAATACAAGCTGAAGCGTATCATACCAAATTATTAAACACATCAATTGTGTATCTAGTAGCTTTAAATCATCCGAAAGTGAATTAAATGAAATAAACCAACTAGCCTACAAAACGAGGCTCAATTTCAGACGACTAGCTCATTGCATTGCACCTTCATTTCAAGATAAATTTCAGGTGCGGCACCTCCTTTGTCCTTTTCGGTTTCTTGGTATGTACATAAAAGAACTATAGACTGAAAACAGCAACAAGTGCATGGCAAGTGCCTCATGTTCCATAAAGAAAAGAAAAACACTACAGAAAAAAGGGTACAATAACACAGATGAGTTGTTTCTCTCCTAGAAAGAAAGAAATTGATAGAAAAATTTTCTGTAAGGGTATTTGGCAGCAGCAGCAGCAACTAACTGATCACAGGAACTGAAAGATGGTTTATGTGATGTGAGGATGAGATTATTAGCTCTCCACAATCTTTGGACCGTTGTACATTTTTCCATTTACTTCTAAGTCTTCAATTCCCTCCCTCTCTTGTAGCCATTCATAAGCATTCTTTTCCTCTTCTGGTATGGATATTCCATCCACTGAAATTTCAAAAAGTGTGCATCCATTAGTTAATAGAAATCATATAAACTATAATAAAAGTACAAAAAGCAACAATTGGTGTCTCGTGCATGTTTAGTTCAACTTCTTTTAAAAAATAATCATTCTAGACATGCATGCATTGGTGGCAAGATACCTGAAAAGTTGGAAAAGGGATAATTATGGTAGTATGTGCAGTGTCTGCCTTCAGCATCAGAATATGGGGGACCAAGCACATCTAGAACTGCACATGCTGTCACTGCTGTGAAACAGTGCAGGTTGCCCCCATCTTCTGGATAAAGGATGGAGGGGTTGCAAGGAGCAGTGAAATCAGCATCAACCTTAACTTTGGCTAACTTCATCTCAGGAGCCTGGCCTGCATAATTAGAATATGAAGATTATTTTCTTTTTTCTAAGTGGAAAAGGTGTGCCTACAAAAAAAAAAAGAAGGGGGAATTACTATAAATGACCAATTGGTGCAAGTTCACCAAAATTTCTTTTTTAGTGCTAATGCAAATGTGTCCTCTCTCACATTCTCCATATAGAGAGGAGTGCTTGGAAGGCATTTGTTAACAAACTCTTTTTTATTAAGTCAAATTCATGTGGGATCCATTGAATCATGTGGACCCCACTCCATTTTTAGTGAGACCCCCTATATGAAATTCAACAATAATAAAGAATGTGTTGAAAAAAGTATGTCAAAAAGTGTACCAGTGGCATTTTTCTTTCAGTATGTAACAAAAGAAGTTTGAAGATATTTCCTAAATACAACACAGCAGGTGAGAACATATTTTACCAAGCATCTTGAACTCAGCCATAATAAAAGAAAATAAAGACATGGCCATCAATTATATCCATCCTCACAAAAACCTGATAAGTGGCCCTAGCCATCAATCTTCGCCAGGAAATCATTCACATCATTCTATGAATAGAAAAGAAGTACACGAGGGTTTTCACAATTGGAGAATTTTGTCTGGTATTTGGGAGTCCTGATGGGAATACCAAAGGAAGTTCCTAATGCACAAAACATTATAGGTTTGTCCAAAGATGATGCTAGTAGGCAACAAAACTCCATCTAGGTACATTTCTCCATTACAAAAACAATTTCTTAAACCAAACAACTTCTTCAACACACAAGGGTATGTATCAAATGTTAAAAAGCAGCTTCTTCTATATTTTTATGACTATTCTTATAAATTTAATCTATCTTGCTTGTCCAAAGAATACCTTGAAGCATGAACATATATTTTCTTCCTGTTACAAAATGAATAATGCATCACTAATAAGTGCATGTGTTGGACAACCGCTCTGAACGTACTTTTAGGTGTTAAACATACTTTTAGATAAAGAAAGATACTCTTTGTATCTTTTATTCTCAAAGTATTTTTGGAAGCAGTGTATTATCCAAACATGCTCTAAGTAGTAGTGAATAGTACATGGATAGGTTACAAAAATAGGGAAGTACTTACTTTCTGACGGTTTGATAGTGTTTGGAGATTGAGGACGCAAGTCAACGACCCAATCATATGACTTGATGTGCATAGTTCCAAAAAGTAGCTTACTAAAAACCGTCATTCCAGGGTGATTGTGCAGAGGAATGACCCCAGAAGGTGGCAAACAAAATATTCCCATCTGTGCAACGCACAATAAAACAAAGTTACCATCAACAAAAAAACATGTAGCACTCACTCTCATGCACCATGCAATCAGTTTCAGGTCAGCATGTACAATTACCGAGAACTTTTCACACTCATAAATGTGCAGGTATTGGATTCTTGGCAATCTCTGAGTGGCACTTGTCCTGAAATACGGCATATCAGGTCTCACACCAACATCTTCTGGCTTTATTCCATCTGCACAAATAGAGTACAAGAGTTGCATTGCATGCTTTGCATGGCACATTTATAAAACTCGGTGAAAAAGTACTGTTAACTACAATTGGTTAATAATAGTTCTCGGCATTACTGTACATGTGAGTGTGGTCCAGGCAACTGGTTAAGTTAGTGGGTTCCAAAGGAAGATATATACAACAAAAGTTAACAAGTTGCATTAAACAATGAGAATTTTGTGGAATTTTGTGCTAGGCCTTCAACCACAGAATAATTTTACTTTCCCTCTTTGACAATCATCATCATAAAAAAATTGCTAAAAACATTCATCTTATTGCTCTCAATTCCACTGATTGGTTATCTTGTCTTCCACCTAATAATATCGATTGAAGGCTTTCACTAACCACTAATCTAGCTCATTATCACCTAAATAGCCCAAAATTATGATATAGAGAATCCAATAATCCACATAAGCTATCAAATGGATAAACGAGAATAGGGGCAAGGAGAGAGAGAGAAGCAAATGACTTTCACTATGCTTGATGTCTCATTCATATTATAACACGGAGTCGACATCACACTGTGAACTGTGCTTCAACGTAAATATATATCTCGTGGAGGAACACCAAGCACTTGATAACAAGCATTTTTTTATTGGATAGCCAATGCAGAAACCACGGAACATATATACAAGAGACACATGCATGCATGATGCATGTTAAGACACAAAATTATCATATAAAAGAGGCAGAAACCCCACACAAGTTGGTGCTATTTGTGAAATTGAAGCAATACCCAAAAGCGTACACATTAAAATTCACATTATTTAATTGAAATGGAACATAAAATAAACGTCCTAAATAAATAAAATATCCCCCTTGATTACCCCTCCAAAAATTCCAACTTTAAGACCAAACCAAATGATTATAATTACAATTCCAATAAATAAATAAAAAAAAAAAGGAAAAACTACACGTAGCACATTAGAATTGAGTTTACAAACAAGATGAAAATCACACAAATTGAAACATCTTCATTCCAGATCAAAATTTTGACATCCCAGTAGGGGGAAAACCAACCAATAGCAGCCAACAACACACGACACAATCATAAACCCCAACATAAAAAAAGAAAAAACATAGTATAGTACCTAGAACAGACCGCAACGTGTCAATGTCCTGAGGGGGAGGGACAAAGCCTGTCCCCGCAGAGGCAAAGACAACCTTGCAAGTCTCGAAGAGCTTCTGAACCGGCGGCTTCCTCCTCTCACGCCGCCGGTTCCTCCTTGAGTTGCTGCTGGCAATCGTTTCTCTTGGCAATTCACAAAAGTCTCTTCCTTTTCTATCAGCCAAGGTCCTCTCAATCCCCATTCAAAACCACCCCACCAAAAGAGCCCTCAACTTTCCACACCAACTCAAAAATGCAATGCAAAAACAACCCCACAAACTCAAATTCACCAAATGGGCACCCCAAAAAAACCGCTCAAAAAGGCAAAAAACAAAGGTACCCCAAAAAAAGAGGAACAAGAACAGAGGAAACAGAGGAAGAGGGTGTAGTGATAAGGTAAATATTACTAATAATGATACCAACAATGATGGGGTACAAGGGTAGAGTTTGTTTTTGAATTTTTTTATTTTTTATTTTTTTGGTAACAGGTTTTTACTCAGGTTGGTGCTGTTGTGTTGGTGTTGAGGTTGAGGGGTAAAAGGTGTAGATGATACTAGTAGATGTGAAAATTTAACAAATTGGCATGGAAAGTTGTGAGGGTGAAGCAGTGGTGGGTAAGGATTGTGGATTGATATTGATATAAAAGAGGTAGAAGAAGGGCTGGCAGGGTTAGTTGAGAGAGAAAAACAGTTGGTTTTCGCAAGCCAAATCAGAAAACCAGGGGCCATGTTTGCCATTCCGGTGGGCTGTTTCAACAGCGGGTTTTTTTATATATATATCTTAGTTTATAATAATATACCACGATTTAATATCACATATTAATATTGTTATTGTTATTATAACCCATTAGGTCGGCCCAATATTAAAGCTTGAGATAGTATGAATAAAGTTATAGACTAGTACGATCTTTGTATACTAAAATATATATATATATATATATATGTATATTAACATTGTTACTATGATATCAATATCTACATAGTACATAGTATATACTCTTTTTTGATTTGGTGGTTTAGTCTACTATTTCTTTTCATTTTTTAAATAAATAGTGTGTGTATCGATATTGGAAAGAGTTTTTATAATATCATTTAAGAAAAAAAAATGTACTGATAATGTAAAGTTTTTTATACTATTACTTAATTACAAATCATTATATATAATAAGTTTATTGAATTTGATAATAATCACCTAAAAGTTACACGAAAATTAATTTTTAATTGGTTAAAAATGTAAAATCTTTTATACTGACAATATACATTCATTAAACTCGTCATCTAATTACAAATTATTGTATATGATAAATTTATTAATTTTTACAATAATTATCTTAAAAGTCATATTAACAATAATTTTTTATTAGTTGATAATATAATTTTTTTTACACCGTTATACATAAAAATTAAAATATTTTTTTTCCTTCTTTTTATATGAGGTAGCACATATATTTTATAAAAAATAATTATGCTCAAACTGAATAGAAATAATATAGATAACAAAATTCTTTCTAAATATTTAACAAAATGATATTTTCAGAATTTAAATTCAAAACTATTGATTAAGTACTATTTTAATGCATTCGATGCCTCATTATCTCATGCTATTTTATTTTCACGTGCCTCTAAAATTAAATTGGCCAAGCCAATATATCGGTTTCATTTCGATTTTGAAATTTTCTCTTGAACACAAGTGGGACACGTCAAGGATTTATTATTTTATTCCTTGGCACTAGCCCTGCTTTTCGTTCTTATTATATTAATTAATCTACATACATGTTGGGCTCCGACGATCGTACCATGAGTTCAGTTCAGATATGCTCGCCTAAGCTCAGAAACAGGGGAGTTTAGATAATTTACATATATGCTTGATAATGATGAATAATTAATTTATGCCAAAACCAATAAAATAAATATGTAAGTGACTATATGTAGTATCAAGCTGAGAATTAGTCTCTATTCTTTTCAGCACGAGACACCTTGAGATTAAAAACATATTGAAATAGCTTAAGAGGAATATGATAATATCTTTAATAATTCAGATTTGATCTAAATCATATTTTTGTTTTTAATTGTTTAATAAAATTGTATAATAACTAAGAATATTATTAAATGTTTTGAATTATAAAAAATAGTTTTATTTATTTAAATTTTGCTCTATGAAATTGTTCAAAATATTTTTTATTATTTTATTAACTGTTTTCTCATTATTGATATTAACAATAGCATTAAAAATTAATGCGCTGTTAACTTAGTAAAAAATGGAAGGGAAAAGAAGTTCTAAATAGCTAAAAATATATTTCATCGTTTTAAATTTAGTCAATATCGTTATCTTTTTATTTTTTTTAGTGACCCGACATAATATTTAGAAAAATGCAAAAAAAAAAAAAATCCCTTTCATGCATATTTCCATTTTTTTAATTTTTGACGGTGTTTTCATGCATATTATCAAACCTTGCATGTCAAATGTTGTACAAGGATTTTGAGTACATCCTTGAAGGAGTTAATATGCATTGTTTAATTCGTTCGAAGAGTTGTTTTACAGTTTTAGGGAGTTTCAAACTATATAAAGTTTTTCTACCTATAACTCATAATTAAAGGGAGTTTCTAGTAAATTTATTTTAATTTTTTATCCAATGCAAAGAAATTGCATTAACTAGAATATAATTACAATATATTGATAATGTAATTATTTTTTATATTGTTAATTAATTATGAATTGTTATATTATTAAAAATTAATGATTATTATGATAACTATTTTAAAATTCATACTTATAGTGCTATTTAATTAGTTGAAAATATAAAAAAATTATATTAACACCATGTCAAAATTAAACTCTTAAAACTATATATGCACTAATATGTGAACGGAACTTATCTTTTTGAATAGAAATAATTTAATTAGAATACATTAACAATGCAAAGATTTTTTACATTATCAACTAATCATAATTATCATATCATTGAAAATTATTAATTTTTATTATAATTACTGTAGAGTTTAATTTATAGTAAATAACCAATTTAATCCCTAAAATTGTCACTTTAGTCCCTAAATTTAATGAAATTCAAAAACAAAGTAAACTAGAATTTGTTACTCATTTTAGTCCTTTCATTAAATGAGGTCGTTTTCTTTAACAGGATGTGTCTACATGACATGTTAAGTGCCATGTGGCATACACGTGAATGACACCTGGCACACACATGTGTCACGTGTCATATGAATGTAATGTGATGTCATTTTGGTCTTTGACATTGTAACACGTTGTCAAATTAGTTCATGAAATTGTAACATAGTGTAAATTTCATAAAATGTCACCACATCATATTAATAAAATGGATGACGTGCAAAAATAATTAACTTTCATTAGATGTTTACGAAAAAAAAAGTTTGCATTAATAGTGAATATAAATTAAATTTAATTACTTTAAAAGTCATATCTATAATATTATTAGTTGATAATATAAAATTTTATGTTGATAGCCTATCAAAATTAAATTGATAATAATTCAATTTTGATAGAAAGCAACAGCTTTTTTTTTGTTACAATGACATTGGTGAGAAATATTCATCAACTTTTTACCAATAACTAATTTTTATTAGAAAACCTGACTAACTATCTTTAATGAAGTCTTCACTCTCAATCACTCTTTTTTACCTACAAAACTAAAAAATCCGAACCCAACGACATTTTGGTGGAAAGTAATAGCTTACACTGTGATATTTAATTGTTTTGTTGAAGGGAAAAGTGAGACGGCAGGCGGCACAAAATATCGGTCTTCTTTTTTTGTAAAGATGAAGTAAATTAGTATTTGTTTCAAAATAAAATTTTGTATAAATAAATGTGAGAAATGAGAATTATGTCAATGTAAACACAGACTTCACCAAAAACAAGTTTAACGATATAACTTTTTCCGCCTTATTAAATTTTTAATTTAATCAAAATACATTCATAATATATATATATATATATATATATATATATATATATATATATACTATCAATCAATTTTGAATTGTATATAATTAAAAATTGTTAATTTTTACGATAATTATTTAAATGTCTTACTTAAGTTATTATTTTATTGGTTGATAGTGTAATTTTCTTTATATTAATAGTATACCAAAATTAAACTCTTACTTTTTTTGCGTGTAAACCAATAAAATACTTGTATTTCCGTAACAACTCAATTATTGATTACATAGGTAATTAGTTCTTTAGAAATAATTATTTCTCAAAAATAAATTGTTATCGAACATGTTTATTTATCACTTACCAAGCCATTCTGAAGTATCATATACTTATTTTTAAAACATATAACTCATTAGTTTTCAGGAAATAAAAATCAATAATATTAACAAAAATACTAATGCTATAAATTTCGAAAAGATAATAAACATTAAACAGCTATACTGAAACAATGGAAGTTGTTGAAATTATAAACGAGCCTAATTCAAGTCTTCAATTATGGAATAGTGAAGGCTAGCTAATCTTTTTGGTGAAATTGAGCTTGAGTTATTATTTTGTCCAAAATACTTAAGCTAATTTGGACTTATTCAAAATCTTTAAATTTTTTCGGCAATCAATGTAGGACTCATCTCTACTTCTCTATTTTTCAACACAAGTCATTGATGAAAAACTTACCTGGATCCAAGCAATGTAAATTCTCCACACATCACTCCTTTGTCAACGTTTCAACATTCAATTTATGATTTCCTAGATAGTTCTTTAGTATGAGACCACAAATATGTTCTAAACAAAACAATTCTACTTAAATTGGATAAAATTATTATGAGATACAAAACTCTCTCCAAATATTTAATACAACTGTATATCTACAGCTCAAACTATAGATGTTAATTCTCATATAATTCTTTTCATTTTTTTAAAAAATTAATAAATTTAAATATTTTAGATTTTTATTGGTCATACATTATCTTTTTTTCATACTTATTGTCTATGAAATATGTTAATCCTCACTTAAAGTACTAAAGTTATCTTTTTTTCCTCATAATCATGTTAATTTTGTGGATTCAAACCACTTAAATTTGAAAAAAAATAATCAAACACTAAATTCCAACTTACATTCACCTGTTAATTTTTTGCCTCTTAATTTTGATCAATAAAATCCAGTATCATTACCAGAAAAAAAAAAAAAAACTTACACTCACCTGTTAATATTTTGAATAATTTAGACTATTCTTTAATACAAACCTTTTTATTATTAACTTTTTCCCTATTTAAGTTTAAGATGTGATTTTTGATCTTAATTAATAGTTATGATATTTTTAAAATGTTGTGGCCTGCAAGGTAGTTTCCTATAGCTGAATTTTCAGAAAATGTATAAAATATAATATAATACAATCCATCCGAAATTTGAAAAAAAAAATGATTAAAAAAAATGGAACAATTAGAATAAATGGGGTACGTTCCACAATAACTTCATCGTAAAAATCAGAAATTTTATTTTTACATTAGGTTTGTGAAAAGTGAAAGAAGTGCGGAATAAAATATATAATATAATAAAGAAAAATAAAGATAATAATTGAATTGTAATTATAAAAAATGCGAGTAAAAGTATTATAATTCACATTATTTAAATTTTATGCATTACAGTTTTTAAATATATATTTTTCCTTTCAACGTTTCCACCAGTCCATTGGCCAATCGATATAGCTGGATTTCTAAATCATGATGACAATAAGAAAAGCCATATTAGTTAAGATAATCGAGTCACCTATTTTGAAAATGTCGTAAACTGATTGAGATATATAGAAAGCCAATGTATATGTTTATTATTAGATAAAATTTGGATAGTGCTCATCCAATATGAAAAGGGAACTACTGAAAAGAGAATACGATTCATATTAACTTTTGTATTATAAATATGAGTTTTGTTCTTGAAAATTACGCAATTGTGAGTCATTTTCATTTTATGATATGTGGTTTATGAGCTTTTACATTAAAGAGGCTTAATTGCATTTTGTGTCATTCAAGTTTAATCATTTTCCGAATTTTGTCACAGTTGATTTTTTTATTTCTTTTGCATTTTGTCATCCTACTTTTGTAATCTTTGAAATTTTGCCCAATTGTGTCAATCAAAAAAAATAAAATTCCCAATTGTCAATTGTCCATTAAATCACAAACAGAGTGATGACGTGTTAATAACGAATTGTGGCAAAATCAACAAAATGATGTGACAAAATCCGTGAAATGATGAAACTTGGGTGATACAAAATGTAATTAAACCTACAAAAACAACTTGACATGGATATTTAATGTCAATTCATCACTGATACACCATCACTTCATTTGTCATTTAACGGATAATTGACAATTAGGCAAAATTCGCAAGATTATAAAAATAGGGTGACAAAATACAAAAAAAAATGTTGTAACAAAATTTACAAAATGATGAAACTTGGGTGACACAAAGCGCAATTAAGCCTATTTTAGATTAAATTAATTTTTCCTCTTTAATTAGTTTTTCAAGTATTAAAATTTGTGAGGCATTACTGTCCAAAAGTGAGAGAGAGTGTTTACTAAATTGAATTTAAGTATCCTATTTGTCTAAAATTATATTGGCATTTTGAACTCTTACTCCTCCTACTTTTATAACTTTTAACTTATTTATAATTCACTAATGTAAAATTTGTTTCCTAATACTCTCCTAGTTTAATTGTAACTTGTTTTAAATCTATAACCTGGACATGTACTTGAAGTTTGAGTCTTGGAGGACATAAGTCTTACTTTCATTTATATATTTATGCTAGTATTTCTTTTCTTAAGTTTTAGAGGTCTCATTTTTGTTTTTATTTTTTTGAGTCTTTTGCTTGTCCATGGCTTTTATCTCTTTTTATTTTATTTTTGGACTCTCTTCTCTTAGATGTGGACTCTAATACAATATTACATTTTAGAGAAAATAGGAAATGCATTACTCATGTAAAACCGTTTTACACTGACATTTAACTCTTCTCAACTCCTCATTTTTTCCAACCATCCAGCCTTGTCCCATTCCCCCATTTCAAAACACCAACCTCCATTTTTTTCTAGTCACCCACCCTCATCTAGCAAAAGGCACAAAAGAGACGTATAACATAAAGGAGGGCAAGGCACATAGAACATGATCCAATAACCAACTTCTTTTAAGTTTTCTTTATTTTTAATTTAAAATACATTTTTTAATTAGCATACTGACATAGCTAAATAGTGGGATTTAATTAGCTATTTTTGTAAAATAATTTTACATTGATAGTATATAGCCATTAAACTCTATAATTTATATGTGAATCATATTCAAGAGTGTGAAGTTTTAGCTTAAATAGTCTATTTGTGCAAAAATTCCTCAAATAAAGCACTTTGGACTTATATTCTCGTATTTATATATGCTTTAACTTATTGCTTTTCAATACTAATTAGATAGGATTTTCAAAAAAAAAATAGTTATTTTGATTAATACTTAAATTTATTTGATTAACGTAAGTATAATCAGATATATATTGACAAATCATAATTAAAATAACATTTTATTAATTAAACCAACTTTCAACATGTTTATTCCTTATTACCAACAAAATACTTTTTAAATATTTTAATTATATATTTTATTTTCACATATATTTGTAAACTAGTGCAATATATGGAATATATATTAGTTATTTAGTAAATTTCACACAAATTTCATTAATAATAAAACATACGTTAAAAAATATATTAAAAAAGTATGGTTCTAATTTATTCCAAAAAGAGAAATACAAGCGCGAGGTCTAGTTTGAGGACCTTAAATTGAAAACAAAAAGCTGTTTGCTTTTCACCTATGCGTGCATGTAAATATAACTTAAATCATTTTTTAATATTTTTTAAGATGTCATCTATTTGGTGTGTATTGTTCATTGAGCTTAATGGTTCTTTTCTTACTTAATCCTTTGCATAAAGTCAATAACTGGCTCCTCACACTCAGAAAAAAAATATGAAAACGAAAGTATTGAAAATAGGCCAGATGCCGTATACACTTAAATATTGAACATGCGTATGTGCATGAATTATACTAGTAGATTTTTTAACGTATCAATGCATCATTGTTTTGACCCAAAATGATAAACAGAGTACGCTTTGTTTTTGTGCGCAATACAATGGCAACTAAGTTTGATTTCTTATCTAATTGGATAACAACTATTAACAATGAATACGAGACACACATAATATAATAATGATCCATTCAAAACCTAGAACATTTATATTCGAGCTAAAAAAAAAGAGAGGAAGAGGCAGGGGGGGAGGAAATTAACCTTATGTTTGGATGAGAAATTTTAAGAGGGTCATTCATTTTTATACGAAATTTAAAATACTATGTAGTAAAATATGTTGTTTGAATAGGAAATTTAATAAGAAATTGAAATTCTAATAATTTATGAAAATATTTTAATTACCTAAAATTGTAAAATTTCAAATTTTACCAAAAAAATAAAAATTTGAAAATTTTCACACTCAGTTTCTTTCACCTCTATGTTTATTTTCTCTCTTCTCTTCTCTCTCTCCTCTTTTTTTCTTCTCTGTCTCTCCCCCTTCTTCTCTCCCTCTCTCTCCTCTCTTTTCTCTCTCTCTTCTTTCTCACTCCTTTCTGTCTCTTCTCTCTTTTTGTTCTTTATTTCTTTATGACCTCTCTCTTTTATCTCTCTCTCCTCTCTCATCTCCCTCTCTTCACTTTCTTTCTTCTCTCCTCTCCCCTTCTCTCCCCCCTTTGTCTCATCTCCCTCTCCTCTCTCCCACCTCTCTCTTCTTTCCTTTTTTCTTCATTCTCTTCTCTTTATCAATATTGACATAAAAAATATCAACATTTATATTTTTGAATTATTAAATATTATTTAATAGTAAAACTATTTGTGAATTATTAAATATTTAAAAATTGACTAATGTTTATTTTTGAAAAAGTTTAATATTAAAATTTCAATTTTTAAATATATATTTAAAAATTAAATTTCGTATATGATGGAAATTAAAATGTCATATCCAAACTTAGAATTTAAAATTTTAAAAATTTGAATTGATTTATCCAAACAAAACATTTAATAAATAAAAAATTTTTAAATTAAAGCAATTCAAATTTCAAGCAAATTTTCAAAATTTCTCATCCAAACATAACAGCTTGCAGACACGAGTGAACTACCTTACGAGCTAGAAATCAATGCCCAAGCTACGTATAGGGGAAAAGTTGGGAGAAAAAAATAGGCAATTTATATTAAAAAATTGTATGTGTACACAATTTCTACCTCTTGTTAATTTTTAAGAATGATTATATATTGAATTTAATGGTCATGTACTGACAGTGTAAAGTAGTTTTACACTGTCATTCAATCACAAACCATCATTTATTGTAAGTTTGTTGACTTTTATGATAAATACTTTAAAAGTCATATTAATGATGATTTCTGATTAGATGATAATGTAAAACTTTTTACACTAACAAAATATATCTATTAAACTCTGCGTGTACTATTTAAAGTATGAAATTAAACATGGACTTAACTTTAAACCAATCTATTATTTATGAATCGCAATAAATATAAATATGGACAAGTATCATTATTTTAATCAATATTTGTCCCCGTGTTATTACTTAAAATTATATCTTGAATAATTACTAAATAACACGAAGGAGGCAGGAAAAGTCCATACTCTATAAATTTCGATAATTAATTAAGCATTTTCAAAAGGTATTGACTGTTAGCCTTTATTACAGGAAGTTTTTGTCAATCAAGTATACTCACAAGATATTGACCCACGCATGAATTAACCACTGCTAGAGGAAGGTTTAAGAGAAATTTGGTTATCATATGCCGTTGTTTAATTTGAGCGTTGCTTTAAACTAATTCGATAAATTTTGAAAAGGATATAATATGTTTTTTTCTCTCAAAATATTTTGAAGTATAGATTTTAATTTTTATAAAAATTAATATATTTTTAGTCCTTACATTTTTACACACACATGTATTTTTAATCTTTAACGAGGGACTAAAATTATATCACTGTTGGTAAATATAGGGTCAAAAATGTATTAAATTTTTATAGAGACTAAAACCAATATTTCAAAATATTTTGAAAGACTAAATATATTTTACCTTTTTAAAATTGAACTAAACCAATCAAGTTAGTTTAACTTGATTTATATATATCTACTTTTATATTATAAATTAGAATTCTCAACTTTCACTTTCCTCACTCTTTTAATTAGATATTCTCAATACCCTCACTTTTCTTTTTTGGGAGGTTTAATTCACACACTATCCCTACAACTAGCTAAAAAATTATCTCTCTCAATCGTCTCAAACTATCTTCTTTTATGTTATTTATATACTTGATTTTTTTAATCGTCTATCTATTTTAATTTAAAAATAATCTTATACTATAATTTAAATTATTCATTATAAATTCAAAATATAATTTATATATTTTAAAATATTTATTTATTATACATTTTAATTATATATATAAAAATATTTATCCAACACAATACATAGATTAAACTACTAGTTTAAATTAAATTAATAAATTTGATTACCATTAGTTTTGGGATGAACTTAGGGTATTTGCTAACCAAAAGCTAAGGATTAATTCTAGGATTGTCCCAAGCATAAGAAGGTCTACGCCCTTACTTTAGGCACCCTAGAAAAAAAATATTTAGTATTAATATTTATACAGCTTTTATTATTAATTAGTCTAGTATAGTAGCAACTACACTATACTGTTCTCTTGGTGAATGGGGCTTGAACCCTATTGGAGGAAAAACCACTTTTATCTTTTGGAGGAAAAACCACTTACTTTATTCCAGAAAGTGTTCCTCTTTGTTTTCCTTCCTTCTATCATAGACTAAGGATATGTTTGATTTAGGGAAGAAAGTAAAAGAAAAAAATGAAGAAGAAAAAGGAAAAAAAAAATAGAAAGTGAGATGATTTTTTAAGTTTAGTAGGAAAAAATGAAAAGAGAAAAAGTTAAAAAATTTCTTTCCTATTGTTTGGTTAGGTAGAAAGTGAAAGGAAAGAAAAAGAAAATATATGTATATAAAATGATATAAATATCTCAAATAAATTATTAATATGAGAAAATTAGGATAATTTGGTCATTATACACGTCAAACCCTTCACTCCTCGCTTTTTCTTTTCAATTATGAATGGATTGTTTTTTATGTGGATTCCATTATATTGCTTCTCTCATTTCCTTTTTTTGAGCGAATTAAACATTGAAAGGAGTATAAAATTGAAATTTAGCCACAAGGTGTGACACAAGTGGTTAGTAGTTTGGATCATTTAAGCATATGATAAGAGTTTGATTTTTGACTATGCGAATAGAGCAACACCTATAAGGAAATTAGTACTATACTTCCTCAAAAAATTAGTCTTATGACTTCCGGCTGTAAGAATACCTTGCTTTCAGCAAAATAAATAAATAATATTAAAAATAATAAAATTTGAACTTTTCTGTTTGCTTCTCTTCCTCCCCTTCAAAATCCCTTAAACCTGCACGAACCATAAATGTTCGTGATAATAAGATTCACGTTTTAAATATTTATTTCCTTGGACACTAGCTAGCTTAGAAGAGTATAACAATCTTTTCCAACTTGTCACGAAAAGTTGGTGAAAAGGAGAAAGGGTTGGTGTCATTAACTTAATCAAAGAGTTAAACCAAGCGTAACACATTACACAATGCATTATTCGTATCGCGGTTCTTCTGCAAACTATTAAAGAAAGGACAAAACATCGGACCCGAATATTATGAAATCTGCGTGTCATGCTAAAATAACACGCAGTTTTGCTTCAAATCCACATTCTTTAACTTGCTAGTCATTAGTCTATGTTTTGATAGGTAGAAGAGGATAGAATAAAAGGGAATAAAATATAACTATTACATAATTTTGTATTATTTAAATAATGGTAAAATGGGAATGAAATATAATTAAAATTAGCAAATTTTTTTCATTATTCTATTGTTTATTTTTATTTTTATTTTCTCCTAATTTTGAAGGAATGAAATAGCATAAGAATTTTGTCTCATTTCATTATAATATTTCTAATCAATAGAATAGAAGTATTATTTTTATGTTTTATTTCACTCCATTTCATTTTAATTCATTTCATCTCATCTCTTTTCTTTAATTCAAACATAGTCTTAATTATTTTATCTTTACTTTATTGGAGAATTTGTTATTACGAATATCCTTTAAATATTCGTTAAAAAATAAAAACCAAATATTTTATTAAAAAACATATAATACGTGACTTGCTTTGTTTCTTTAAATTATTTAAGATATTTAATTTATGAATGATAATATATGTTATGACGAATGCAATATGAAATCACGTGTTTACAAGCTATTAGATAAATATTAAATTAAAATAATACAAATACATAATTAAACAATTATATATATTATATTAACACACACGTGTGCGAATATACATTGAATTGTTTGTAGGGAGGACTTGTGGGATTGATCACAAAATACATTATTGAGGAGGGACAAGGAATTTTAAGTGTGACTAAACCCGGACCAGGAATTAGCTTCATAGTTGACTCAAGGATTGTGAAAATATCTCAAAGTCTCACCGAGAAGCCAAAGGCCTTAATTATGGTGATTACTCAAAAAAATATATGTTAGATTGAGTATTATGTATTCAAATTCTTATTTGTAAATCTTTTACAGATCATTATTTAGAATTGGACTAAAATTTATTTAATAAATTAAAAAAATTTGGTAGCGACCACAAATATCTTATGGGAGGCAATTCTGCTCGAGTCAGATAAGACCACTATAGGCGTCAAAGCTCCCCTTTCATGTATTTAATACAACTGCATGGTCAAAATTCGAACTCGAAATCACTAATCAAACTAAAATAATCTTGCACCAATTGACCCTTGTGCTCAATGATAATAAATAAAAATTCAACATTAATTAATTAGAAATCAATCTAATTATCATCTTTAATTTAATTACATACAAACTAAATATTCCTTAATTTGTACCACCACCCACTAATGAAGACAAATATTACGAAAAATGCATGTAAATTTGAAGAACACAGTTTTGGTTGAAATCCATGGTCTCAACTAGCATGTCCCCCAGGTGTTGTATGATAATATATATCTTAACTTAGATGCCACTTGCCCCAGCTGGCTCTAGGCCGATAAGACATTCTTTTACACCTTTCAAAGTAATAAATGTGAATTAATATTTATCAGTTATCCTAATTGCTGATCATTCTTCCACAAATAATTTTAAATCTTCTTACAACATTCTCATATTAACCATTTTACTTATTTTATATGATAAGTATTTTTTTTTTTTTTATATTTCTAAGACATTAAATACATTTTTTTTAATTTGATACTTTCTTTATAAAATATTAAAAAATTGTAAAAATAATAATAATAACATCACTCTTCCTTATCTTACAGGAAGATCACTTGTCATCACTTTAATTTGTGTAGAAAGCCTTAAACATGTCATTTGTAACATTCTCAAAATCTTACTTAAATAATTAGCAGTTACCTTTTTAAATTTGAAAAAATTATGTTTTATATTTAGAAAAATATTAAAAGATATCTAAGAAATAAAAATATTTTTTGGTAATTTTATAAATAAAATTAGATTTATTGCAATTAATAAATTAGAATAAAGAAAGACAATTAAGAGATAACTCATAGAATGGTCAAAAAAATTAAGTAAAATAATTTTTAAGCTTAGAAAATGATTAGAAATTTATCATGAATTTTTACAAATTTTTCGAGCATTTTTATAATTTAACATATATAAGTAAAAAGTGTTTACAGACACTTATAGAGCACAGTTAAAAATACTAGATAAGCTTTAAAAATTACAGAAAAATTGCAAGAGGTTCTTTAGTGTGTCTAGACCTTATCTGAATAAGGAGAACTCAAACTGAAATCTTTATAATAGTTTTCTAAAAATAAGCTCCTAAATAGCTCATAAAATGACTCATAAAATAAACTAGTTATTTTCAGTTCTGTTTGTAGAGATACCTCAAATGTGTGACCAGAGAGAGACTAGATTAAGTGTAATGCCATTAACTCCAACTCCCTATAAGCTCGTTGAGTCAAAATTAAAACGAACACCGAACATTTTAGTGACATATGTCGACACTTAGTGGTCCAAGAGTTATATTTTTCTCCTCCTTAGCTAATTGCAACCATGACTACCACTTCCCTCCCACAAGGTCTCATTCTTTTCTCTTCTTCCTCAACAAACCCTTTCCATTTCTCTCAAAATCTCTCAAGTTTCTCTACCATCCAAGCTTTCTCTCTTGCTTTCAAGACTAAGGAGACTCCATGGGTGGTGCAAGAAGCTCAATTTCTCCCTCTTCTCCTTACAATCACACGCTCCTCTCTCTTTGAACCCTAACCGTCTTTATCAAATTTTGTAATTCACACCAATTCAAGCCTCAAATTTCCAATCCAATCAAGGATTTAGCACTTCTTCCTCATGGGATTTAAAAGCCCTATGGTAATTTTCCTCTTGTCCACCTAATTCAAATTTTGGTTAATATTCATTTTCTTATTCAATGTTGTTTTGCAAAATTAATTGGTGAATTCTTTGACTTTGCGGGTAGAAATGGTAGGAAAGGCAATATTAGACCCGTTGGAGCTTGATTAGAACATGGATGATTAAAACCCTTTCCTCCTCCTCTCATGGTAGCCACGGTCATCACTAGGTAAGGAGTAGAAACTAGACTAATTTGATTTCAAGAATAATAATGGCCTAGATGATGGTTTTGTTAAATTGTGTATTGTCAGTTTCATTTGTATGACTCTTGAAGATTCTAATTGTGATGTGCTTGTATGATTGACCACATAGAGCTTAGTTGGGCCTTGTATGAGGTTCTTGATAATGGAATTTCTTGAAATATATGTCAATTGCTTGATTACAATGCTTAAAGATTAAATTACAAGTTTCTGAATTTTTACTATAATAGAACAACCTCTATTTTTTGTGTATAATTTCCTGTGTGGTTGGAATTAGTGCATGATTTTTGGTAGAGAGATACCTCTGTATGTCTAGAACATCCTGTAAAATTTTGTAATCTAATTCCATGGGATGAATATTTGGCAAATTTTTGTTTGACCGCTATTCTATCAAATCCTTACAGCAACCAACCACGAAAAATTGCTCAATTGAACCCTTAAATGATTTTATAAAAATTAGAAAGATTATATTTAGAAACTAGAGATATTGAAGGTTAAGACTGCAAAAGATAGCTGGAAAAAAAATTCATTTGCTATGCCAAAACTATAAACAAAAATAGGGTATCGCAATATGGTAGAAAATAGAAAATTGCCTATGACGGATGTGGATTGAATAACGAATGATAATGACTTTAGTTATGAAAAGCGGAGGAAAATATGAATAATGTGATGTATTTTGGTGAACTGAGTTGATTGAATGATTAAATTGTTTTTGCTGCCTGTTGAAAGGTATGATGGAATGTACCAAAATAGATGAGGTTTTGCTAAAATTTTCTAAAAAAGTATGAATGTTTATAATTGAATATATTGTTCTTGTGGATGTTTATACATCATATTCATATATATTGATGTTGTGAATCAAGCACTGATGGCACATGTTCTGGATGGGGAAGCCACAGTTTGGTACGCTGAGGAAGGAAAGGTAGAAACCCACTTGTGAAGGTCTTGGGAGTAAGGTATCAAGTGGTGAATGTCTCAATGGCTAGGGTAGTGCCCTTGAGTCAGGATATTAGCCTAACCAAGCTTGATAATCCCGACAACTGCTTAGCATTCTAGGATTAGTGTGAGAGTATACCTCTGTTTGGACTGTAAATGTCCTTAGTTGAAAGATTGCTCGTTCCCTCGATGATAAGGAGGTTGTACCTTAGTGTGAGAGAGGTATATGTACTCCTAATCACTTCCTATAGATATTGATGAACACTAAATGGATCATGGGCCCACATGCATTGCATTAATGAGTATCTCAATAAAACCCCAGAATTGGTGTGGTATGGGACGCATCAATTTCCGGATGGTAGTAGCACAAACAGACTTGTAGTGCTACCATTTGGATTTATTGAGTAACTTGATAGAAATGTTTGATAGATTGAAAAGAAAAATGATACGACATGCATCAAATCTCTGTTTGTGTGCAACATGAGAATGGGATGCATTATGTGTATGAAATGACTATAATAATTACATATGTTGCGATAATGTGTTATGAGTTGTGAATGTACTCTCTATTGAATGTTATGATGTTTGATACATGGTTTTATAGTTTATTGAATGATACGACTCTGTTAATGTTTGTTATTTTAGTTGTATGATATGAACTATGGTTTTGGTGGGTCTTTAGGTTTATTTGATTCCGTGGTTTCAAATTGTCTAGTTCTTGCCCCTAATTAGTCTGTCCTTTCCTTCATCTAGGGATGTTTGGAACTGAAATAGGGGGCGAATTGTCTTTTGGTTTGTACATGAACATGTACATGACTTAGAAGTACATGGTATTGGTAAAGAAAGCACCTTAGTTAAGAGCTCTACTAGGATTAGAAGTCTTACAACCCGTAACTAAGATGGTATTAGAGTGGCGTGGCAAAAGTGTGTATGAAGATGTAGAAGACTTGTTCTTTGGAAAAGAGGATTTTAAAGTTTAGTCCTATCACACGAGATGCCTGAAAAATTCTAGTGTGGTGTCAAGCTAGTATTCCTCTGAAATTAGAATGGTAATACTCTAATCTGGAGGAGTATCCAGTTGTGTAGTAGACCGTGTTATGGTGTCATTAGAATATAATGTAAATCCTTTTGTGTCAATAATATGTAGTTGCATATTTGTAGTGTTTTAAATTATATTTCATTTTCGTTGGTATTTGTTATCATAATATTTTATTAATGGTTTGGTATTAAAACTCTTATTTTGTTTTACATAGAAAAATATTTCACATTTTATATTATGTTACAATTTCAATTTTAAAGGCTTTTAAAAAAAAACTACTTAATTTTTACTACTGAGCTATTAGAGCTCGAAGTTAAGTTACATAAAAGTTGACAGTTAAGGGTGTTACATCATTGACATCTAACATCCTGATAGGTAATATTATAAAAAATAATAATTTATATGCATTGTTAATATTACATTATTTTATATCGATATTCGATGATATTTATCATGTTATTCTTATCATTAATTAATATGATAAGGTAATAGGAGAAATTTTTATTAAATATTTATCTAAAAATATTTATACTAATCGTACATATAAATTTAACTCTTATAATAATATATTAGTTTATAATATTAGCTTTAATTACTTAAAAAATACAGACTAGCCAAGCAATATAAATATTATTTTTAGGTTTAAATATATTTTTGTCCCTATAAAATACTGTTTTTTTGGTTTTTAGTTCCTGTAAAATTAATTGTTTTAAATTGGTCCTCATAAAATTCTTTTTTTTTTTAATTTTGGTCTCTGTTATTTTGTTTTAGCCCTTGTAATATATTTTTTTTTTGTTTTTTTTTCTATTTTATTTTTTTCATTTGAGTTAGTCCTTTTAAAAAATATTTAATAGAGACTAAAAGCAAATTATTTACATATTAAAAGGAAAAAAATAAAAAAATCAATATATTACAAGGACTAGAACAAAATAACAAGGAACAAAATAAATAAAAAAATTACAAGGACCATTTTTAAAAATAATAATTTTATAAGGACCAAAGCCAAAAAATAGTATATTACAAGAACCAAAAATATATTTAAGCCTATTTTTTATATATAGGTAAATAATTGCAAAGGTTGGAGTCGGTTTTGTTGAGTTTAATATGAGAAAAAAATTAAATATTCAATAGGTAAAATATTTTATATATTAAAATTTTAAAATTATTTATTACTTTTTAGTTTTTAATAATTAAACAATTAATACTAGTTATTGAATATTTTTAAACTTGCGTCTTTAAAACACTCATTAATGAAATTGAATATTATAAATATGGTAAACAAATAATTTAAGAAGAATTTTTAGTTAAGATCAAGTGCTAATTATAATAATCGAGATTAAAAAATTAAAAAAGTCCATGGACTTTATTAGTTAGTGTTAATTATCATATTTCTTAGTTATGTGATAAAATATTTTCATATTAAATTTTACGTCAATTACACTGCTATGCTTAATTGATTGAAAGTCTTTATAGAAGATTCTTTTTTTTTATTATTATTATTAAGGTTATAGAAGATTCTTTGTACTTTCCAAATGCTAGAATGCAAAATCGCGGTCTTGGTCAGGATTCCCTTTTAGTAGTCTTTCATTCTCGAGGAAATTTCTTGGCACCCAAGATGGATAAACACTAAAATGTACATTGCCACCTTAATTGATGAACTAGAATAGTATTTTTACTATGTAAAACCTCACATAATCATTTTTTTTAATATTATCTTAATTTAAATTTAAATTAATTAACAATTGCAAGGGGTGAAACTCGTTGTCTTGGTTTTATATACTTGGTCAATGTCTGATTTAAAATTCGTGACCCGCGGTATTTATAATGGTGCAGTTTGTTAAATTTGTTATGACAGTAAGAAATTAAAAGAAAATGACTTTAAAATATATTAAAAATATCAAATAATGTTTTTTTACATCTTCGAACAATTTTGAGTATTTTATGTAATTAAAATTGAGATTTTAACACTAGTATAAGTAAATATTAATATTTTATCTTTCTGCAGTATATCAAATCACATTAATACGCAATTTTTTCTTGGGTATCTTAAAGTATTCCCTCCTACTCTGTAAGACAAAATTTCCTAAAATATAATCATGTACTAGAGTGAATACTTTTCCTAACAATTTTTTTTCCCGTACGCATGGATCACAAAATAAAACTCGAGATCATATGTTTAAGAGACTAGAACCTTTTCCACATCAAAACATATTGTAAATAGTTTCTGTTTTTTCATTTTCCTCGATCTACATCCAAACTCTCATAAAATCAATATGATATCAAGTTATGGTATTTATCTTGAAAATAATTTCTCCCAAGTTGAATTTATGGAATTCAATCATCTCCAAATCATGATCTATCTTTTGCAAGTGTTGTGGATCCTCATAAATTTTTACTTTCAAGCATCTATTCTGTTGTGTTTTATTTTCGTTACTCCAAAATTCAATTTATTTGTTCTCTTATTGACTTTGTTTCAACCTATCTTTTCTTGGACTAGCTCTACTTTTAACTTGTCTTTCACATATTACCTTTATTTTAGGTAGTCTTTTCTCATATAAGTTAGTTTGGTCTCATCTTTGATTCTAGATGTATTTTTGACCTGTCTTTCATTCTAGATATAATATGGTCTTGTAAGATGTTTAGTTTACCCTATTTCCAATTTGCCCTTGTCTTCTATCTCATATGCAATTTGGCCTTCATAGATATGCAATATATAATCCAAGTCACCCACATCTAATTTCAGGTGTCATCTAATCCCATCTATAATTCAAATGCATTTCAACTCTAATTCCTATATCTAGATTATATTTTTAGTTTATTTTGTTTTATTATGTTTAGTTGTAATTCAGTGATTTAACATGATGAAAAGTATTAGAATATATGAAAATACCTAATTATTCTTAATAAGATTTTTGAATAATTTTGAGTATTTTAATATTAGTTTTCATTTTTCCTTAGTATATCTAATTTATTTTCTTATTTAATTAGAATTGATAGTCTTTTACAATTCTAAACAAAAATTAGTGTTTTTTTTTCTTTTGTACTACATCAACACATCAAATAATATTCAATAAATTTAGATTAACAAAATATGACACACACAAACACACACACACACGAACGCATGCACACACACACATGTATGTTATCAAAATATGTTAACAAACACATGTATGAAAGTTATGCCATAAACAAACATATTTAATAGAGTAAAAGTTTTATAAGTAAACATTTACCCCTCTACCAAAGTTTTTAAATCCTTGTTCAGTTCTTTATATCAAAGGGAGTAAAACAATGTGACAACATTCTAGTCAAGACGAATAACAACTAACTGCCAATGTTGCTTGTGAAATTGGGTGTGAAATAATCAAAGTCACATAATATCACATTGCAAACTATATATGATATTATGTACCCATAGTGATATGGTGCAAGATAGCATTCTCTTTTGTCCTTGTATAGCCTTGTACTCAAGTAATCCTTTCTCCCCCGTGGATCCTTCCCTTGGATGTGAAAGTAAAGTAGGCAAATGAATTCATACTTATCCCAATAAATTATTTGACTTGCAAGGGCTATGGTCATACCTATGACATTGGAAAGAAAAATGGTTAGGTAACAATACTTAGTTATCCACTTAAAATGTTGAAAACTTAATTACATTACAAATACTTGAGTAATGGACATGCAAAACATGTCTTACTCACAAGTTCCAAGACATCGATCTACATCACGTAGAATCCCATGTCCTTAGTCATAACATCAACCTCCATGCGAATATGGATTGGATCTAATATTTACAACACTAATGTCCAAAATCAATCACACAAAGCATATAATTAAACAAGTATTAATAAATATTTCCACATTATCAAATAGTTTAATAAAATAGAAAAAAAGATAAGCATTTTCATACCTTAGGTTCTTAGGACCCAAATTGATGATTTTTAAAAATTAAAGGCTTAAAATTGTGAAATTAAAAATAAGGAGATCAAAATCGTGAATTTTTAAAACTTGAAAAACTAAAATCGTGAAATTAAAAATAGAAATACCAAAATCGCTAATTAAAAATTATAGAAACACCAAAAGTACAATTTAACCTTAAATTTTTAAATCACCGCTTAATATTTTCCCATAAATTTCCTCTCTATTGACAGAGGTAAAACAGAATAGTGAAGCAACTTCGGATAGAGTCACCTCTTCATTCTACTTTATATATAGCATTTATCATGGATCAAAAAATTAATATATTTGACTCAATATATATAATGATAAAGTGAAGATACATTTATCGTTGATTTTAATTAAAATAATTCGTAATCTTAATTATAAATAAATAATAAATATATTTTTACTTCCTCACTTTATAATTTATTTATGTTAAAGGAATTAAATCCAAAATTAATATAACAAACCACACACGTATATGCTTATTCGGATAAGGATAAAAAGGAAAAGTTAATAAAAATGTACCTGTCCATCTTCAGATATAAAAGTGAAGTAAATATGTAAGCTAAATACGTGTTACTGCAGAAAAAATAAAAATTATGACTGAAAATGGGCAAGTAGTTATTAAAACGGGACAAATGATGACGGAAAATCAATAAAGTAGATCTAACAGTGTAATGGACTATTTAATTAAATTATCAATTAATAAATCTTTTTTGGTAAGGAAAATTTCTAGGAGAAATAATAATATCCCAATTTAAGGTAGGAAAAAAATTTAAAATTTATAATGAATTGTTTTATTTGGTTTGACTTAAAATTTAATTTGAATTTTTTTTTACAAATATTCTCTTTGTGAGATAATTCTATTTAAAATACTGTCAAATATTAAATAAAGGTATCTCTTTCAATGAAAATTTAAACCTCAATTTATCACGTGATAAGAGATGAGCCCTTTCTACTTAAGTCAATTCTCCTCAGTTAAAATTTAATTTGAATAGTTATTTAATTTCTATCAAATGATATTTTGCTGGAGGTGCGCGTAGTAAGCAAACTAATAATGGTTGATCAAAATTTAAAACAAAATAAAATAATTGTTGGAAAATCTTTCTGGTCAATACCCAATCACATATAATAAGTGTCGGATGAATTAGCTTTACGATAATATTATGGGGATATTTTGATCAAATACAAGTTTTTCTTTTTCATACTTTTTTGCATAATCAACATAAATATATGGTACGATTAATACATACAAAAGTTAAAAAAAAGTTTGTAAAATTTTCTTAAATGACGGCTCAACTTTGTAAAATTTATTATTATATTTTTTTTTGGATAAACTCAGAGTATTTTCTAGCTGAGAGATAGTAACTAATCATTCAAAGTATTAAAATCTAATTGAGAAACTCATGTCTTGTTCTCTCCCAATAGATAATTTTTCATATACATGAATATGAGAATTGAATCTCTAACCATATCTTAAAGAATATGATTATTTGTCAACCTTATCACACTGGTAATTTATTACTATCTTATTTATAGGAAGAATTGCTCACTACCAAAAAAAAACCATATACTAATACTCTGTCACTAGATTAGCCTTTATTTATTTATTTATTATACAACAAAATTAAACTATTAGTATAAATATTACAAATCTATATTAATAGTTTGATTTATTATATGAGTTTAATTTTTTTGTATTGTCAATGTAAATAGTTTTACATTGTCAATTAATCAAAAATAATCATTAGTATGATTTTTAAGATAGTTACTGTAAAAGTAAATAGATTTATTATACATAGTAGTTTGTAATTAAATGACAATGTAATTTTTTTTATACGCATACACTATTAACTCATACTATTTTAACAAATAAATCTTTTAGTATAGAATATTGATAAACTTAAATAAGTTTTTAGTTCCAATAAAAAAGTACATATATTTTTTTTCATTTTTGTCTTAGACAAACTTTTTTATTCATTTTGATGCAATTAAATTTTTATTTTTGATTTTAGTTAGGTTTTGATTTCTTTTAAATTATAAAATTTTAATATAGGTGTTTTTATATTGATTTTATTTTCAATCTTTGTTATTTTCGAAATATCTGACTGTATTTTTAATATTTTTTAATTACATAATTACTTAATAAAAAATTTTGACGTTAGGGATTAAAATGAAAAAAAAGTTAATAGAGTCACAAACATTAAAAAAATAAAAAAATGTAATTTTATAGAGAGACTTAAAAAGTTATTTAGACCATATTAATATATATTATTAATGCATCAAATTGTGAGTATATATTCATAATGCTTCGGCTAACAATTTAATTTCTATTAGACAATAATTATACTGACGAAATGTTTTTAATGCTTAACATTTTTTGTCTATGATAAATAGTTTAATGACCGTGCACCGTTAGTGTAAAATCTTGGTTTAATTATCTTTTTGGTCCTTAGAATTATGCAAACTTTATCTTTTGGTCCCTATAATTAAAAATAATATATTTTAGTCTCTATACATGCACTTTAAATATTAGTTTGGTCTCTACCATTAAGTATGTCTTAAATACGTGAAATAAAACCATCATAAAATAAAAATTGACGGTGTAAAATCGTCACAAATTTTCTAACAGTTTTCAAACGGCCACAAATTAAATAAAAAACGCCAAAAAATGCCAATTTGTGGTAGTTTAAAAATTGTCAGAAAATTTGTGGCAGTTTTACATCACCAATTTTCATTTTGTCACGGTTTTATTTCACGGAATTAAAACACACTTGACGATAAGGACCAGACTGATATTGAAAGTGCATGTATAAGGACTAAAACGAATTATTTTTAACCATAGAGACCAAAAGATAAAGTTTGCACAACTATAGTGACAAAAAATGTAATTAAACCTAAAAACTTTTACACTGTCAACCAATTAAAAATCACAGTTGGTATGACTTTTGATATAGTTATTGAAAATTTAACAAACTTACTATACATGATGGTTTATAATTGGATAACAGTCAGTGCAAAGTTTATTTTCTCATGAATAAATGACTATTTTAGTAATGACTTAATATTTGTTTGTATAGTTTAAATTTATAATTTAACACGTATAATTAAGAAAAAAACACATATAATTCAAGCTTATAAAAACACACACATATAATTCAAAAATTAACTCTTCATTAATTTTTTTCTAAAATGATTTATAACGCCTTGTCTCATAATTTAACTGTTTTAATTTTATGTGCATTTACAATTAGTTGGAATGAAAATGTGACGTCAAAGTTCTAAATGAACTGATAAAGACATTAGTTTTAGTTATCCGTTCACTGAGCTTAGATAAGGACACTATCGTGTTCTGATCCACTTTTCCGTTCTGATATGCATGGCTCAATCGAAGGGATATTCCTATTTTCTCATTGTTTTCATTCAACACCTTCAATAATGTGAATAGACCTGGAAAAGTTAGAATTTTTCTGTGCTTATCCATTCTGACTCCACCTTAAATAATGTGAATAGACTTGTAAAAGTGAGTCTGAATTAAAAAAAAAATGATTTGATTCTGAATTAAAAAAAATGATTATTTCTTCTTCTCTTTTTTATATTAAAAATGATTATTTCATAAATGTATACTAACTAACTGTGTATGATGACATGTTGGTATATTAGTGTCACGAAACCTTAAAAAGTAAATATGGGCATTATTGTGATATGTGCTTATTATTATTATGCAAAGTGTTAATAAATAATTTTAGGATGTTAATTCAAAAATAAAATAAAAATATTTAATAGAAATAATAAGAGTTTAACATGATCAATCAATTAAAAATTATTATTACTATGATTTTTAAGGTAATTATTATAAAAATAAATAAATTTGTCTTACATAAATATTTGTAATTGAATGACAATATAAAAATTTTTACTCTATCAATACATAGACTATTTACTTAAATAAAAATATATTAATTCAAAATAAAATACTTAATATTTAAAACATCTTATTAATCAACTTTTTAAATAATTAAAAAACTTTGTAGAATATATTATTTTTTAGTTAATATATCGTTCTTCAGATATATTCTTTATTTGTTTCATGTCACTTCCTCGAAACTTAACTAGCTGCCAGATGTTGGAGAAAAGTCGATGAACAGATATCTGTTTTGTGACGTGAGCAACGATAGTTGCTGGGTGCTGATTGTCCACACCCCACACCCTTCTGCAATTCATACTCAAATTATGTCATGCTATCTTTTCAATTTCACCCCTGTACTGATGAACAATTGAACATCCTTAACAAGTTAATAAATTATTCGAATTGGATTCGGTTAAATACTCAATAAACTCGTTTATTTTGCTAAATGAATAAATGTAACTTTAATTCTTTTTTTAGGCTAATGTAAATTTAATTCTATAACATGGTGAATTCGGTTAAATACTCAACAAAGTTGTTTAAACTCGTTAATTTTAAAAATAGTTAACTAGTTTTTTCGACAAAAAATTAATCACCTATAAAACCAATAAACATTTCGTACCTATAATATAGTAATAAAAAAAATTAACGTTAATCAATAAAAAAAAAAGTTAAAGTTAAATTTTACAGACTTCACATTAAAAATTCGGAAATAGTTTGTGTACATAAATGAAATATGTAATTTTATACAAAAATATTTTTAATAAATTATAATTTTATCTTAAAAAGTTAATGGTGCATAATTTTTAAATTTAAATATTTTCATATTTATCTCATTTTTAACATATAAACATCTTTTAAATATTGAATTAATAAATTTTAAAAATATTTCAAGGATATATTTAATAAATAAAAAATAATTAAATTATAAATAAGTTAAATAGAAAATTTTAAGCTTAATGTTTTTTAAACAAGTCATGTTTAAATTTGTCATAACAATAAAACAACCGTGAATAGTATAATTATTTTACAAATTAAATTTAAATTTTAAGAATTATATTTGATTCTAATTGTTATTCACTGCTAACATAGATCCACACTTTTGGTTTTCACGAATGGAAAATGGAGTATTTGAGTAACACCATAAAATGCATTAGAATTTTTGACTTGGAAAACTAAGTTCTCTCTCTTTATTTTTTTTTTAATTAGAGATTTTCTTGATATCTTTTTAGAGATATATTTCACACATTATTCTTGTAATTGGCTACAAAATATCTCTCTTACTCATCTCAAACTACTTTTTTCTTTTATCTTTGTTTGTATATTAATACTTATTTTTGTTAACTACTTATTCATTTCAATTTAAAAAGAGTAAATTACATTGATACCTCCGAAGGTTTTTTTAAATTGCACATAATACCCTTGTTTTTTTTATGTTTACAACGACACCCCTGATAAGGATACACGGTTTAATGTTTTTCAAACAGTTAAGGAAGGTTAGTGTAATTTATAAAAAGTGTTAGTGTAATATTTTTTAAACAATTAAAGGGATTAGTGTAGGGATAAAAAAAGAGAAGTATCATGTGCAATCTAAAAAAAAACTCAAAAAATGTCAATGTAATTTAATCATTTAAAAATAACTCTATATCACAATTCACATTATTTATTATAAACTTAAAGTATAATTTGTATATTTAAAAATATTTATTGATTATAATTTTTAATTATAATATAATTTATAAATTTAAAAATACTTATTCACAGAGAGAGAGATAATTAGAAGTGACCTCTCTCTCTCTCTCAATATATATATATATATATATATATATATATATATATATATATATAATTAGAAGTGACCTCCAACATGAAGAAAAGGACACCCACTTTACTTGTGAGTTAGTTTTTTTTTTTTTTTTTTGATAAAACTTGTGAGTTAGTTTATAGTTTAGAATTTTTGACTTTGAAAAATGAAGTTTTCTCTCTTCATTTTTCTTAATTAGAGAGTTTTTTAATATTTTTTTGAGAGGTATATTTCACACATTATTCTTGTAATTGGATAAAAAATATTTCTCTCATTCATCTCAAACTACTTTTTTCTTTTATCTTTGTTTGTATACTCTTTTTTTTTAACTACTTATCCATTTCAATTTTAAAATAGCTCTATATTTAAATTATTTATTATAAATTTAAAATATAATTTATGTATTTAAAAATATTTATTTGTTATAATTATAATTATAATATAATTTAAAAATTTAAAAATACTTATTCATTATAAATCATAATCATAATCATAATTATAAACAAATTTTTGTGTGTACAATAGTCGCACTGAAGTTAAAACTTATGATCTCAAACATATTACCCCAACTTCCATCCATTAGGCCAATCCTAATGGATTATATACAAATAAATATTTATCATCTACAATATTCACGTACTAAAATACTATTTTCAACAAAAGTCTCAATGTATGCAGGTTTGCATGAGAATTGGGGTCAGATTTATTATAAAAATTATCTCAAATAAATCAAGTTTTCATTCGTTAAACGAGTTTGAATAAAAATAAAATAACTATAATTATATTTATTATATTTAAAATATTTTTAGATATTTTTTAATGAAGCTATATATTATACTTTCTATTAATGTTTTTCATTTTATTATTTGTTAATATGAAATTAATACTGCTTTATTAATTTGTTAAAAGACACATTAAAAGCATATACTTAATAAAAATATTGATAATAAATTCATATATATATGCATATTGATACTCAACAAATAAAGATATTAAAATTAAAATTTGACTATTTTAAAGTAAGAAAGGTTAAAGTAAGCAATCTCATCATTAATGAGAAAATCAATAATTGATATTTTAATATATTTTTGATTTATTATGCATATACACATAACATCATCAGTAATTGATCCATTAGGGTCGGCCTAATAATGAGGGGTTTAGGAATCTTGTTGTTGCTATTGTACACACACACAAAAAAATCAACAGTTAATTTTTTCATCAACGACTGAGATTATTTATTTTATCTTCTGAACTAAGTTGCTCATTTTAGATGAGCCATATCCTTAAAATAACTATTCCTTTACGTACATGTATGGACATAGATTTTTTGGAATCTATTTCTTGTTTTTTTTATACTTAAAATTTAATTTAGGGAAGGAAATGGCACCCGACTAAAGTAAGAAAAGTCTTCGAGCTCAAATAATACTTATAAAGTAACTTATACCCAAAGTGACAAATAGGTGTTTAGACTTACATTTTGACAGATGCAAGACTCTGGCTATATTTGGCAAGGCATTTCAGCTAGTTTCTAGCTTTTTTTACTAATTGAAAAGCTTGTTTGACCTTAGTAGTAGGTAAACAAGCTTTTTTTAGTAGCTTGTAGTGTTTTTTGATATGCTAATTCAAGTAACGTTTTTTAAAACGCTAGCTTCTAGTTTCTAGCTTTTTATATTTATTCCCTTTTTATCCTTGAAATATTTATTAAGTTTCTTTTTTATTCTTTTTAAATAAGGTAAGATTTTATTATTTATTTGGTTTATTCATTTGATAGATGATAGGTTTATTTTATTTTTTCTATTATTTTTTGAATTTTTTTATATTATACTATTTATTTTAACCATTACACTATTTACATTATTTATTCTATTATTTTTAACTTTATACTTCTAGATGTTTTAATGACTACACTAATTAACATAATGAAAGTATAATGTTTACTTAAATATATGTTATTTTTAATTTATTTTAAACTTGGTTGAAAATATTTTAAGATATATTGATATAGTATAAGATTAATAATAGAATACACAATATGAAAAAATATAATAATTGAAACTAAAAAATATAATTAAAATAATTGATCTATAAATAAAAATTACAAGAGTTTAAAATTAATTAAAAAACAAAAATCCCAAAATATATTTTATAAATAAAATATATTAATATTTATATAAAAATATCATACAAACATGTCTATTTTTGTCAATTTATATTTATTAACTACTTCAACATATAATTTTACCAAACACTTATAATTTAATAAGCTAACTTAATAGCTTTCAACTACCAATTAGCTTTTCAGCTTTTAGCTAGCTGGAAAGCTAGCTTTGCCAAACATAGCCTCTATCTTGCTTTACTCAACCAACCCCTTAGGATTATTTGGACTCTATTTCCGTTCTTATATACATGATTTATACTAATTCATTAATTAAGTTTAAAAGATTTAATTAATAAAAAGTTTTGAGTTTGAGTATTTATAAGTTATATGATACTTAAGTAACTTGTAAACTTAACGTAAGAATAGTTATGCTGGAAAAATCTTTAGAATAAGAGATAAACGAAGAAAAATAAAATGATATGCATCACATTTATATGAAACTATCTTTAGCATGGTAGTTTTTTCAATGTGTTAAAAATGGCTGTCACGTTTATCTTAAGAAGTCCCAGGATTACATTGTCGTAAAGGTTCTGAAAGTTTAGTTCAACATAAGCATGAGTTCCGCTAGGATTTTAGAGTGTCTTGGCTCCTCCAAAGTACATTCATAATAAAAGGAAAAGAGCTATTTCAATAGAGTAAAAAGAAAGTGAAGACTAAGTTAGCGGGTGACCAATAGAGTGAAGAGATAATGGAGGTAGTGCTGGAAGAAGGTCTATCGCAACACCAATTCGGGGAAGAAGTCTGATGCGTTTAAGAGCCCCACGATGCTGAAAGTGGAGTTCACAAGATTCAGGTATAGCAAATGGACATTAATGGGTGCCATGCAAATGATTTTGTATCGGTGCAATCTTATGGAAAAGATCTTGTCCCAAGCACATGCGTGGTGCGTATTTGGAACAACATAGGTGGATAAAACCCAAAACATGGCATACACCAAGAGAAGGGTGCCCCATAGTTGGGACACATTCAAGGGAAAACACCTGTCGTAACGGCCTTAGCTTGAACCAAAGCACCAAGGACCTCGACAAAGGTGACTGACTTGCAAGAATGACAAAATAGGCTAGCCTCACCAGTTTTGGCCTGCCCCACCATTAGCTCATCAAAAATGGGTCGGTACATGCACTCTAGGTGTTACCTGGCCTGAGACACGTGGCGTGCTCAAGATCTTTCTGGAGAACGTGATTCATGACGCTGTTACCTACACTGAGCACGTTAGGCAGGTAAGGAACAAATACACACTTATTCTACAAAGAGATTACATTAAACTACCGAGCCTTAGAGTCTTGATTAATATAAAGTATATTATATGTGTGTGTGCATGCGTGTGTTTGTTTTAAAGTTGGATATAATTAATTTTTATCAAATTAAATTTAATCGATAAAACATATGCCAAGTTGAGAAAAAAATCTGTATAATTGACAAATGGAGACTTTAACTAAATAAGTTTAGCCTTTTCTTCCTTACAGGGTCTTTTATTTTGGAAGGAATAGTAATTTTTATCATTTTTTATTTTTTATTTTTTTGCTGCGTGAGAGGTGGGCAGAAAAGGTAGAAAATTAAGTAAAGATAAAATTTCATACATTAAAGTCTTGTTTGTTTACTATTTTAAAAAATAGCTTTCCCTTTTCTAAAATTTGTTTGTTCTTTGAACATATTTGGAAGTTGATGAATTTTAGGATGGACTATAAGGGAAGTGGTTCATGGTGCACAATTATGTCATGACATTTGGATGTATTGTTATAATATTCAATGGTTGTGATCATTTATTTATTTATGTAATTTATTTGTAGTTGACAAAATTGCCCTTGTGTATTGGAGATCTGATGATGTCGTTGGCATGTGGGTGACTCCTTGTACTCCATCTCCTTCATAGCCATAGCCATCGACGATGCTAGCGCCACCGTCCTCATCGACAGCCACTAGCATTGGTGGTGAGAGTTCAAGGAATTGGTCAGTGACATGTTGTTGGAAGGACTCCAACTCGGCCTCCAAGTTTGACCCTTCCATGGAAATGGACTGATCTTGTTTACGACAAAGACTCAGAATTGAACGGCTAAAATGGGTTAACAATGAAGGAGACGAACCTTGGTAGTCTGTTGTGGGCATTCTCGCACACAACGCAACTTACACAAACTCACTCTCTCTTCCCCCAAGTAACCTATCTCATAAACTCAATACCCAAAAATTCAAACAAACCAAATTTTCTCTCAAATTTAAAAACTTTTTCACCTCAACTTCAAAACCTAGAAATCAAAAAACCAAATTTCACACACCCATTTCCTAAAATCCAGTTTTGAAAAAACAAACCATGAAAACCTAAAAAATGGAATAATAAAATAATAACATCAAGGTTTAAAACTTTGATCATTTCAATTTGAAAACCCAAGAATCAAAAATCCAAAATTTTCCCAGAAATTTGAAATTGAACTACCTAAAGACAAAAAAATCCACTCCAATTGGAAAACCTAGATGTGAGAACCAAAATTGGGTTTGAATTTGAACCCAATGAAACAAAAGAACAACGGATTGAGAATCTAGAACAGAAGTCAAAAAGTTTCAAACGGTGAGAGAGAGAATTAGACAAGAAGTAAGAGAAGAAGAGAGAAATGTAGGGAGAAGTGATGAGAGACGTTGCCCTTCTTCGTTTGGTGCCCTTCTTCGTTCACTTCCTTCAACATTTCTCTCTTCTAGTTCTCCGTGTTGTATGTTGTGGAACAATAGTGAGTGAGTTTGTTTGTTTGTTTGAGAATGGGAGAGACCTTTTGGATCTTATAGGGACAGAGGGGGATTTTTGAGGCCAAGGGTTTGTTTGTGGAAAAGCATTGCTCAGGTCAGAGTTCGCTGGTGTACTGTCAAGAACGGGGGTTGCGTAATGGAGGGAGCAGGGTGAGGTTGAACCAAGAGGGAGAGGGAGAAACATGGATGGTTTTTGAAAAAGGACATTATTGTAACTTCAGTTTTTGAAAAAAAAAAATTGTCTTTTTTTTTATAAAAAAAAACCTTGATATATCATGTAAAATGAGGTAGTCCACCTTGAATCACATTTGCACTTTCTCCACCATAGAATCCGTCTTGAAAGTTTTGTTTTCTGATTACACTTCTATTTTTAAAAGTTTGTCTCCTAAACACTTCAACATAATACTTAAGAAAATAGAAGAAAAGAATGAGAAAATATTTCTCAGTTGTCTTTGTTTGTGTAAATTACACAGACACCTCCTAAGGTTTTGTCAAATTTCTCTTGATATCCTTATTTTTTTACCCCTACACTAACCTCCTTTAATATTACATTAACCCTTTTATTGTTTGAAAAACATTATACTGTATATCCCTATAAGGGAGGTTGTTCTAAACATTAAAAAAATAGGAGGTTTTGTGCAATCTAACAAAATTTCAAGGGGTGTGATTATAATTTACTCTCTTTTTATTTTTTATTTTGGTTTTAAAAATTATTTGTAAACATTTTTCAAAACCTAATAAATTTTGGACAAGAAATTGATTGTTAAATAATATAAAATTATTTAAAAAATATTCTTTAGAACAAAAATGTGAAAAAAAAGACATACCCTAACATTGTATATATATGCGCTAGGCTTAAATATGTTTTTGGTCTCTCAAATTTAGGTCAATTTTTTTTTGGTCCCTTAAATTTAAAAGTGATTATTTTAGTTCCTTGAATTTAAAAATGTCCACTTTTGGTGGTCCTTTGACTTTGACGCCGTTAACAAATTGCTAACGTGGCAAACAATGTATTTTTTGGCAGTTTAGAAAATATGATTTGCAGCATTTTAAACTCCCCAAATTTGTATTCATAATTTAATATTAAAATATGATTTGTGGCGGTTTTAAACCCCCCAAATCAAGCAAAGTAAAATCAATATCAAAACATAGAGATCTTCCATTCCCACAATTCTCAAATCCTAAAATCAATCTCATAAGCAATTTAACAAATCAGAAATTGAAATCTACCAACCCCAAAATCAATTCTCAAACCCTGGCCACACACCTTCATTAAAGGAGGTCATACCCACTTTCGCACCAACGCCCACGAAAAACCCATCTCTACCTTCTTTAGAACCTCCTAATGGTGACGGAGATATCGGGTTTGCAAAATGATTTCCCTTTGAGCATCCTCACGATGTTGGCGAGTCGGGGAGGGTTCCAAAAGAATGAGAACAGGAACAAGTATCTGAAGCCTTCCATGGTGTTGGCAACCATGGGGTTAAGGCATCACCCAAAATACATAAACAAAGCATAGACACTTTTGAAGGTCAACTTGCAGGTGGCCACGCATGGTGGCAAAAAGTAGAGTTAAGTTGTGATGAAGATGAGGTTACCAGTGCCATCTTTGCAAGCGATTTGAGCTTTTGGCGACGGCTTTCTAGTGATGACTTTGGGCATATCCAATGGCAGCAACAGCTTGACGTGGTGTCTTGGTCGTGGCTCAGTTGATGACGCGATGTTGATACTATGTTTCGTGAATGGGTTTCGTCATTGGTAATTTGTGGTTTTGCCACCCTAGTGTTCGTCAGCTTGTGAAGATGCTTGTCCAGGGTGAGGGAAGTCGCGGGTAGCAATAACCACCTATAATAGAGGAGAAGGGAGCACATATCTTGCACAAGAAGTCGGGGGATTTCTTAGATTGATTTTGGGGTTGGAGGATTTCAATTTTTGATTTGTTAAATTGCTGGATGGAAGATTTGACATTTTTAATGATTTGGATTTTACTTTACTTGATTTTGGAGATTTAAAATTGTCACAAATCATATTTTAAAAATTAAAGTATGATTACAAATTTTGGGGGTTTAAAACTGTCACAAATTGCGTTTTCTAAACTATCAAAAAATATACTATTTGCCAAGTCAGCAATTTGTTAATGGCATCAAAGTCGAAGGACCAAAGGTGGACATTTTTAAGTTCAGGAGACTAAAATGATCACTTTTAAATTTGAGAGACCAAAAACAAACTTAACCCAAATTTAAGAGATCAAAATCATATTTAAGTCTACGAGCTATTAAATGCCTTGGTGCGCAAGTTGACTTTCAAGTTGTTTTGCTTAAATTAACAACTCCAAGGTAGCATTATTGATTATTAGCACAAACATGAAAAGGACCCTGGATCATGCAAATTGCTTATTCGGTACGCATATGCACAGAAAACTAATGGTCCCTTTGATAGCAAACAAAGATGCTTTGGTTAAACAGTTCATAAAATAAACTCTTCATTCGAAGTCCTTGAAGGATCGTGAATCATGCTTATCTTATTGTCTTGTTATACTTCGATTCAAGTCCAACCAAATAAGATAGAAATCCTATTGCAAAGAGATCAACCTAGCTTTAGCACTAACATGTGGAAGAAAGTGGTTGGCTTTTATTAATATATGATATCACTCTGCACTCGGATACATGCTTATGCCTGTTTTAAGGAGACATCTACGATGTTTCCTTGCAAATATTTAGTATGTTGATTCAAAGATTCGATTCTGTCCACGACCTGGTTATTGGACTATGTATGTTGTATTGTAGTTTTCAGACACATTTAATTCGTATACAACATATAAATATAAGAATGCATTTTTTAATCTTATATGGACTTCATGCATAGGTTAAGAAACATTAAATATATATTTTTAAATGTTTTTGAGTGTTTTTTAAAAAATAAATACTAAATAAATTTATATTTTCAATTTAATCAAGGTTTTTAATAAAAACTTCATATTTTTGTTTTCTTAATATGTATGTATATGAGATGTGTAAAATAGAACAAACCGTATCGAACCAAATTATAATATATGGGATATTGTTTAATATAACTAACGTGAAATTTTATTATTCAATAATGAAAAAATATTAAGAGAATGTGGAATAATGTAAGAGAAAATAGGTTATGCATTGACAATGTAAAACAGTTTTACTCTATTATTTAATTACAAATCACTGTATATGATAAGTTTATTAACTTTTATAATAATTACATTAAAAGTCATATCAACGGTGATTTCTAATTAGTTGATAGTATAAAAAATTTTATATTGATAGTGCATAACCATTAAAGTCATAATGTAATACTAAGAATTTGCCCTTATATGATAAATTTCAGTTTGTATCCTTTAAAATGGGATAAAATTTGTATGTATATTTCTTCTCATGTAAATTGTATGTCTTTTTTATTTTGTAATACACGTTTTATAAACTTTCATTTCAATTTTTTTTTATCTTCATGTAATTATTTAAGTAAACGAAAATTTCAATTATTAATCCTTAATCAACTTTAGGCGTAATGGGATACAAGAAAGTATCTTATACATTGCAAAAATCTTTGTAAACATGGATGAAATATTATTAAAGGATGAAATATAAAAAATAAATAAACTATAAAATATTCTATAAAATTAATTTAATTGATAAAAAATACTTTATTGATAATGAAACAATACATATTAAATATAAAACATACAAGTACTTCAAAATTTTAATTTAAAAAAATAAAAAATTCATTTAATTTATAGGAAATTATTGTAATATTTATTAATGATTTTACCTTGTATTTAATATTAATTGACAAATAATAATAAAATATTTATTTTATTTAATGATAATATAACATGAAAAGGACATGCATGTAATTTAAATATATAAAGGAGATTACGTATAAAAGTTATTTCATAATAAAAAAATAAAGATTTAAATATATTATTTATAAGTATAGATTTGTATATCATTATCAAAATAATTTTTTATTAATTATATTTTTTTAAGATTTTTTAAAAAGGGCCTCAATCAGGTGATATACAGCTGGAGAACGGATTTTATGAAATTTCCTTGTTGTCTAGGAGCTACTACTTAGCAATTAGGATAAATTATTAACACTAACTGGGGTTGGGTCTAGCAAAAAGAGTTAATTCTCCACAATGTGAAGAATCAAAGTTTGAATCTTTATTGAAAAAAGTGCTCATGTTTATTAATATGTATAGTCTCTGGTCTAGCATTGTTGCTAGAGAAAGAAAGTTTATCCCAATTCCATCGTTAGATTTTGTCCTATCATATAGAACATATATACAAAATTTTATATTAATCTTCATCAAAATTAATATATTATATATTTTAAAATATATGAAAACAGTAAATATTTATTTACCTTATTGTTATTTAATTTTTCCAATATTTCACATGATCAATAATATAAGTAACATATAATTATAATTGAATAGTAGTCAATGAGAGTTGTCACAAGTTATTAAGAATCTAGTACGAACCCCTACCTTTCCCATGGCCATGGGTGTGGGTTCAAATTCTCCTACACCACTTTTTCCATTTAATGGGCAACCCTCTTTGAAAGATCCTCTGAGCCTAGAAAATAATTATCTAGGTGAGTCCTTTGTTGATAGCCCCAACATATCATTGTTGGCCTAATTAATAGTAATATTGAAGATATCTCTTTGTTTTACCATTTTTGTACACAAAAAAAATTATAATTAAATAGTTAAATCTATAAAAATCACATTTTATACAAATTTATTAGTGGCATAAGAGTAGGTTGATATAAACTGATTACTCCTTTTTCTCTCTTTCGATTCCTAATAACACCTTTTTATTAATCATCTGAATATATGGAATATTTAAAAAATAAAATACATGATACCTTAAAAAGTTGAAAGTAAAGTAAAACATTTAATATTTTAATCTTAAGAAAAACTAAATGATTATTTAGATAATTCGTTAACAAGATATAAAGATTTGTCATTATTTAAATCCTTCCAGAACTTTTTTATCATCATCATTATAATAATAATAATCATCATCATAATAATAATAACAATAAAACTAAACAAAACACTGTTCCTTTTTATTTTATTCTTCAAGAGTATTAATTAATAGATTAAACTACGCTGATCAAGGAGCAAATAGCATCTCCAGGATTTGTTATAAACATCAAGGGAACATGACCCGTGAAATACAATCAAACGCGATCTTTAGGCATTAGGTGGTCCAAGTGTATATAGTAAGTTTAATTTTCATATATTATCACTATAAAATTTTTTACACTCTTAATTAATTAAAAATCACTTTAAATATAATTTTAAAATAATTATTATAAAAGTCAATAATTTTATCATATTTCATATATGACAATTTATAATATGATGATTGCCTAAAAACCATTTAATTATACTATTAATATATTCTAATTAAATTCATATTATATTTCGTTTCTGTGCGATTGATTGGAAAAAGAAACCATAATATGGAAATTTTGACTTTCTTAAAAGCCTAAAAGGATCAGTTATCGAATGTCAATGGAGATATTTTGGGTACATACAATAGAGATAAAAACTTTGATCTCAAAAACATTTATTATGATCCTCTGAATTAGTTCAAGAGTTTAACTGTTATATACTGTCAGTGTAAAAAGTTTTATATTGTCAATTAATTGAAATTCACCGTTGATATGACTTTTAAAGTATTTATTATAAAAGTCAACAAACTTACAATAAATGATAGTTTGTGATTGGATGACATGTAAAACTACTTTATACTATCAGTCTATAACCTATTTTCTCTCAGTTCAAATCTAGCCTAATCACATAAAATGAGTTGAACTGTTGAACTGCTCTAATGGTCCAAGAATATAATATCTCTAAGGATCAGTTTGGTAGGAAGGCATGAAATTTGGTAAATAGCAATAGAAAAGATGAATAAAAATAGGTGAAAAATAAAGTAGAAATAAAGATGTTTGATTTAAGAGAAATAGATAAGAAATAAGAAAAAAAAATAAGTGAATAGAAATATATGAAAAATAGAGTAAAAATAATTGTTAAGTCCCACAACTTTTTATTTCTCTAATCTTTTATTTCTTCTCAACCAAACACTTTCAATTTTTTATTTCTTTACTATTTCTTTTCTTTCCACCTTATTTTTCTCCCACCAAACAAAGGTTGAATGGAATAGAGTAACTCGACCTGAACTCCTGTATATGTCCTCAATCATGCCGTCCACGCTCCTGTATACATATAATTCAATGTACTGCAACCCACCAAAATTGAACCCAATTAATTGAGAATTGAAGAAATTGAAAACACATGAATAAGTTTATTTATGAAATTATCATACAATTATACTTGAGTAAAGTAAGTAAAAAATTATAAAATTATTATGCAAATATATTTTCTTTATAATTTCACTACTTACAATTGTGCCTTATTAGGATGTGCTTGACCTTCATCTCTATTTATTTTTTAAGAAATTTAAAGATTGTTTTAACTAATATTTATAGTTTAGATGTGATATTTGATATTTTAGGGTTTAGGGTTTCATCTTGCATGTTAAGAAATAAAAATATAAAAACTAAATCATCAAATCTTATTGAAACCACTTTTAGTCGGATTGGATTGAATTAGATTTAATATTATATTATTTAAATCCATTCAAAGCAAATTATGGTTTATTTTTATGATAAGATTGGATGAGAGGAGATGCTCCGAGTCAGCAAGTGGCGATTCACCCCACACCTCAAAAGTATAAACGGCTCAACTTTGATAATATTACATATACTTGTTTCTTTATTGTTACTTTATTAAAACCTCATTTAACTTGAATATTATGTCTTGTATTCATCCTGCACTTCATTGCTTGTAGTTATTACAGAGGTGTACCTCTTGTAGATATCAAAGAGAAATAACATCATTTTTTAATGAAGTTGGAGGCAGATGGTCACCTCCAAACTTTAAATGTATTTATATTGTTAAACAAGATTTTTTTTATCTCTTAGCTATCCTGCCATAAAAAATAAAAAAAAAATTACTTTACATGTCTTGGTGTCCATCTTGTTCTTTCTCAGACATGCTACCTTGCCTTTGCTTGGTTTTCTTCTTCGATACTGTTCCTGGTTTCTCCCACTCTCAATCAAATCTCCATTCCTCTCTATTTCACATGGTATGGATCCATGTGCTATTAAATAATAGTTTCATCATTCATCACTGATTATGGTGAGGTTCTTTTTGTATAAGTGAGTAAAATAAAAACGAACACCATATTTCCATCCTTTTAAGGAAAGAATACTAAAAAACAAGTAAAACTCAAAATGAATAAAATCAAGAAACAGATTGTACTGGTTGGTTTAAAAACTTTAACATAGTTGGGAAACAATGGCAAATTTAAATGGTGATGTACTCACATGATATGGTCCTCTTGTGCTCAATCCAATTGTACATTTCTTTTACTCATAAAAAAAATAATAGTTATATATATTAACTTTCTTGTATATGTTATATATATGAAAATTTAATTTTTTTTATTAAGTTATGTTTTTTGATCTTGGCCTCCTTAAATTAAACTTCTGGTTCAGTTCTCGAAAAAAGTCCCACTTGAGTTTGGAGTCTAGATGAATCAAAACCTATCATTACTATTTATTTTTAATTAAAAAAAAAATCCTCAAACAACATTTTTTTTTCATCACACAGATATGCATTTTTGTCTCCTTAGTCCTCACACATATAACCAACATAGGATTCTTTTTCCTTTGCAAAATAACAAAGGGAAAGAAAAAGGTAACAGATGGTGGAGGACCAAACTTTAGAGTTGTTTCAAATTATGTATGTTGCTGGAAATATTTAATGGAAAGAAATCAGCACATGGAAGAATTCGAATATAACTAAGAATATATAATTAAATCGTGCAAAGCCCTAAATTGAATGTTGGCTTATTATTATAGGTTGCCTGAATAAATATTAACTTATTAATTTCTACGTCCAATCAGTAGTCAACAACTCCACAATCTAATTTGATAGGTACTTATAAACAATTAGTAGAGTAGCTTTCTTAGGAGATGCACACTTCTCGTAATAATGTTAGTATATATGGTTCAAGAGATTATAGTAATACACATTGCATGTTGCATAAAATAAGAATAAAGAAAAAGCAACGCGCGGGCGCGCACGCACACACACACACATATATATATCCACCTTATTTATATAAATAAGAATAACTATCTTGAATGAGAGTATTTTTAGCTGTTATTTTTCAATGAAAATATTTTTAGGAATTTTTTAACCTTTTATCTCTTTAATATATTATTTTCAATATCTTTAGTTCTAAATTAAATTTTAATATTTTTAAAAATAATCAAAAATTTAAAATTAACATTATATTACAATAATTTTTTATTATAAATTTAAAATATAATTTATATGTTCAAAAATATTTATTTATTACAAATTTTAATTATAATATAATTTATATATATTCAAAAGTATTTATTTATTATAAATTGAAGTTATATAAAATAAATATTTATTCTGTGTAATTCGCAGGTTAAAATACTAGTGTGTGTGTGTGTATATATATATATATATAATTTTTTTTTTGTAGATATAATTTATATGATGAAAAATTTCAATCCAATGATAAAATTTGAAGGAGTTATCTAATAAAAATTATTAAATAGCGTAAGATTTTTGTGTGCATATAATGATAGCAATAAGGTTTAAATTTAGAATCTCATGCAAATTATTTAAAACTTACCACTAACTGGATCATAGTAAGTTGAATAGTGGAAGAATTAGTGTAACACCCTCTATAATGATAATACAAGTACATAATTAATTAGTAAAATGTTAATCATGCTTAACTTGTTACCGCACTATATATATATATATATATATATATATCTAGTTATTTTTTTTTTTACGAATATATAATAGAGACATCAAATAGAGAACTTGTGAAGTAAACATCATCATATATATATGTGCATCAAGCCTTTGTACAAGGTCAGATATCAATACATACGTCAAGAGCACATAAAAGAAATACATTAAAAGAGCCTAAATACCTGCCCATAGCTATACAACAAAAATGACCTATGTCAGAGCAAGTATAGGTCTATACTAGGCTAGCCCATCCTATAAAATCTACAAAAGTCATACGTAGAGTAGTTGTCATTGCCAGTCCTCAGAGTCCATCTGCTTGTGCCACGATCGTATATGAAAAAAACAAACAAGAAGGGAATGAGGTTTGTATAAAAGCCTCATTCGTTTCTTAATAGGCTACAAACAACAATTTAAACTAGCAATCAGGGGAAATCTAAGGTCTGACCTATGTTATTACGGCTCAATCTCCACCTTTACCAGACGTATGGATCCATACCCATCTCTGATGTTTTACTTTAACCATCAGGAATCATTCGGAAGCGATTGGGAGTTCGTATAATCCCTCACAAGGTACAAACATCCATGTCGTAATCATCATCCTCGAGGAAAGGGCCACACGCCCATCAGGGATATACACTACACCAATCATGGTGATGTTGAGAAGGCGTCAGGATTGTTGAGTCGGTTTACGTGATTTACCCCTGGCTCAGGGTGCTAATCTGGCCATTGGGATGTTCACAACTCAGCACCTCTACCCTCAAGACCCGAACAATGGTCCCTACCTTTCATCCCGCAATATACCAAACTGTGACTTCCCAAACACAGGCACTCATGCTTCTCAACATGGTCCTAACTCAATCGGGGTTTTCCTATGACTTTGCTTTTTAAGTTTCAAGACATACTCTCTGGATAATCTAGCAGAGTTCTAGAGTTACTCATTACAGAGATGTCATTCATCCATCACATTTTCATAGAACTTAGAAACAATTCAATATGATCATCACAGGGAAGGAAATATCAATAACCAAAACGTCATGCATATTTATTCTCACACGTTTATACATTTATTGCGATTCTTATTTTAGTTATTTTGATTTGTCCTTATCCTTTTCTATCTTTTCAAATCAGACTATTTCAAAGAGAAAAACTTTTGTCTACAATTATGACTATGACGTAAAATTTTAAGAGAAGTTCTTTTCTGATGTGGAAGGTCAAACTATACTGCAACCACAGAGCATACTTAGAGTTTCTCTTCAGTTATTTCTTTTTACTAAAATTCGAATTATTCATCTTATAAGAACCAACACTTCTAATTTCAAGAAGATGGGCAATTTTATTAAAACCTTTGTTGATGTTATTTATTTATTTTCACACTAGCCATAATTTGTTCAAAATAGTAGTTTAATGGTAACAATTTAAAATTGTCTAATAGGGTCTTTATTCCAAAAACTTTTCCAAATTTGGGCCTGAAGTCTAAATTATTGTTTTTCTTTTTTAGAAATTGAGTTCATTTTTTATGTGGCCAAAAATTGATTTTTTTACTAATTTATTATTTTTCAACCATCTAACCCATTCTAATAAGTTAATTGACATAAAAAAAATTATTTCTTTCCCTTTTCTTTGAATATGGCTGAGAGCCTTGTGAGGAGAAAATAGACTCCAAAAATTTTCTCTAAGTGATCTTGAAGCTTAAATTTGGGTTTTTTAGAAAATAGCTATTTTTGCACGTAAATAAGCTCATGATAGCTATTCATAATAGGATATTTAAGTTATAATATAATGCCAAATAGTAATGAAAGTACCATCAAAATAAATGACAATAATTAAAATATCAATAAAGTGAAACTTAAGTAAATAACAATAGAATAGCAATAATAATTTTAACAATAAAATAAATGGAAATAATTTAAATGGGAAAAAATTAAATAACAATAAGTAAAGCAAGAAATTTAAAGAGCAAGAATTTAAATAGCAAGAACTTAAACAATAAAGTAAATGACATAATGTAAATGGGCAAAAATATAAATAAAGCATAAAATAAAAATAAATTGCAACATAATGGAAATAATAATAAGACAATAAAATAAATGACATTAAAGTAAATGACATAATAATAAAGCAATAATTTAAATGACAAGAATATAAATAATTATATGGTAGTAGTAGTAGGATTAATATACTAATTGGGTTTAAGGGAAAACCCACACACTCACACCCATTAAGAAACAATTTTTAGAGGCTAAAACCTCACTCCCCTTACCTCTAAACAAGGCTTGTTGGTAGAAGATTAGGAGAGAAGGGTTGGTTTGGAGGTTTAGGATTTTAAAACTTGGTCAAAGCTCTTAATGGTGATGAAAGAAAAAAAAAATGCAAGAGTTTGGGGAGAGGGAAGAGTGCTGCACGTCCAGCAGCTGGGGAGGCAGGGAGAGGCTCTGAAAATCTGAAGGAAAGAGTGTGTAATAGTAGAGTGGGTGATGGGGTTATTTATAGATCAAAAAGTAGGCATTTTAGATTTAATTTTTGACTCAAAAATCATATAATATCCATTTCCATTGTACTTTCCACATGTGGTCAAAAGGGAAACGTCCCAGACCAGTCAAGACCTCTGGAATTTGAAAAAAACTATTTTATATAATTATTAGGTATTAAAAATAATTAAATATTAATTTAATGCAACAAAATTAGATAGAAATTTTGGATAGGTTTTTGAAAAATCAGACCACACCACATTTTCAAGTATATTTTATTAAGCTTTACGAAAATATTTCAGATTTTTCTCATGTATATATTATTTATAATAAATTTTTTCATTAAAAATACATTTCTTAAGCCAATAAATCCAATTTTTGCCAAATAAATATATTTTTTGACTTTTCATTATTTTTAACTTAAAATAATATTGGTATAATTAAAATATACTCAATATAATTTTTTCAAAATTTTTTGAGGTTAAAAAGTCTCTTGTTGACTTTCACAGTAGGTTAAGGGTATAACCGGTCATTTCCCAAAAACTGTCTCAAAAAAATTCCGAAAATTTTATAAAATTATTATTAATTATTTTGAATATAAATATGATTTAAAAATAATTTTCAAACCACTCTAGATAATTTTTGCTATTTTATCCTATCATGCAAGTTTTCAAGGATAAATCAGTTGTTTTATCACTCCATGGTCCTAATCCAAATAAATTATTAAAATATAAACTAGATATAACTTGCTAACATGAATGTATTCATGAAAATCATACCATTGAGGTTCCTATTTTATTTTTCATAATTAATCATAGAATAATTAGAAAAACAAGCAAGTAAGTTAAAGTAGGGGTGTTACAATTAGTGTCATTTATAATGACGTAAGTTAATTTCTCTAATATATATGTGTGTATGGGAATGGATTTTCTCCAATGACATTTTTACTGGAAGAGATATTAGTTCTTCAATAAATTTTATTAATATAACATATTTTTATTATAAAATAGATGTTTTAAAAAATTAATAGAGAGATCTTAACATTTAAGAATCTCAATTTTTTTTTTCAACAAAAGATAATCTCTTCCCATGTGGGTATAAGGGTGTTATCATGGGTATGGACTTTACCCTTTGTTTGGTGGCATCAAAATGGCAGCTAGGGAAATAGAGGTGAAGGAGAAGAAATAGTAGGGAAATTAAAAAGGGATTGTGTTTGGTTATGTAGAAATATGATGATAGGGAAATAAAAAGGTGTGGGTTCCACACCTTTTTATTTTTTCGTTGAAATGAGCGAAAATGTATAGTGGGAAATGATAGTTTTAACATTTTGTAGCGGTTAAAAACCGTCACAAATTAATGTTTTGTGACAATTTTTAACATATTGTGGTGGTTTAAACCTGCCAACAAAAAAAATAATCGATTATCAGCATCTATGTTCCACAATCAACATCTACAATTGATTAAAATTTTATTTTTTAGTCATTTTTCTATTTCTCTCTTTCTTATTCTCACCTATTTCTATTCATCTATTTCTCTCTTCTCTATTTTTATTTACTCTATTTCTCACTTATTTCTTTCCTTCCTACTAAACACACCCTTGATGATTAACAAAACTCTTCTTAATTGCAAAAGACATCAACTTTGTATAAGGCCCTCCGGTCTTTTGCAGTGGCCGACAAGATATAGAGTTACATGATGCTGCAACTTATAAAGAATACAGATCGAGTCTAGGCCCATAAAATTTTTTGGAGTCTATGGGCTTTCCAGATTGGGCTTGAACAACGTATTTAATATTGGCCCATTAAATTGTATACTTTTCTAATTAATATTAAAATAATCATCCTTAATATTTCTTAACAAATTTTGCATCAGTACAATGTTTATATATACAATCAATTAAAAGTTTGAAACAATATTAAAATAATTTTAATATTATTATTATTATTATCATTATCATATATGCACATTTATTTTAGCTGAGTTATTTTTTTAAAATTGATTTTTATCAATTTTTTGAAGAAAATAAAAACAAGCTATTATTTCTCTAAAATTAATTTTGACCAAACACGCGTTATATTAACAACATTCCAATTAACCCACCACGGGCAACCTAGTGATGGAGGGTTAGGGTAGTATACATAAGGTCATAGGTTCTAACTCCAGTTGTACACCAAAAAAATAAAATTCTAATTGTTTGTGTCTGTTGGCACACCACCTAATTAATATTTTGTTTGGATAAAACAAAGAAAGAAAAATGTTAAGGGATTGATTGGGTGGAGTAAAATAAGATCTCACATCTGATAGGTAATAGGTTTGTATCTTTACTCGTCTCTTTATGGTCAGATGAAGGTAAGTTCATTTGGAAGTAATTTTTAAGTTTGCAAACTTTTCTTGTTTTGAACGGGTAGCATCTTCTCTTCCTAATTTTTCTATCACAAAAAAATAAAGAAAAAAAGAAATAGAAATAGAAATAAAAGAAAAACAATAAAAAATATGTTATTCAAATCAATAAAAATAAAAAAGTAAAAAAAATTCTCTCAACTAATTTAAATGAGCGAAAGAAATAACAAAAATAAAGAAAGAAAGAATTATATAAAAATTTTATGCTAATTATAAAATAAAATTTAGCTTCAAAAACTTAAATCTTTAACTATTTTATTTTTTAACTTAAAACTATTTATTATTTTCTATGTTATAAAATTATTTAATCTATTTTTATTATAAATTAAAATACACAACTTAAAAAGTGATACTCTCGCTCTCCTTACTAGTAGCAAATTATCCTCCATTTTGTATTTATTTGTATATTTAAACTTCTTAACTATTTACCCTTTTAATTTACTATCTTTTATTTCTATTTCTAAACTAAATTTTAACATTATTTTAAAAAAACTGTCAACTAATAAAAATAATCTTACATTACAATTTAATTTTTATTATAAATTCAAATGTAATTTATATATTTAAAGATATTTATTAATTATTATTTTTTTGTATAGACCACAAGTCTAGGCAAAGCTCTTTCTTCGAGTATTTACTGTAGCTACATACTGAGGACTCAAACTTAAGACCACTGGTTAAGTGGGAACAAACTATACCAGTTGATTCACTCACTCAATGGTTTTATTATAAATTTTAATTATATTAAACTTTATATATTATAAATATTTTTATTAACTACAAATTTTATTTATATAAAAAATATTAATACACACTTTCTCGACTAACCTGTTAATTGGGGTGTTAAAACGAGTCAACCCAACCTGCCTTCAACCCGTCAAAAAACGGGTTGGGTTGGGATGAACCCATTTTTTGATTGGGTTGGGAATCCCAACCCAACCCAACTCGTGGCAGGTTGGCAAGTTAGGTTGGGTTGACTTGCCAACCCATTAAAAAAATTATAAATTATTTATTTATTTTTTTGCTTTAATTTTTTTTTCTTTCAAATTTTATGATCAAATACAAAATTAAAAAAAGAGAAAAGATGTTATAAAATTTGTAAATAAAAAACCTATTTAATACTTAAGAAATAATCAATTTAGCATAAACTTTAAGTAACAATTTTTATTTGTCCTAAATACTAATGACCACCAAAATTTGCCCTTTTGTATTGGATATTCACATATGACATATTTAAATAAAAAGAAGCTATAATCTCAAATATTACATGAAATATAATACAATCTCAACTCAAAGGCTCAAGCTAAAAAAACAAAACCAACCCAACGGACCAACCCAACCCAACCAGTCATTTGGCCCGTCAGGTTAGCAGGTTAAATGGGTTGGGTTATGTAGGTTGGAGGGTTGAACTACATAACCTAACCTAATCCGTTTTATTGAGTTATGCGGGTTGATCAGTCGGGTTGGACCTATATTGCCACCTCTACCTACTAGTTTTAAAAAGCTAAAAAAAGAAGTTTAAATATATTTTTGGTCTCCATAATATACCATTTTTTTTTGTTTTAGTTCTTGTATTTTTTTAAAAATGATCCTTGTCAAATTTACTTTTTTTTTTTCATTGTTATTTTATTTTATTCCTTGTAATAATTCTATTTTTTCATTTCAGTCCCATAGTATTTTATTCATTTTAAGTTAATCCCTTTAAAAAAAGAGTAAATTATACTGACCTCTAAGGTTTCTTCAAATTTCTCTCGATATCCTTCTTTTTTATTCCTACATGAACTCCCCTTAATTATTTGAAAAATATTACACTGATACTCGTTAAATATTAAATTAATCCCCTCGATTGTTTGAAAAAAGATTTAATACATTCGTAGGTTCCTGAACTTTTTAAGAATTTTTAATTAGGTCCCTAAACTAAAAAAATTGTAATTAAGTCTTTGATCTTCTAAATTTTGTAATTGGGTACCTAAAGATAGTAAAACTGCCACAAATTGTAATTTTTTTGACAATTTCAAACCGCCATAAAGTAACTCTAGGGACCAAATTATAAAAATTTAAAAGATTAAGGATCTAATTATAATTTTTTTTAGTTAAGGAACCCAATTAAAAATTTCTAAAAAGTTCAAGAATCTATGGATATATTAAACTTTTGAAAAATATTATATCGTGTACTTCTATAAAAAATGTTATTGTAAACTTTAAAAAACATGAGATTTTGTGTAATATTAAAAAATTTCAAGGGATATTAGTATAATTTATTAAAAGAAAATAGTAAAGACTAAAAGCAAATTATTCATATATTACAAAGACAAAAATAAAAAAATAGTATATTATAAAGACTAAAACAAAATAATAAGGACTAGAAATTTTTTACAAAATTTATTTTAAAAAAATAATTTTATAAAGATTAAAATTAAAAAAACAGTATATTATTAGAACTAAAAATATATTTAAGAAAAAATAAAATAAAATAACTTCTATCCTTAATTGTTCAATTCTTCACCCGTTTTTTCTAGTTTATTTTTTTTAAATACCTCAAAATATGTCTTCTACCAGACAAAGAGTAATAATTTAATATTTTAATTTAGGCTAAAATATATTTTTGACCTTATCTTTTTACTAAAATTTGTTTTGGTCTTTTATCGTTTAAAAGATTAATTTTGGTCCTTTAACTTTTAAGTCCTTCCAAAATAGTGATTGTTTTCAATTTTGAGACGTTTTGAATTTTTTTTTATTGATATAAGACGTGAAACTTGTTCCATTAAATTCTTTTACATAAAAAAAAACTATGAAACCTAACTAAAGTTTAAACCAAAAAAGGTTATAAATATTCCAATTACTCGTGGGATTCATTTCTCACTTGATTCTCACTATATTTATGGATTTTTTTGTTTGAATATTAGTTGAGTTTCATAATTTTTATGTAAATAAATCTAATGTGACAAGTTTTATGTCTTGAATTGGTTAAAAAAGTGTTCAAAATTGTATCTTAAAATTGAAAACGATTATTATTTCGAAAAAACAATATTGGCTCAAATTAAATTTGAGAGTTAAAGGGTCAAAACAATTTTTTTGAAAAATAAAAACTAAAATAAATTTTAATAAAAAAAAGAGAACAAAAATATATTTTATCTATTTTCTTTGCCCCTATTGTTATGGATCCTGTCAAATGATAACCATATGATACTAATAATTTTCGCATGAACATTTTCCACTTCAGTGTCGCCTTCTCCGATCCTACCCCAACTTTCAGCTTTTAGGGTTTAATGGCCGGGCAATTTCGGTCGCCGGCGACGCCGGCAACGACGATAAGCGATATGAACGAAGACGCCATAGCTCACTGCGCCGGCTACCTGAGTCTCCGCGACGTTTGCAATTTGGCGATGACATCCTCCGCTCTCAAACGCCTCGCCTATTCCGATTCCATTTGGCAGCGTTTCTTCAGGTCACATTCCCTTTCTCTTCTGTTGCATTTCAGCCACTCAATCTTCTTTCTGTTATTGAATCGAATCGAAACGAAACGTCGCAGGGAGCACTGGCATCAGCAACCGGCTTCGCATTCGAGTGGAAACGGAGCGAGGGAAGTGTATTTGGCCAGACACGCCGCGGTGAGACAGTTCAAGTTTCTCGATCCCTTTGTTCTTGAGATTCGCGAACACGCTAAGGCTTTCAACCAGTTGCTCCTCCACAAAAATCACCTTTTCTTCTCGCAGGTTTGTATTATAATTATGAGGATTAGTGTGTATCGAAATTGATTTGGAAGGGAAGTGATTTATGTATGAATTTTTTTGTTCTAGAAGTTAGTTAGTTAATAGTAAAACACAAGAGGGCATGCCCAGACCGACGGGCTGGACCATCCCTGCGGTTTCGCCACCAAACATTGGTGCCATTTATGGTCCTTAACAAGCATTGTTAAGGTCATTAAATCCGAGGTATTGTCTGTTTTGGCGCTCGGTGGGCCATCACGGTGTTGTTCTTACAAGGCGCCTCGATGGGTTAAGAGAGAAGTGTGTTTATAAACTACCCGTGGCCTTGACTCCTAAGTGATGTGAGACTTTTTGGCATACTAGAACATAATTTTGGATCTAGAATCAATTCTTTAATGATAAACCAAATATGTGAAAATTTACCTTAGATCATGTTAGCTGATATTTCAAGGTGATTTTGAATTGACTTGATTTTGGATGATTCAACACGAATCATCTAAATATACACTAACTGTCTGTTTGGATCTCCATCCTTGTAGCTTGGTTGCTTGGATGCACATCACCCAAGCAACTAATAGTTGTTTTTATGTGCATTTTGATGTGAATCTTGCAAGGACATGGATCAGGGATGTTCAACCAAAAATGATATAAATCTGTTTTTAGTTTTGCAAACAGGAGAATGGTTGCTTTTAGTTCCTAAAAAAGAGAATTGTCTTGTTTTGGTCTCTTATTTATAGAAATGTATAATGTATAATCTCTATTTTTGTAAAGAGAGACCAAAAGGGGATGGATTTTTGTGAAGGATAAGGAACACACTTGACACAATTTCATAAACGAGGAGTGAGAAGGAGACGATTTTTTAAGAACTAAAAGCAAATATTCTTATATTTACAAGCACTAAAAACATATTTAACCATAATTATAATTATAACACTGCTGAGCTACCGTTTTCTTTTTCCTTTTAGCTATGCTTTGAGTGAGGGTTTTGGAGCAAATGCTAAAATTTTCATTTCTATTATATTCCCTATTTAATAATTTTTAAAATAAAAAATTAAACAGATTGACATATAAATTTATAAATATGGTATAACTCTTCTGATCTAAAAATAAATAAAAAAATCTTCCCCCCCTCCCCCCCCTTTAAAATTTGATTCCCAAAGGTATCCTTAGAATATTTTTTAGTGAATGAGATTTGTGTAGTTGTAGTCCAGGAATTGAGCATTTTCTGATGTTTGCTTCCTCACAATTTTGCATTCTGCTGATTGTTGTTGGGTAATGTGGTGCGGTGAGCAGGGTTCAGTTGTGAAAATGATAGATTTGGATGGCTATCTAAAGGCAACAACAGATTTTTTCCATATGTTAAGTGATCATAAAGCAAGAATCACTTGTATGAGGTAAATTAGGTAACCCTTGTTGCTTTTATTTTTATTTTTTAATTTCTTTTTTAGGTTCTTTACAAGTTCAAATTCTCATTTTTATTATGGCAGCAGGTCTCTCTCCTTGTAAATTACCTTCACACCCTCATTCTATTAAATTTGATGCCATAGACACTATCGTATGCATGCTAGTGGTTCAGCTGTTTTTCTTTTCTTTTCTTTTTAATTTTTGGTGAATTAGCTGTAATTTGGAGCATAGATTAAGAGAAAAGACTAGGATTTTAGGGAATCAATTTGGTTTTATACCAAGAAGGTCTACAACAGAAGTTGTTTATCTTAGAGGTTAATGGAAAGGTACTCAAGTAAAGAAAGAGACTTACGTATGATTTTTTAAAGGCAAAATTATATTTTTGGTCCTCCTATTTTTCTCAATTTGCAATTTTGGTTCCCCTACTTTTTTTTAGAGACATTTAGTCCTCTGTTTTTAAAAATCCGCAATTTTGGTCTCCTTATTTTTTTAAAAGACATTTAGTCTCCCTATTTTTAAAGATTGGCAATTTTGGCCCCTCCGTCAAATTTCTTGCATTGGTTGTTAGTAGTTTAACAGTTGACTCTGACGTTTCAATATTGACTTTATTGTTGACTTTGACTTTAATATGTCATTTAAGTATTGATACGTCAGAATCAACGTTAAATTACTAACGTCAACGCAAGAGATTTGACAGAGGGACCAAAATTGTGAATTTTTAAAAATAGGAGGACTAAATGTCTCTAAAAAAAATAGGGGGACCAAAAATATAATTTACCCTTTTTTAAAAATACATATGATTAAGTGTTAAGAGAAATATTGTGGAAGACTTTAGAAAAAAGTAAATGTTCATATGATTTATATCTGAGTTATAAAAGACATGTATGATAAGGTGACTACTAGTGTAAGAACCCTAGGAGACGAGACTAAGGACTTTCTTGCAAGAATAGGATTACATCAAGGCCCAGCCTTAAGTCCTACTTGTTTAATTTAGTCTTGGATGTGCTTACCAAGGATGTATAAAAGATTATCCCTAACTACATGCTTTTGCGGATCATATAGTTCTGAACTTTTGATTGAGGAATCAAGGGAAGTGGTTAATTTAAACTTAAGCTTTGGAGACAAACTTTGGAATTAAAGGGTTTTTACTTGAGTAAAAGTAAGGCATAATATATACATTGTAATTTTAATTAGAAACAAGAAGATGATTTGGAAGTAAAAATGAGAGTTGATGTCATACCATGGGGTTTCTAAGTTTAAATTTTTGATATCAATATTACAAAATGATGGAGAAATGAATGAAGATTACATACACAGGATACAAGCTGGATGGTTAAAATGGAGAAAGATATCAATGGTTATTTGTGATCGTAAAATATCTACCAAGTTCAAACAAAATTTTTATCATACTGCTATGCGTCTAGTTATACTCTATAGTTGTGAATGTTGGGCTTTAAAGGAATGACAAAAGAAAAATGTGAGCGTAATAGAAACGAGAATGTTAAGATGGATGTGTGTCTACACAAGAAAGAACAAGAAACGAAATGATTGTATATGAGAAGATATAGGTGTGACATAGATTAAGGAAAAGATGACAGAAAGCATCAGAGAAAAGAGTAGATTGCATGGTGTTTAACCTTGTAAAAAAGGGGAGAGGGAGACCAAGAAGGACATTGGAGAAAATTATTAAGAGGGATCTTGTAGTGAATAATATCTCTTAGAATTTGGTCTTCAATCAACCTCAATGGTGTTGTGCGATCCATGTAGCTGACCTCACCTAATGTGATAAGGCTTTTATTTTTGGTGGTGAATTAGCTGTATTTATTTCATAAAATCATCTGACTTGTTTGTTGGCTAGTAACAACATTCCTGAAATTATTATATGTTATTTTGAGCTTCCAAATTGAATATCTTTTCCACTTAGAAACTAAAATTCCATGGAATTTGGGGTGAATTGGCTTAATCTTAGCTAAATTAATCAAATTGCAGGTTGTTTCCCCTTAATGAAGTGACTTCATTATTTCGAGGTGAAACGCAAGGGGAGCAAAATGTTTTAGTTACCTCCAGCTGTGATCACTCCATTCGTCTATGGGGGAAGGTATTGCTTAGTTTAAGCAACATTTTATTAGTTCCCCAGGTCTATGTAGACATTCTTACTCCTGTTATTCCACAGCGTGTTTAGGGTGTTCACAGTAGGAAAGGTAGAAAGGAGAGTGAAAACTGAAAGCAATGGAAATATTATAATTTTCCTTTTTTAATGCTTGATAGAGAAGTTGGATAATGATGTGTGGGAAGTATGTTTATCCCTCCTTTTTGTGGGATCAAAAGTAAAATAAATAAATAATATTTGAAGTTGTTTTATGTTACAATTCAATTTTCTATTCATTGTGTTGTATTTCTAGTTTTCTACTGTGTTCAGGATTCTCCCAGAAAACAATGTACAGCAATTTGTTCACTTGTGCTTACTCCTTGGAAACACTATTTTCTTTTGACAAATTTCCCTTGGATACACTTTAGCAAGATGAACCTTGACACTATCAAGGCAAGTTATTCTTTATGTTGTCTATTTTTATGCTGACTGTGTTTTCATCTTTGCCTTTTTGGAGGGCTCAAGCCTGCGGTGCTTTAGAGGTCACAATGGTCCTGTGTTGTCGCTATCAAATAAATTATTGGGAGAGGATAACAGCAAAGTATTGGCAAGTGGTGGAGAAGATGGTACTGTTAGACTATGGTCCCTTAGCTCAAGTGGCAGACGAGGACAGCGTGCTTTGAAGGCTACATTCTATGGGCATGAAAAACCTGTAAATTTGATGTCTGTTGCCGGGTATGAGTTAATCTATATTAGTATTCGTTGTTAGTTGTTACTATACTTTCCTTTCCTCGGTATTATGTTAGGATAATGAAATATGGGGTAGCATCTTGATGTGCAAAAACTAGAAGTGCATAGCTGTCGTCAAGTAATAATTTAAAGATCATATCCATAGGCACTGCATGTTCAATGATTATTGCTAAATAAATAAAAATTAAACAAAGGAATTTTAATTGGGAGATTTAGGGTTTAAGTAATTGAGAGAGAAATGCAATTAAAGATTAAATTAAATGGCAATTAAAAATTGGGGATAATTCAAAATCAGAAGCTTTTCAGAATTGGAGTGTCACACTACGACACTTGTAATTTTCACTTGTACGTTCTGCCTGATTAGCTGGTAGTGATGCAATGTAACTGATCGAGCTTTCCAGTTTGTTAAGACCAGCTTTAGAATTAGTTAACAGTAACACATTTGTCAACTGCCAACATAAAATTTTGTTCATCTTCATGGCATGGACATACATTTTGTTTCCCATCTTGTGAGAAAGGGCTTTGTTGTTGTTGTAAACAGTAACACATTTAACTGCTTTAAGTGTCCTAAGATCGTAAACTACCAAGAGATTAAGAGCTAACTTGAGAATTTGACAAGCATGCACTTGTGTTGAATTTTTAGGTTTTTTTATATTATTTATTTCATTTCATTTTTACTGATTTGGGCTGATCATGTTATTTTCATAGAGACATATTTGACCGGGACTTTACGTGTTCAATAAAGTTGTGATAAATTCATACTTTTTTTAATGTTTTATCTTGTATTAATGGGTTGAATACTATGATTTGTTATTGTATATTACTATCACTCATCAGCACTGCAGAGAAAATAGAAAATAATTTGGTAATGTCAAACTTGTTTTTAGTGGTGAGTTATTTATAATTTGTCAACTAATACTGCTAGGCTTAAGACGGGGAAGAAAATTCATGAGATGTTTTGCATATTTAGTTCAACTGAAGTGTTGAAATCTCAAATGTGTGCACTTGCCATTACTACTCATATTAGTCATCTTCAACTATAATGATAGATCCTTCATGTCCTCATTTTTCAGGCATAAAACTTCGCTTTTGGTGACCATCTCAAGAGATTCTAAGGTTATCCTTGTATTCCTGTCTTTTATGTTGTCATGTTAATTTACTTGTGTATTTATTTGATTTTTGATTTATTCTTTGTTAATTACCTTGATTTCCTAAAGGATGAACATGACATGCTTATTGTTTCATGAATTTGTTGAGAATCTATATGGTAATAGTCAACATGTTTGTGATCATTGATGCAATGGTATCTGCTGTAAAAACTAAAATGCAAAAAAGCTTCTGCAAAGTGCATCGTATACAACTTAAATAGTTTCCTAATGGAAGCTAACCAAGATCTTGAATGTTATCTTCCTTAGGTGCTAAGTAGTACCTACTATGTGAACTAATTGAACATTTTTTCTGGCTAGTATTGAAGCATTATGTAAGATACTGGTTTAAGAAAGGAAACGAAACTAAAAAGAGAACACCGGAGAAGGAGACTTTTATTAGGATACCCAATCTCCCAGGTTGAAGCTTCCTTGAGAAGATGGGAAAGAATGTATGTTGATACAACTCAGGGAATTCAAGGGCCCTATCTCTCCTATCACAAATCTCAACTACTCCCCAAAACTCCCTCTCCTCTCCCCTTTGCTATATATTTCTCTCTTACTATCGTAACTTTCTTTTTGTTACATCTCTCGTTATCATAGCTAAATGATAATATAATTAACAGGATTGGGCTCTTCTAATATGGGCCTCTTATTCCTTCTCCTGTAGACCTTGTTAGTTGGGGGAATAACACATTTTTCAAATGCTATTTGATTGATAGGACATAATTTGGGGCCTTCATATTCATTGCCATGGAAAGTTAAGCCTTATATTTGAAACTTCTATTCTGCTCTAACCATGTGAAAAAAATCTATGTTCATCCAATGTTGTTTTGTGCTTCTGTATTAGTTGTTGATCAGGCTTTACTAAAATATTATGTCTCTTAACAATTTGAGTTTAAAGTTGGTCCACATTAAGTGAAATTTTTAAAGCTTACTGTAGCAGTTATCGAAAAAGTCACACTGTTATAGTAACTAAGGTTTTTAACCTACAATGTATGTTTTTAGATTTCTTTTTTGAAGTCGACAGTTTTTAAAATAGATGGTACTGTATGGTTCAGTGGCAGTGTAAAATTTTGATGAATCAAAATTAAATACTAATAATTTTCTTGAAATTGGGCTATTCTTTTACAATATTGGAGCTTTTAAATCTTAATAGGTGAGGGTTTGGGATACTGGCACTGCTACATCATCTGCTGTTCGTACCTCCTGTTGTGTTGGGATGACTTCTGTTCCTGGTACACCTGTAAACCTGAAATGCCATGAATCACTACTGTATGTGGCAGCTGGTTCCTCTGTCACTGCAGTTGATTTAAGGACAATGCAGAAAGTTATCACCGCAGCTGTACATCAACCAAAGCTGTGTTCATTTGATGCTGTCCCTTCAAAATATTTAATATGCACAGGCGGTGATGGCAGGTATGGCTATGATTTTGGGAGAAGAAACTTCGCTATTGTTGCCAATCATCTAAATTAGTGAATCACTCTTGTCCGTTCGTTGTTTTTACTGTGTAAAGATTAGGGTCAAATATCATGTTATCTTTACATCCTATGTGGAAAAATTTCTCCATAAACACACTTATAAGAGAAAAAAATAAAAAAGTAAAAAGCATTGAACTTCTCTATAAGCTAAAATTAACCTATGCATCTTAACTTTTGTTGAAGTTAAATGAAAATAGCTTCTATAAAAGTTAAGTGCACAAGTTGATTTTAGTTTATGCGAGAAGCTCATTTTATTTTACATTCTTATTTTCTTTTGTGTTAATTACTCATTTAGTTCTTATAATTATAAAAACTTTCTCTTTTACTTTCTATACTTAAAAATATTTCCTTTTAGTCCATATACATATTACTTTTAATCCCTTTTAGTCCTAGCCATAGGAATTAAAAAAAATTAAAAATGATATGTGTAGGGACTAAAAAAATTGAAAAGAATATGTGTAGGGGCTAAAAAGGGATGCTTTTAAGTATAAAGACTAAAAGAAAGTTTTTGTAACTATAAGGACTAAATGAATAATTAAACCTTTTCTTTTTTTGTAAGCGTTTATGGAGAAATTTATCCAAGTATGGTCCTAGTTGATATTTTCCAATGGACGGGCACTGACCACAACTTCAATGCTGCAGGGCAATGCTCTGGGATATTAGGAGAAATCAAGACCCATTAAAACCCGAACCGATAGCTGAGTTGGGTGGACATTGTGGGCAAGTAACTTTATTGTACATGGATCCGTACAAAATAGTTACTGGGGGCCCTAACAATGCTTACGTGAATGTATGGGAAGTTGACACTGGTGTGCAAACAAATTCCTTGCTTTGCTCTTCAACTGGGAAAGATGGTGCCGGATCTGGTTGTGACGCCATGGCCGTAGATGGGTGTAGAATTGCTACTGCTAGCTCTTGTGAAGATTGGGGTGTTTTGCACTTTAAGGACTTCAACAATGCTACAAATTCTGTTACGAAACCAGAAAGCGAACCGTCATCGAAGTTTTGGGATTCTATGTTTATCTCTGATGATGACAGTGATGAGTGACGATCTAGGCGGCTCCCAAAATTGCACAGATAATTTTTTTTCAGTTGGTTAGGAAGTTACTTTTGTATGGGGTTTTTATACTTATCCTGAATCTATATCTATAGTATATTAATTTGAAAACCACCAAATGAAAAGTTTTGTCGAGTGTAAATTTTAGCTTCTTTTATGCACTATTAAGACATACTAAATTTGAAAAGTGTTTACTTTTTACCATTCATTATGCAGTGTATTTTCTTTAAGACCCCTCTTACACATATTTTTCTTTTTATACTCATTTTTCTATACACATTTTTCTTTTTAACATATTTATTAACATTATTATTTTATAAAAATATATAAAATAATTAGAAAGGGTATTTTTAAAATAAAGCTCTTTTATAATTAATTTAAATAATTTCTCATTAAATAAAAGGTTGTTTTTTATTATTAGATATATTGATAATGATATATACTATATGATTTTAATATTTATATAATATTGAAATGATAAAGTTATTTAAAATTGTATGAATATTTACATAATACACAATTAATATCATGTGATCATTTCTAACTAGAAGACGTTATTGATATGAGGTCCATGTCACAAGGCTTGCCTATTTATTCTAGCATTTGAAAGTGTTAATTATTAGGAAAAACAAGAAGAGGGTTGAATTGTGTTTCAAAGTATTTTTGCAAATCTTTTTGAAATCAATATATCATCTTACATGAAGGATGATACTTAATATCTTGATAAAGAAAGTTTTGAAAGAGAATCTAATTATCGTCTTACAAAAATTTTCTTCTCTTTTAATTACAAGTTTTATAAACAATTAAATAAAATTGTAAAAGAGATCGGGAAAGAGATAATTGTACAAAATTTTTATATTTGTTTGTCTTAACTCAATACTATGTTCAGTCCTTGGTATTCCATCAAGATTTTCCCTAACTTAACCACGAGTTATAAGTATTCTTTACACCAAGCCTCTTTAGGCTCAACAACGAGTATTCTTTCACTTGCTTTTCCAAGCAAAACAACAAATATTGTTTGATATAAAACTTCTTCAAACTTCAACTACTTTTACTAAGAAAAGGTTAACGATAAAGACTTATTCACTATATCATCTTATAAAGACGAATTTACAAGTTTAGCCAGTCTTTTTCTAAGTCACTTAGAGCTTTAAGAGCATCTACAACCTAGCATCTCTATTTAGAGTTCTTAAATAAGCCTCACTTGTACACATCACTCATTTTATCTTTTTAAACTCAAGCACCATTTAATATCTCACCCTCCAATCCAGCAACTCCAAAAAGTTTCCTAAATGGACCTCACCAATAACCCTACATCTTTACATTTCATCAATAATTTGACAAGCTAGCCTACCTTATAGTATAAGAATCGGTGCTTATACAAGCACCTTGGTTCTTAATAAGATCCCCTCCAACGGTTGATTTTCCACAAGCGTCAGTTTTTATCTGAAAGAACCGAACAAATTTTGAGCGTTGCGGATGGCCTAAAAAAAGAGTTTGTAAATTGAAAGTTCAGAATGCTAATCAAGGGATCTCTTCAAAAACTTTGGTGTATATAGGCATACTAGTGCAATAAGCTTATTTGTCGACTCACATCGCTTATGTTATAATACTTGCAATAACAAGAAGGACCCTTTTAGAAGCATTGCTTCCACTTCCACATATAGGCTATACATGCATATGTCTGTACAGAATCCAAATACCTGATATTGCGACATCCTTTTTGGATCTAGATTTCATACCTGAAATTATGAATAAATTTGTGTAAAATCAACGTAATCATGTCTAGACCAAGTTCTACTCACATCAAGCCCACTCTAGATGACTTACATTCTTGAGTCAGGACCAGAAAATAGAAAGAAGAACAGTACGAGAAAACATCAGTCAAATTATTTGTTTCTTTATTTTTTAAAACAATTATTTTAAAAATAATTTACAAAACTTAATAAATTTCAAATGAAAATTAATTTCTAAATAATATAAAATTATTTTAGGTAAAATATATTTTTAGTCCCTAAAAATATTTCAAAATGTTGGTATTAGTCCCTATAAAAATATAATACATTTTCACTTTCTAGTCCTTATATTTTAACATAAATGTATGTTTTTAGTCATCGATGAGAGATTAAATTATATTTATTTTATATTTATATTATAGGTGTGATGTATTCATCGACTTTGCCACAATCTCTACTAAAAAATGTGGCTAACCACCTTTAGTGAATTCTATTCTCCTAACCACGTTTTTTTTATCCACAACTTGCTTACAGGATCCTAGCCCAATGCCAGTCAGACCAACAACATGTTGGTAGATTAAATTATATTACTTTCAACAAGTGTAAAAAGATTAAGAACATGTTAAGTTTTTATAGAAACAAACTAATTTTTAAAAGGGTCTCTTGTTAACTAGTGTTCTTAGGGTGGTACTAGTTAAGAAATTTAAAATAGAAATTTTTTATTAAAAATCACATTGGGAATACATTAGAAATCACAATAGATACGCATTAATGTTATTTTTTAACGAAAACTTTCCATTTTTATTCCTAACATTTGCCTCTTTAAAATACTTTTGAAAAACTGGAAACATATTTGGGCCTGTTTGGATTAATTTTTCTATAAACACTTATAGGATAAAATAAAAAATAAAAAAATGAATCTAGCTTCACCATAAGCTTAAATTAACTTGTGTATAAGCTAATTTGTAGAAGCTTTTCATATTAACTTCTTCAAAATCTAATTTTTAACTTATGTATAAATTAATTTGTAAAAACTTTTTCATATTAACTTTTTCAAAATCTAATTTTTAACTTATGAATAAGCTAATTTAAGTTTATAGAGAAACTTATTTCATTTTTTTTTGTTATTTTTTTTATTCTATAAATATTTATGAAGAAGTTAATCCAAACAGGCTGGATCCTAATCATTTTAAAAAACATTTTTCAAAACAAAAAATTAACAGGAGAATCAATTAGTACTAATTCTCTCGGTCTCTCCCTCTCTTCCTTCGTTACTAATTTACTATCATTAGTCAGCACTTGACCTCACTCCACTGACTCCAATTCTTCACCCTCCCACCCCAAATGGAGCCGTGACGCCCCACAACGTTCTCACTCTCAACTTAACCCAATGTCGTCCACCTCCGCCACCACCCTATCGGTGTTGGCGTTCCTCCTCCTCTTCCTCCTCACCACCACCACCGCCGCCGCCGCCCCGATCATCGGCCTAGACTCGTTCCTGACTCAGCAATCCCGCATTGACCCGCAGGCCTCGAACGACTCCTTCCTCTCCCTCCCATCCTCCATCAAGAAATCCCTCTCGCTCCCCACATCCACCCCGTCCCCCTCCGACCTCTCCCTTTCCCTCCCCATCTCCCTCTCCCTCCACCTCGTCGGCGACTTCCCCTCCGACACCCCCTCCCACCTCTCCTCCTTCCTCTCCGCCGCCTCCGCCACCCCCACCCACTTCCACCTCATCACCCCCTTCGACTCTCACCCCCTCTCCCTCTCCCACACCCTCCACCTCCACGTCACCCCCTCCACCCCCTCAACCCTCGCCTCCCAACTCTCCCAAGCCCTCTCCTCGCACCTCCTCTCCACCCCTTCCTCCCTCCGCTCCCCCCTCCTCCCCGTCCCCCACTCCTCCATCGACCAAATCATCCAGCGCCACTTCCGCGCCTCAAACCCTAACCCTAACCCCTCCCAATCCAACACCGTCCACCTCTACCTCCTCAACCTCCCCGACCCCAACCCCAACCCCAAACCCTACGCCTACACCTACTCCCAATCCGGCGGAGACTCCTCCCCCGCCGTCACCAAATGCTCCGGCACCTTCTTCACCTCCTCCGACCGCTACCTCTGGATCGACCTCCGCGCCGGACCCGTCGACTACGGCCCCGCCATCTCCGGCGACGGCGTGATCCCGCGCGGCGAGTTCCACCCCCTCGCCGCGCTCCACTCTCGCCGTCCCAAGTCCGACAAGGCCTTCGCCGCCGACCTCGCCTCCCTCGTCTGGAGCGCCTACCACGCCTTCCTCGCCCCCTCCCTCCGAATCCCCGTCCCCTTCGAGAACTCCCTCGCCGTTCAGTTCATCCACATACATGGCGACGACAACAACAGGGATCCGAACGGTCTAGATTGGAAACTAATCGAGAAGAGCTTTACCGTCGACGACGGATTGTTGTTAGGGGACCAGAGCTTGAGCTTCAGGAATTACGAGATTAACTATTCGGAGTGCGCGATCTGCTCGTTCGCGATCGCGAGGGCGGTCAACTCGTACACGTCGAGGTTCCTGTTCGACAACTACACCCTGATTGTGAGCGAGTATTTGGACTCGAAGAGGCTGCACCAGGTTCTGTCCGATTCCGGCGACGAGCTGAGGAAGTTGGCCGGTGTGGCGGAGGAGGACTTCGGCAGGGTCGTGCCCGTGTATGTTTTTGACTTGGATCACACGTCGTTGCTGCTTCTGGACCGGTATCACCAGTCGGTCGCGTTCAAGGACATGGTGATCGCGGTGAGGACGAGGAACGCGCAGACCGTGAGTGATTTCAGCTGCAACGGCAGGCACGTGTTCGCGCAGACGAGGGAGCTCGAGAGGCCGATTGTTGGGTCCATTCTGCAGAGCATGTGGGGGGTGTCCCCCACGCACTTGCGTTGGAGTCCCCAGCACAACGGGACTCTGGTGGATTACACCTGGAGCATGGGGCAGACGCCGTTCGGGCCGTTCTCCGAGATGCTGACTCTGTCCTTCGCGCAGAAGGATGCCGCGAGGAGGAATGTTCTCCTGACGTCGTTGAACTACAGCGTGTCGAGCGCCGCCGATGTGTTGCGGTCCGTGGAGACGCACGGCGGGGCCAAGAATCTGCTCAGGCAGAGGCAGCGCGCGGAGCTTGTGCAGAGGTGGAACCTCTTCAAGCACAAGATGAACAAGGCGGTGTCTGCGCTGTCGCACCTGGATTTTGAGATGGCGTTGTTCTATCTGAGGTCTTCTGACCATGACCTGTATGCCATTCACTCCATTGTTTACCACGCCTCGCAGGAGATAGAGGCGTCGCTTGTGTGCTTCGGGGACCCTCCCTTTCCCTGGGCCAAGGTGTCGGTTTCCGCAATGGCTTTCCTCGCTCTCTCTTATGTTTATGCGAGACGGGACAAGCTTTTCAGAAACAAAAGGAAGCAGTTTTGATGCTCTCACTAGAGGACAGGACACAAGTTTGTATGATTTTAAGAAAACACAAGAAGAACATGTATCATTGTACAAGAGAGGTATGCTGATGGACTAAGTGTTTAGATTGCTTGAACTATTTTTGCTACATTTTCCTACTTTTTTAACACTGAACAGTTTTGCTTTGTTTTGTTGGCTTTACCTTCCCTTCCCTTTTCAGTGTTATGACACTAGTTGATCATTTTACTATATAGCATATCAGTATTAGCAGAACGCAAGTAGATTAGACATCCTAGAATCAAATCTGTAGTACATTAATGGTATGTTTGGTTGGAAGGAAAGAAAAGAGAGAGGAAAGAAAATACGGATAACAACGAAATGTTTTTTTATTCTTTTCAATTTAAATTTCAAACTTTTCTTTCCTCCCATATTTTCCATCCACCCAACCAAACAAGCTCTAAGAGAAATAGGAGTGATAAAAAAGATGGACAAGGTGATCTAAAACACAGCCAAAAAGAGAGCTAGCCTTCTGGTGAGCAACCAGGTACAAAGAAGAAAAGCTTCTGTTATTAAGAAAATCTGAACTATCCCCTGAAACAAACAGCCACTAAAAGCCATTTATTTCTTGAAGAAGGAAAATTGCATCAATTTGAAAATCTTATGGTTTCTTGTTCCTAAATGAGTCCAGGCTAGAGTAGTGTTAGCAAATCTTCAGGCTAGAGTACCTCAAACAGTATATGTGCTGAAGTTGCTCAAATAAAAAATCAGCATTTAATTATAAATGATCACCCCCTTGCCTGCAACCTTTATGCTTTCAAATTTTCAAGTGTTCATTGATTTTGCATATACAACAGAAATTAATATTGTTTTTTATGTTTTAGTGAGAAAAGGTTTGGCTTAGGAAGTACCTTATATCAGAGGTCTAATGAACAGTTAAAATTGATGAGTGTTCCAATTCAATTGGTCAGTATTTTGAAGAACCAAACTGCTTGTCATTTTAAGTGACACATGTGGATCACGGGACTTATTGTGACTAGTAAAAGTTAGAAATGTAACTAATGATTTAGTAAAGTGTCATGCTACATGTATAAATTGTTTATCAAATTCCTAATTTCTCTTAGTAATAGGATAACAAACTGACGGAAAAAACTATTTCTTAGTTAGAAAAATTAGGAAATTCTACCAAAAAAAAAAAAGGTTATTAAGAGAGCAAAGTTGTACATTGTACATGATAAAAAGAAAATTACCTAAAGGAAACTTAAGCCTTTTCTAAATGAGAAACGGTGTTGAAGGAAAGGAGCTCTGGAAGATGCAATCCCCACAATTTTCAATTATTGAAATGTTTAGTCTACTATGACAGTAGCAAAGCCACTAGCTATCGCACAACTCACATACTTGCATACTACTCGAATTAAACAAGATTTGCAATGTCTAAAATGCATTGTTGTCAATTTGTCTGGGTTCTGCAAATTCAATAGGACAAAAATTCTATCCTTCTTGTGGCTAATGCTTAATAGCTTCCACCAATCATCCTTTTGCAATGATTTTACTATTACCTTCCAATAAAAAAATTGCCATGACCTAAAGAAATTGAACTATTTGGCATGCCACTTGTTAGATGAGTATTCTAAATGACTTATATAAAGGGTGATGTTTGTATTGCATTTATCATATTAAAGGATTTAAAGGTCATAAATAAATAAATAAATAAATAGATAAAAACTAGTCAAGCTGAGGATTGGTCGACCAAGCTGCAAGCTTTGCTGCAATAGGAATAGTCATTTTTATTTTTCTTTCTTAAATTTAGGAATGACCTTTTGTATATCACTTAAAGAAAATTGCTTAATAAATAGTACGAAAGAAAATGTGTATGAAAAGTACGGAAAGCTGAGTCTCATGTGCACATTTTTGTGTTCTAAATTTTATCGCTTGAACACTTGAACCCAATACTTGAAGAAGAGGATGAAAAAATACATTCCAACTGTTTATATTTTTTGGTTTTTAAAACTAGGGTTTTGGGAACAATTTTCAGAACTTAATAGAATTTAGATGATAAATTAATTGTTGAGTAGTATAAATTATTTTAAAAAACAGTTTTTAAAACAAAAAAGGGAGAAGTGAATCAAACAAGCCCTAAATCAACAACCACCCATGATTTTTGTCAAACCTTTCTCTCTTTTTTTTTTTCCCTTTTTATTTAATTTTTAACCAATGAAAAAGAAATGTGTTTCATACTGACTTGGTAATATCTTCTTAACATATAACATTATACACTTAAATTTACCATGAAGAAACGAAACCATGTTATATATTGTATATATATGGGAAGTTAGATGCTATAAAATATATTGGATGGATAAACACAATGATGAACAAGATAGGCTAGTGGAAAATGAAGTTTTGTTGTCGATCTTTTGTCAAATGTAATTACTTCTATGCTTACGTTTACCGGCAATTTTAATACAGTTCTTGATCGCACCTCCAAACTATAGGATATTTTCATTCTTACTTCTAACTGTAACACTTGGTCAACTCGATCGATTCTATTCGATAAAGATTCTGTGAAAATGCATCTCTAACTTTTCCTGATCACTTTTCACTGATGATATATACTGAGTAAGTGTACAATTTGATTCCTGAAAGATGTCACTTGTGCTGTTCTGGTTTCCCAGAGTCATACAAATTAATATTTTCAAAACCGAACTAGTCATTCAATCGGTCAAAATACTGATTTAAGATTCAATAATTAAATGTGGTCAAACCATTATAAATAAAATAATGTATTTTTTAATAAAAAATATATAATATATAACGAAAATAATATTAATGGTAATTCAAACTCAAAAAAAGAAAAAAAAAATACTTTGCACATAGATAATAAATTCTAGGTTAAAGTAAAATATTAGAAACAAAATTCCCCTATAACATTCCCCAAAAGGAGTAGAAAAAGAAGAAGAAAAAAAAAAAAGGCATGGCAACAGTGCGGCACGTAATCAGGTGCTCTGGTAGCTTCCGTTAAAAAAAAAAAAGTGTTCTAGTAGCTAAACTACTAAACTGACACACTTACAAAACACAAAAAAGTAAAGTGTTCAGAACTTTTAAAAATCCCAAGACTTCTAAAGTAAAGTGTTTTAATTATAAATAAATAAGATAGGATTTCAATCAACCCTGTATAGTCTTCTTCTCTGAGAAGCTTGTGCATCTTGGAACCAACACTGGGGTCTTCTGCAACAGCTGGAACACGGATATCATCAGCCTGTGAGACTGGCCGCAACCCTCTGCATGCAGCAGTTGCATTTTGTAAGGCCTCATTTGAAAGCGAAGTTCAGGACGTCTTTGAGTTAGGGAGGCACGCGCTTAAGAGAACAAACTGGCCCATTGTAAATCGGTGACCCCACCGGTTTCACTGGTTTTGGACCGGTTCATCCGGTTTTTGTCCCGTTTTGTGCTCGTCCAATTCTTTGGGTTGTTTAGACTGAACAACAGGTCGGGTCACCTGTTTATCAGTCGAACCGGTAGGCCCACTCTGGTTCTCACAACCATGATACAAATTGGCTCTTGAGTGGATGAACTTTTTAGTAAGTTGGTAACTTTTTTTTTTTCTTTTTTTGATAAATGCAAGTTGGTAACTTTGCAAAAGGTGAATTTGTTAACAATTGTTGATCAATTTTGGTGACCGATTTATATAGATGGAAACTTTTTGAGAATCAAAGCAAATTAAACTAGAACACACAATTTGGATGTGCATTCACACACCGTTCCTTACAACTAGTCAAAAAATATTCTCTTCCAACCATCTAACTTTAACTACCTTCTTTTTATCTTTTAGTAATGCTATTTAGTACGAGAGAATGCTTACAAAATTGAATAGGAACAGTAGGAATCAATAACCATACGTGGTGGGGTCCATATGAAAATTTGTTTTTACTACTTACATGTCTCACTTTTACTTTTTTAACCAATCACGTTCTTTCGTAAATTTTCATAAATTTACTCTTTATACTAAACAACATTTTTCTTTATGATCTTCTTAATGATTTATTCCTCTCAATCTATCATCTTCTATTTCTATATCTAAATTAAATTTTAATAATTTTTTTAAAAAAGTTATTAACAAGTGTGTGTACGTTCAACTAAAAAACAAGTGTGTGTACGTTAAAATCCCATAAACATTTGTTAATGTACACATACTTATTTTTTAGTTGGAGTACGTCAGCAAGTTATACCATGGTATATTTTAAGACACATTGTAATAATAACTTGTTAACGTACTCTAATTAAAAAATAAATGTGTGTATGTTAACAAATCTTATATATATATATATATATATAATCAGGAACTTATCTCCTCCATTCTTTGTTACTAAAAGGATACGGTGGTATCTTTAGATTGAGAGGTCATTTGACATAGTTAAATAAACATATCAATATCTACTAAATCGGAACTCTTATGTCTTCCTTCTTGTAATGGTTGTTGGTTTCTTATTCTCAGAACCTTAATTACATTATGTTTAATTTCTAGGTATTTGAATTTGTAAGACGATGAACGCACAAGTATGCTTTTATTTCTCTGTTGAGTCAACGGCTGCAAAATGTGTTTTTTCTCTACTCATGCAATTTGTTATAAATATATTTGTTTTTCTTTTTCTAAGTATATATGAATCAATACTGATAATATACAACTATGTAAACTGTTAGTTACACCAATGCAACTCTTTTGTCATTGTTTCTGGTATATAGATATATATTTAACATGGTGTATCAGAGTGATAAGAGGACATAGTAGGTCAATGCCACTGGCAAGGCCATGAGCATTCCTAGCAAGACCCTGCGACCAAAACAAGAACAACATCTAATCATAGTTACGCTATATATATGCAAAGGTTATCAAAGAGAGATCTAAGAAGTTTTACTGACCCAGTGCTTAAAATGCCTGGATGGACATTATACTCTCTGGCAAAAACAAAAGGAACAATTCCTTGGGGTAGAGCTGCCTACACATACAAAATCATATAATATCAAGTACCTTTCCATAATCTGAAAAGGGAAAAAAAATTCAGTGTTTTAGGGGTATGTAATCCTTCCATTAAAATCATGACATCTAGCATTTGTGATTATTTTGCTTAATGCTAAATTTTTTAGACAAAAATAAGAGGAAACTATTCAACTTAATTAATAGTATTAACTGTCAAAGAAGTTAAGTGCCATAGTAAGAGCATTGAAAGTTTGTTCTAAAAATGAGTACAGAAAAGAAAGAAATGACCACCTGAATAATTGTCACTTTGAGCATTCTATCTTTTAATCCAATCACAATGGAGGCTACAGCCATTATGGCAGGCCCAACAAGAAATTTTAGGCCCATTGCCACCAGTGTCATCCTTGGCCCACTTACTATGATGCTGTTGTTTGATGCCATAAATAGACCTGTTGAAATTTCATTTAAGAAATAGGGAACAAGCCTTTTAAGTTTTTAATCCAACTCTTGATTTGTTATTTCATTAGCTCACAACAGGAAACAATTGATCCATTCTCTTACCTAAGCTGAAAGTTGCCATGCCTAGACCTCCATTGGCCAATATTTCTATTGACTGATTAACAACATCTGGCATATTCACTCTCCACCTGCAATAGGTTTATCTAATTATCCTTTTTCTCCCCTAATGATATGTAAATATAATAAGAGTTTAATTTATATATATTATCAGTATAAAAAATTTTACACTGTCAATCAATCAAAAATCATCGTTGATGTGACTTTTAAAATATTTATTATAAAGCTCATCAAACTTACTATACATGATAATTTGTAATTGAATAATAGTATAAAAACTATTTCCAATGTAGAGATTATTTACTCATATAATGATTTCTAGCAATGACTTGAGTGAGATAAACAAATTTGATGTAACATAATAAGAATTTGTGACTCTAAAGTGTGCTTACCTGAAGTGTATGCTTGCCCAAATAAGACCTACGAAAGTTGCATAGGTATTAGGATTAATGATTAATTTATTCCCCACTTTCATAAGAATTAGCAAGATCCTCGTTTTCCTCTGCGTTCTATGTTCTGCTTCTTCCTCTTCTTTTGATTGTATCTCCAGAGAAGTCTCAGATTCTCCTCCTTTAAGCAGAAAGCAAGAACGGAAGAACATATAAATAACACCACTTCCATTGCAGTAATAGTAATGTACGTAGTACAACCATAACAATGTTTTTTACGGGACAGTTTGTATCTAAATTTTGTTTCACATACTCCCTCTATGTTGTATTATTTGTCTTTTTACACCTCTTAAGCACAAGTTAAAATCATGAAATGATTTTCTTCAATAAAAATACTCTTATTAAAAGAGTTAAAATGTAGTTGCGAATTATTTGAGTATTGAGGTGAAATAGCAATAGCAATAAATGAATGACATATTTTGAGACGAAAAAAATATTTAAAGAGACATATTATATGCAATAGAGAGAATACTACTAACATGAAGCCCAGATATTTCAATGACGGAACTCAGTTTAACTAATTTGATGCATCGGCAATAAGATAGTTTGTCAACTTTTAATTGCATTTTAGAGGAATAAGTATTCAAATGGAATCTGATTGAAGAGAGAAAGAAAGAAAAGAATAGAAAAACAGAGAAATTTAAAATAGGTTCTGGCCCCACTTTGATTGTCATAGATTACTTCAGTTGACTGAAAAAGAATAATTTATAAATACGTAATTTAAAAATGAAGAAAGGGTATATAACATCAAATGTCAAGTAAATCAAAATTAGTTTCGAATTAGGATTGGCTAGGTATGCTTGAAAATTGAAAGGAGAAAAATGAAGAATTTATCAAGAGCTATATATATTTGTTCAAGTACTTGTCATTTTTCACACCCCTATTTCCCACTTTTTTTAATTCCACTCTTACCATACACCCCCTATATTTCTCTTTCCATAACATGCAAATTAACAAAATCTAAATGTTCACCTGTGTCTTGTGATGGTGGTGGTGCAACAACAGGCGTGGTCCTTGCAGGAATTGCAGCATCTAGCTCATGAAGAAACAACAACAAATTGTACCACACCATGCTCTGAAGGAAAATAATCTGGGGTAGGAGAAGAGAAGCTTCATCCCTATACATAGCCTTCATGAGTGGAATTCCAAGGATCAAAGTGTTAGGAAGTGTTGACAATGAGAGACCAGTTATGATCCACTTCAAACCCCCCCTGCCCCTGATCTTAATGATTGCTGTGAAGACTAGAAATGCAAGCAATTTCTGAACAAAGTCTGCATACATGAGTTTGAGGCTCATTTTGTAAATGTTGTTGGAAGAAATGACTTGGAATGACAAAATTGGGACTGAGAAATTGGCCACAAATTTGTTTATGCCTGAACATTGTTCTGGGGTGAAGAGCTTCCACCATTTCACGGAGATGTAGGCTAGGAACATGGTCACATATAATGGGACAGTGGCAGTCACCACATGATAGACATCGGCTAAGGAAATCATGATGCCTAACTAACTGTTGAAAGATTTAGGACATCTACAGCTTATAATATGCTATCCTACATGCTTTTTAGGCTACTTTGCTGATTTTTCAATTACTAGGATAGAATAATCTCACTAGGAGTAGCATAGAATAATCTATTTTACAAGATGCTTCTTCACAGTGACCTATCAGGCTTTTCTCTGTTCTCTCTATTCTTCTCCTAATGGCCCCTTGCTTTTTTGAGCCAAAACAATGAAATAAATAAGGCTTTTTTTGTACCCTAATTTATGCAAATTGATTTATTATTCGCTTATATATTATAGATTGAGTTTAATTTTTATGTACCATCAGTGCAAAAAAATTTATATTGTGAATCAATTAGAATTCATGGTAGGTATGACTTGTAAAGTAATTATGATAAAGTTAACAAACTTACCATATATGACAATTGTAATTAGATGATAATATAAAAACTATTTACATTATTAGTGCATCGATTAATGATTGTTTACTCTTATAGATTTTTGTCTACATTTTTTAGAAGAGTTTAAATGGTTATGCACTGTTAGTATAAAAAGTTTTACATTGTCAATCAGTCAGAAATCATCATTGATATAACTTTTAAAGTATTTATTATAAAAACCAACAAACTTACAATAAATGGTGATTTGTAATTGGATGACAGCGTAAAACTACTTTACATTATCAGTGCATGACCTGTTTTCTCTTTTTAGAATGAGATAATTTCTTCACGTACATGTCTTCCCCATTTTGCACTACATATCTTTAATATTTTTGTCTTCATTAATTAGTTACTCAATTAAATGAGATTTTTTTTTCTTAATTTTTTAATCAATACTTAAATTTCATCAATTGACATTTATTGTAGTTGGGTATTTGTAAATCACCAGAGAAAAACAATCTTCTATCAATTAAGCAATTTTTCAATTTTTTTTCAAAATTAAATGATTTAAAAAGCACGTATTTTTATATTTTAATTTAGATTTCTTTAGAAAAAATAATCTATCAATTAAATTAATCTTATCTTTAAGTTTTCCTAATTCATATTTTAATATTTTATTTATATTTAAAAATACTCATATAATTCATGAAATACTTGCTATTTGAAATTACTAATTTGGCTTTTTGCAATTTGTAATAAACAAATTCCATATACCCGAAACTGATAACTGCATATTTTCGATGCAGCATAAATTCTGTTTATGTACCTGCTGTATAGAGAATCCAATAGATTTTTTGGGGATATCATGATTTTATAATTATGCAATAAAAAAAGAATAATAATCAATAAATAAAAGTGAGCATTTATGTTCACACGAGCTAAAGAAGATAGATTCTGATTTTGATCTTGACATTTCTTTGGATTCATAGATTCTTTAGCGAAGGAGACCTACATATTTGTAAAATTTACAACTGCATGCTGAAACTTTTCCATTTAGATTAGAAAATCCTAGTTAGATTGGAAAATCGTGATAGCTTAATTTAGTTCATTTTTTTTTCATTGACAAGGATAAAAGTATTCATGTGCCCCATTTACCATTTATCTTCTATATATAAAGAAACTTTTCAATGCAGAGAAGAATATAGAAGTGAATTGCGAGTGAAGTAATGAAGGACTTGGTTAAGAACAATAATGTGAAGAAGAATAATTTCCTAATTTCGATGAAAAGTGCAAGAATAGGTCTTCCAGCAGGGAATTTGCTTTTCAGAATGAGATTTTTTTTCGCCACAAAAAGAGCCATCACCACTTTCTTTAGTTGTCCATATGTATGAGTGTGTGTTTGGATGATTAGCATTGGAAAATTGATTTTGAATAAAATTGATTTTGGTTAAAATTGATTTTGAAGTGATGTGATTTATGTTTGAATGTTTTTATTATAAAAGTAAGTTAATAGTAAAATTCAGTATAAATTTTTTGATCTAACACAAAAACTATTTAAAGTTGCTTCAACTCAAAATCAATTCTCAACCCATAATCAAGTCTTCAACATGAAACCAAATATGTAAAAATTTACTTAAAATTATATTAACTGGTATTTCAATGTAATTTTGGAAAATTTAATGTGAAACCAAACATGCACTGAGATTGCAAAACTCAAATCCATCAAAGGTAAATTATAGGTACTAATTAATTGTTGTTTTGTTAACAGCTTTTTCATAAGGATCCACAAATAATGAACAATGAAGGAAGTGTGAAGTATCGATATTGTGGGACTACACTTTTTGTTAAAATGTTGCCAATATAGATAGGTGAAAAGATTTCATTATTTTGCAATATTTTGTGAATGCTACTAAAACTGAAATATGTCATAGTGTTAGTGAAATATTATATAACTTTAACGATATATTTAAAAGTTTTTTTTTTCTCTTAACCCTAGCTAGTTCAGCAATTCTGTACCCCTTTCAATATGTTGCAACATTGTACATTCGTCAAAGGGCATAATCAGAGCAAAGAAAACTTATGGTCTACATAAAGTTCCCAACAGAATGCTTATAGGCTACACAAATCACAACTTAACTATTAATCCACAATTGCAGGCTTTAATGTTCCCAATAAAGTTTTATATTACTAATAAACTATTTCATTTAACAACTTTTGCGTTTTAAATTACAAAAGAAAATCTCAAAACAAAGAAAAAAAAGTAATTATGTAAGATAATAGGACGTATTGTTTAAACTAAGACAATTATAAGCATTTATACTTAGAATAGTATAACTTAAAATTTACACAACATACATACATGTGCATGTTAAAATGACAACTTCTGCATTTGAAAATCTTATTAAAGGTTGTACATATGGATATGTATCGTTTTGAAGGAAGAAGAATGGAATATGAGAAGTTGCCAATTTTCAGGTATCTTGACTGATAATCTGTGTTTCTGCTGGTTGAAGAAAAAGAGTGGTTAATTATATTAACCTCCTTGTGTGTCTAAGTTATATATAGTTTTTCTTTATGCGAAAATTATATATGTGTGTATAATTGAATAGCTATAAATTATACCAATTATTACACTATTTAGTAATTTTTATTAGATGTTTTTATTTTAAAATCTATTGTCGGTTTAAAAATTCTTATCATATATAAATTATATCTACAAAATTTTATACTAATCTAAAATTGTTTAATATTCCATTAATATAAATCAAAATTGATATAATATATACTTTTAAAATATAAAAAAATTCTTTAATTATACACTTATAGTTATTTAAATTTGATAAAAGTTAACATAAACAATTAAGATAATATATAATTATAATTCAATAATTAAATCGATAAACATCATATTTTGTCTATCTATCTATCTATATATATATATAGAGGAAGGATCCACTTACTCCAAGAGTAATTTTAAAAGAGTTACTTCCCATCCTCATCCTTTATTTTCTTTTAATCTAATGGTCAAAGATAAGTTATTCATTATAGCTATTAGATTAAAAGAAAATGAAAAATAAAGATGGAGAGTAACTCTTTTAAAGTTACTCTTAGAGTAAGTGGATCCTTCCTCACATATATATATATATATATATATATATTCTGCGTGGGAGGTTTTGACAATAAGTCTATAACCCTATCACTTAGACTATCAACGCTAAAATTAGTCTTTTCAAAGCGATTTAATTACCCACAACCTTGCTGTACATTCTTTAAATAAAGTCGTTTTTCTCGGCGATTCTGTATTAAAGAACTATGTTAATGCAAGTTTTTGTTTTCGTTTTTGGTTATTTTAAAAAAATTTCTTTTTGCATATGTATTTGGGCTTTGGGAGATTGATTCAAGCTCAAAATAACATTCCTTTCCCTATTTTAAAGTTTAAAAGTTAGGAACTTTAATTAATTTTTGCATCTTTTTTTTTTCTTTAAGAGATATATTTTAAGTTTGCACCTCATATCAGAACCTCTTTATAGCTCACATATATTCATTATAGGGGTCCTTCCTTAAGAAGAAAATTAGACATAATTTCCTTGAATTTTAGCTAAAGTATGAATAAGTTGTTTATTAGTTATTACAATTCGCCTCCTTGTTTTACTATCTAGTAAATTGATAAAAATAAAATTTACATGTTGGACTCTTATCACATGATGCTATTAAGTATTAACTATTACATAAGCATTTCAACTTCACATATTTTTTTGATTTAATTATTTTTTTAGTCGTAGTAATACATTTTTTTTATTCCCTATTAAAAATTATACTATTTTTTATCCCTGCAATTCCTTTTGTATATTTTTTAGACCCTGTCATTATCAATGAGACATTACATGTTGAGGTGGCGCACAAAGTTCCACCTCAGCTTACCATGTTTCACGTAGTGATTCTCACATTTACTAATGTCAGTTAATTAGTACACACATAATAAAAAAACCTAAATGAGGAAAAAGAAAAATGAGTTGTACTGCAAAGATTTAAAAATTGAGTTCTTATCTGTTAACGGGAAAACCTATGGAAGAACAACTTGATGAGTGAATGCAGGGAGAAAAAAGATATCTCAAGGAGCCAACAACTGCTTTCACCAAGATGAAGACTATGCTAATTGACGTTTGCATAAAAATGACATGTAAGAAGAGAACAATGTTTAAGGGCTGATTTGGAACATTTGAAGACTTTGGTGGAATCTAAATAATGTGTATTGTTACTATTTTCGACACTTAAAATGTTTTCCAATTGTTTTATCGAAAAAAAAAAATGTTTTCCAATTGGGGGACATGTAGGGACCATGGGATTCTACTTGCTTCATGGTTGATTTTTGCATTTATTTTTTTTCCAATTAGGGGTCATGTAGGGCCATGAGATTCTAAGTTCTTTGTGGTGGATTTTTTTTTTTTTAATTTTATCTTCTTCTTTTTTCAATTGGGGGTTGTATATATGGTGTAACATCTCTATTTTTGCCTATCAAATTATTTTGTATTTATTTTTGGAGAACTGGATGGAAATCTTAAATATTTGATCCCTACGGTTATGTTCATATTAGTGAGTAGTACTTAGTTTAGATTTTTAATAATTTTTGACAAACAGAGTCTGGAAAATGGTAAAATAACTATTTTGCCCCTAGAAAGATTGGATAATTAAGAAAATATATAAAAATAGTTAGAAGTGTCTAAAATCTATTTTTAGTCATTTATGTACTTAAAATAATTAATAATAATTTTAAAAAATTTTCGAGAATTTATTAAGACAGTTTTTGTGAAATGACCAAAATAATTTTGGTTGATTACGGGAGCAGACCAGAGACATTTTAACTTCAAATTATTTTAAAAATTTTATACTAGGTATATCTTAATTATGAAAATTTTATTTCGAAAGAAAAATAGTAAAAAATGTAACACTCTTATTTTAGTTTTTCAACTATTTTTCTAATATTTGACTATTTAATTCTAAAAAATTGAGTGAAAATTTCAAAATTCTGATCCTCACCATTATGCTTGGAATTTTAAGAGTTATCTAATTGTGATTTTTTATCAATTTTCCGTGTCGAAGCCCAAAAAAATTAGAAAATGACGATTTTGTCCCTATTTCTCAACATTAAGGGCTGACATGAGAAAAAGATTCAATTGACATTAAAATGTCAATTTGAGCTTGGAATCATGTCATACATATTAAAATATAATTTTTCAAATTTTCTAGAATTTCTGTGTAAAATGACCAAAATGCTTCTAGGTGTCTGATAAGCCAGTCAATATTGGTTTGACATTCAAAAATGGTGAAAATGGTAATTTAAATTTATTTATAGGTGAAATATTTAATTTTAGAATTTTCATAAAATTTTTGGTATTTATTGAATTAAAATGGATCTATTATGAATTTTTTTAGCTTAAAAATACAAAATAAATCGATAAAATTTGAAATAATTGATAAAAATTAAAAATATTATAAGTTTATTTTTGATGAAAAATAATGTATTCGTCCAATTTTACATTTAATTGTATTTTTTTATATTAAAAGTCAATTTTTTTAAGTTTAGACAATTTTATTGGTATCGATTAATTTACCTGTAGATAAAATTGATATCTAGAAACTAGACAACTAAGGGAGCACATCCCCAACCTAGGAATAGCTAATTCATCACTCTAAATTTGATATGTGTCCCTAAATTGATTAAAAATAAATCAAAAATAAGATTTATGACATAATGGTTTATGTCATCAAAGTGGACACCTAATCTCATTTTTTCTCTATAAATAGGCATGCCTTTGGACAAGATTTTCACCATTCTTCTCCTCCATAAGCTAGAGAGCTTTTCTCTCTAAAATTTTCTTTCTCTTTCTTATTTTGCTTAAATTTTACTGGTTTTCATTAACTAGTAAAATTCTCTTCTTAGGAGCTTTGCCAACAACTCCATCCTCTTCATCAACCAACTTAGAGGTAATGGGAAAAGTGGGGTTGGTTCTAAATTATTGTCACTTTACATTTTGGTAGGAATGGTTTTTCCCTAAACCCGTTTAGACATAATTTTAATTACTATTACCATTATATTATGTTTGATGCTAAACTTTAATTTTTATTAAGTTGTTACTCTACTCAAATTTAAATTATTAAATTATATTTGTTAAGTTGTTATTTTTCTCAAATTTAAATTATTAAATTACACTTGCTTAGGTGTTACTCTGCTCAAATTTAGAAAATTAAAATGTATTTATTTAGTTGTTATTCTGCCAAAATTTTAATAATTAAATTATAATTACTATGTTGTTATTCTGCTAAAATTTTATATGATTACTAAATTGTTATTCTGCTAAAATTTTATATGATTACTAAATTGTTATTCTGTTAAAATTTTGGTATTGTGCAATTTTTGCAAAATAAGGCAAAAATATTGATTTTATTGGTGCTCAAATTAAACGAGACCAGGAAAACCTCTATTTGAGAAGTTAGGAAGCAAGAAATTAGTAAGTAATACAAAGCAAGTGACATGTAGTGGCATGGTCATCCTGCTAGGGAAGCTATAGTTTGGTACACTGTAGGATGAAAGGCAGGGACCCATGGTTAGGTCTAGAGGGTATGGTATCAAGTAGTGAGCATCCTATTGGGCAAGTAGTACTCTTGAGTCAAGACAATCACTTAACTAACTTCATAACTCTGACAACTACTTAGCATCACCAGGATTGGTGAGAGTATACATCTATAAATGGATATCCTAAATTATTATTTGGTTCCTCAATGATGATGAGGACTATACCATGTGATGATGTTGAGAGAGGTATAAGTACTTTCAATTACTTCCTAGGTTTTGTTAAGAACTATTACCTACTAATGGAAAGTATGGATCCATACCGAGTCAAGGATAGTATAACATAGAATAAACTTTAGATTCCCCTTTTATTGCCAACTGTGTTTTATCCGTATTTTATGATAGAATTCCTACCATACATGTAAAAGTGATTTTAGAACAAATTACCTCACTCTATTATTTTTCTTTTTATGCATGATTGATCATGGTTAATGAAGACCCAGCTGTTGATAAGGACCTATAGGGATAGTCTGATAGTTTGTTATTTTATAGGATAAGGTAGATGGACATTGCTCTGACTAGGATCTTTTTTATGTACTGGAAATAAGTAGTAACTATTTTAATGTATATTTTGATCTTCTTGTATTTTAATAATTTTTTTGATTATGAAATCATGATGTACAATTCCACGATGAATACATAGATTTTAATTTTTTTTACTACCATTTTCAAATTTTGTTAAATTTATAAATTTTCTATTATTGAAAGTGGAGAAACATTTTACTTGCATTTTTAAATAAGTAAATAAGTATGAATTATGTTCAATGTGAATGGGCGTCACATATAGACCACAATAGTTCATTTTGTTTGCAATTGTTTGTATACAATTCATTACAATTGTTGGTTTACGCAATTCAAAGTTTATTATCATATTTGTTGGAATAACTTTTTCTCTTAAAATTCATCAAAAGGGTGTCATTTTATGAGACCCCACATTGTAGTATAAATGTGGACAAGTCCACGTGATTTATGGTGTAAAAAGGAACATATACCGTCCACATGACAAATGGTCCTATTTCAAAGCCTTATGAGTACTAAATGAGGTTTTAGGATAATGTGATTAGCTAAAGTTAAGGTGAAAAAAGGAACTCTAGTTTTGAGCATGGTTAAATGAGATTTTGATGGATACACGTGCAATTATAATGGGCAACTATGCAATGACTAACAATTGTGAACTAGACCTTTATGTAAAGCATGAAAGGGATAGTGGGGACAATTTATGAGGGAAGAAGTGTGTGATAGAAAGTGTAAATGGGATGTGGAACATGAGGAAAACATTGAATATAATATGCTTGATAGTAGTGGTCGATGATGACAATGTAGAAATTGTTTACTTTGATGACATTGAGGAAAAGAGGTGAATAAGGGCTAATGATATAGTTGAAGTACTATGGTTCTTTATCCTTGAGGCAATTGTTGTGGTAGCATATGTATCAACCAAACTATAGAATACCTTGGGAGTAACCATAGAAAAAACATATACCTGCATAGATCAAAAGCGGGGTTGGTAAGGGTCAAAGTAGTGGAGCTCGATACCAATCAAAATGTGAGATCCTTTATCCCATGCAATGTTTATGTGCTGCATCACATTAGTGAGCATTGTGAAAGTAAGGAGTTAATAAGTGGAGAATGTTGACTCAGAAAAGGTCAAGTAAGAAAAATACAAGAAGGATATTTCCAAAAATTTTAGTTCAAATTAGGCAGAGTTTAAGTCCCTTAAAGAGTTCAAGGAAGCGCTTCTTGAGCATTTAATTTTTAATGGAAGACAAATTAAATTTGTGAAGAATGAGGGGAATAAAAGTAAAAGTCAAATGCAAACCCAATTTATGACTTTTTTGCTTTTGTGAGTAAAGGTGGAAAAAGGCATACTTATAGAATGAAGATAATGAACCCTAAATATACTTGTGGAACAGTCTTCAATATTCAATAATAAGAATGTTGGGTCCAAGTGGGTGACAGGATTGTTGGTTGATAAGTTCAAAACAAACAAAGACATAAGGTTGATTGACATCATTGGCAACATAAGAACTACCTATTCCACTAGAATTACATTGTCAAAGGCTTGGAAAGCAAGGAAAATTGCCACATGATAATGTCAAACTAACAAATTTTAAAACCTACTTTTTCAGAAAAATGATATGACTTAAATACACTTTTGGCCATTTATCTTTTTAAGAAAATTCATTTTGATCCTTTATCTTTTAAAAGCGTCAATTTGGTCTTTTATCTTTTTAAAATGCTCCATTTTGGTCCTTTTCATCAGCAACATTAACTTTGATAACAAAAAATTTAGATTTTAAAAAAAATAGCGATTAAAAATCGAATAAAACATTATCTCTTTTTCTTTGTCTTTCCTCTTCCTCCCTTCCCTTTCTTTGTCTTTCCTCTTCCTCTATTCTCTCTCTTTGTCTTCCTTCGTCCTCTCTTCCCTCTCTTCGTCTTCCCTCCATTCCTAAATCCTTCACTAATAAGTCATTCCTCTCACGGTGGTCGCACTTGGTGGCAATTTCACAATTGGTTTCGTTGTTGGCTCAATGGTGGTGGAAGGATGTGATTTATGTAGCAAACACTGTGATTTGTTCTTATTTTTTATTTGCAAAATTGATTTTGTGATTGATTTTGGGGTTGAATTTGTTAAATTGATTTTAGGCGTTTTCATTTTCGAGATTGATTTGTCAAAAAAAAGGGGGAAGACGAAAAAAAAGAACAAGAACATAAGTTTTAAAATAATTAATTTTAACATAGTGGGGGTTTTTAACCGCCACTATGTTAATTTTATTTATTAAATTTTAAAAACGTACAACCAATACTCATAAAATTTTCTCAATATAAGCGTCCTCAATCAATTTTTCAAAAGGTTGCTCTAATTATGAGCAATGAAATTTGTAGAAATTTAGGATTCTTAAGGGTTCTGCAAATAGTGGTGGTTTTAACTGCCACTATGTTTAAAATTAATTATTTTAAACATAAAACACCAACGGCGTTAGTTTTAACCTAACGGAAGAACCAAAATGAAGCATTTTAAAAAGATAAAGAACCAAATTGATGCTTTTAAAAGATGAAGGACCAAAATATTTTTTCTTAAAGAGATAAAGGGCCAAAAGTGTATTTAAGCCAAAACAATATAGTAAAGTAGGAAGTAAGGTTGAATCCATGGGGACTGGTAAAGATTTGCTTCTTTTATTAAATTAAACAAAAACAAGAATTAAAAACAATGATTAAAACAAGAATAGATGGAAATTCAATAATAAAAAGTTCTATCCCAAGGTATAATCTCCTATTTAGTTTTTTAGGATGATTATCCTTCAAATATGCATTTTTTTTCTTTTTAGATAAATTGGTTCTAGCAATTAAGAAGCATAAGCTCTAATATTCAATCCCTCCTTATGTTTACAATAATCAAGATAAAATCATGAGTAAATTACACTTACTTTTGTTACTCCTACACTAACTCTCTTAATTGTTTGCAAAACATTACATTAACACCCCTATACATTACAGTAACCCATTTTAATTGTTTGAAAAATATTACATGATGTCCTCCATAAGGGTGGTTGCTATAGACGTTAAAAAAGTAAGGGATTGTGTGCAATCTTATGAAACCTTAGGAAAAGTTAGTGTAATTTACTCTAGAATCGTTTACTACTTCCCTTATTAATAAACAACCCTAAACAAGATTTTAGGATTTAGCCTACTAATAATGTGAAACTCTAGAGGGACCTAATTCTAGTTAATAAATGCTCAAGCTTGATTTATTTAAATTGAGTTATATTTCTACACAATAAAGATCATTATTTATCCCTAATTATTAAAACTAATATACAAATCTATAACCCTAATTATTTTTACATAATTTCATAAATTGTGCAAATGACCCTTCTGCTCAACCCATAAAACGATGTTTATTATTAATAATAGTGAAAATATAAATACCTAAAAATGAAAAAGAGATGAAGAATATTAAGATCTCACAACCATAGAAAACTATGCTTTGATTAATCTTAAACTTGAAAGCTTTAGCTACGAGCTACGAAAATATAAAGAAAAGAAAAGAAAACTTAAAAAGAGAGAAATCTGACCTAGCCATCATGGTGAGGCTTCAAAGCGACAAAAGTTTTTCCTAATGTTTCTAAACTCTATTTATAATTAGGGTTTATAAATTGGGCCTAATATAAAATAGAACTAAGAAGGTCTTTAATTAAAGGCCAAAATTCAAAATAAAATCAGAATGTTCCTAACTAAGTCCCAAAGGTAAAATAAAAAATAAAGTAAAATATGCTAAGTTATTTTCTTAATGTTCCATAATTGTTACACACTCCATAGGAAGATGCAATGATTTTTATCTTTTTATTTTCTTCCTCCTCTTAATCCCAATTGGTTTCATCTTCTCTAACAATTGAAATTTCTTCTTCCTACATAGAAAATAATAAAATGAATTAAAAAGATAATAAAATATGTAATTTTCTAAGAAAATGTGTCTAAATATCTTAGAAATATGTAAGGAAAGAGAAATAAATTATAAATAAAATGCAATACATGACCACAGAATTTGTTGAAGGGGATGCAAGTAAGCAATATTCATTACAATGGTCCTATGCAATAGAGTTAAGAAATGCAAATTATGTTTCCAAATTTGGCAATTTTTATGTGTTAGGAGGGCTATAAGGCAATATTTAAGAAGGCCTATAAACTATTTATAGGAGTGGATGATTGTCATTTAAAGATAAAATATGGTGGGAAATTGTTAATAGCAATGAGTAAAGATCCAAATGACCAATACTTTTTACTTGCTTTTGATGTAGCAAAAATTGAGATCAAAGAAAGTTGGTGGTGGTTTCTACATTTTCTATCGGAAGACATAGGAAACATTACAATTTGCAAAAAACATATAGGTTTTCATTAGTGACCAACAAAAGGTAATTGATTTAAAATTAAGTTGTGGGTAATTTTTACCACATTAGTAATCTTGTCCTAACTTGAATGCCTTTACTTGTAAAGTTTAATTCCAACTTTTGCGGAGTTTCCAAAGGAAGTGGAGCATAGGTTTTTGCATTAAGCACCTATACATTAATAATTTTAAAAAGTTTGGTAGAGGTACACATCTCAAAAACCTCGTGATGGATGTTGCAAAGGTCGTCTATTTAGAAGCATGGGACCAAAAAAATGTAGTAAATAAAGTATTTTGATGCAAAGGCATTTGAGTGGTTGTTAGTTATTTCAAAGGTATCATGGTCCAAACATGCTTTCTCATACTATCTTAGTTGTGATGTATTAATGAACAACATGAATGAGGCTTTTCACAATACAATCCTTTTAGCTATGGATAAACCCATAATAAGTATGTATGAGTAAATTAGGACATACTTAATGGATAGAATTTCTAGTGTATAAGAGAAACTAAATAAGTATAAAGGGGGCTAATCTCAAGCCTGGGAGAAGACTCAGCAAGGAAATTGAACACTGTGGAATTTGGATTCCAACCTAGGTAGGACAACTGAGATTTAAAGTGACTTATAGTCAGTTAATTAAAAAGTTTATTGTTGATTTAAATAAACATTTATGCTCATGTAATTTTTGGAGTTTAGTTGGCATACCTTGTAAACATATAATTGTTATCGTTATCCATAAATGAGATAACTTAGACATATATGTTTTTAGATTTTATAGGATAAAGTCAGATGAGTTATAATATGGAAAAAAATATCTCTCGTTTTTTCTGTCAAAGACTAGAATACATAGCCCAAAACTAACTTTCAAGAAAAATTTTCCTTATTTATAAAAAGGTCTATGAATACCAAAAAAGCTAAGGAGAAGAAAGTTGGATGAGGATCCCAACCCTACCAAGCAAAGAAGGTCAACCACATCATACATGCTCTAAATGTCACCAAGGTGGACACAATAGCAGATGCCCATTCCCCACTAACCTTCTAAAGATGTTGGAAATTCTAAAATTTCTGTGGATGATGGTGGCAGTTTATTTTTGCAAATGTAAGTTAATTTATTAGTGATGGTAGCCATTAATCTATTGGGGATGATGCTAGCAAATTAGCTACTACAAATGTGCTACAATTTGCAACCAATATGACAAAGGTAAATCAAGCTAAAACTTGAAATGTGCTATAATTTGCATCTATTGTGACATTGTGTACAACTTGAAAACTTAGCATTGTTCAATTGTTTAAAACCAAAAAAGCTAAGACATTAATATTTGATTTAGGTGGCAAAAATATTGTCTTAACAAGTCAAAAACCACCATTAAATAAGAACCAACATTCATTTGATCATTACATAAGTTGATACAAATAATTACAACACCCTATATACAAAACAACCTCTACCCCTTAATACAACAAAAACTTCCAAATTTAAAGCCCCAAAATTTGAAGAACTCATGACATGACAAACCAAATCATTCATTTGCCATAATAGTAAATAATACAATAGTAACTGTCATGACAAAATAACAAAACATGTTAATATTTTTTCTTGTTTCTTTCACCAACCAAATTACTCTATACCTTCACAACATTCTTCAACTCTTCAAATCGTTGTAACTTCATTAACACTTCTTCATTAACCCATAAAAAAAATTACAAGTGTAATTTTTTATCAATCATAGAAAAAATGATAACAATTAGAACAATAACTATATATATAAAAAAAAACTAACAATTTTATCCTTTCTGCCATTTCTTAGTGGTTCAAAACCCCGAGTACAAAAAAACTTACATTCTAGTTTAGGTATCTCCAAAAGACTTTCACTTAGTACTTTGAATTATTTGCAATATGAGAATCGCCTCATCTCCACAATGACATAAAAATCTATGTGAGGTAAAGGATGAAGATGATGAGTTCTAATAACATTTTCTCTTCTTAGTAATGGACCAGTTCCATTTCAAGGCTGCCATTTAGCCAAGTGTTTAAGCTAGGGCACACAACCTCTTATGGATAAAGGAGATAACTACGTGACATTCACTCAAGTCGCTTACCTATTAGAAACATATGACATGTGTAGAGAGCTGGTGTCACTATGTGATACATGGCAAGCTAAGGTAGAATTTTACAAACCACCTCAACACATAATGTCTAATTGGTAATGATGGAGACTAAAAATACAAAAAAAAAATAATTATAGGGATCAAAATTGGCAATAATTTTTTATAAGGACTAAAAACTAAGAAAAACTATATTACAATTTAAGTTATTGGCATAAAGTTTTGATCTCAAATGAAGTTTATTGAAAAATATATTATAAATATATAAGGAAAAATTAGTAATTGGCATAAAGTCTTGAAAACTACTTGATCTCATATGAATTTTATTGCATAGCTTTTAGCTTCGATTTAAGCTCAAATTGTACTAATTTTTTGTTTATATAAGTATTTTAACTGTAAAATTTAAGAATGTTGAACTCTATTAAGTTTATTACTATTTATGGAGAAATGAAATGAGAAGAATTTTAAAAATGTTAAGATATATAAGTGAATTTTAACTTTATATTAAAAACTTGATTCATTTTATTTTCTTCTTTTGCAAGTGCTTATTAAAACTTCATTGAATATGAACCTTAGTCTACATTATTTTTTTCCTGCACCAAGTCTTAGATCATTTTCATTTAAAAGAATAATTAGTTTATAAAGTCAAGTACCTTTTGGATACAACTTCTTACACCCAAATCAATTGCCCAATTCATCATATATATGTTAGTTGGGCCAATTCCCTTGCCCTATATTTGCACTCTCCTTTTTTATCTTCACACCCACTCTGAATTTTTTTTTAAAAAAAATCCTTTCTTGAAAACTAATTTTTGAAACATATATTTGAAAATTTGTAAATTTTCAAAAAATTAATTGTCAAAATTTAGTTTTACAATATTTTGAAAACTAAATTCTAAAATGTTATGAGATTAATTACATTTCATAATTTTGTTTCCATAATAGGTAACATTTAAGAACATTTCATAACTTAGTTTTTGGGATGTGATAAAATTGAAACAATTACAAAAACTAAATTCTAGGATTGGTTTAAATTAAATATTTGCTTTCAAGTATTATATAATTAATTTTTTTGTTACCAATTTAAATAGCTTGATAAATAAAATCGGAGAGTCAAATATTAGTGAATTAAAAAAAAAAGAATGGCATAGTAATATAATATATAATATGAAATACAAAATGGCTCAAATATAAGTCAAATACAAATGAAGTACTAATAAAATACAAGTCATCTATGGGTCTTTCTCCTCTTCTCATACGTATAACCCGTCTTAGTGTCAGCCAACTGTTAACCCATTGGCAAGCGTATCAATCGTACAAGTAGACAGTAATGAATATGAGTATCGTTTCCCAAAGGACTTGTTTAATACTAGGTGTTTACGCAATTTGTTGTAAAAAGGCAGGTATTCAAGAGAAAATTAAAGATTTTGTTTGATTAGAAATTTTAGCAAGCACGTGGAATGCAGAAGTAAAGATTAATAACAACAATTAAAAATGTTGGGGTTTAACTGTACTAAACATCCTTTTATGCAAACAAAGGTCATTTATTGAGTCCATGATTCATTCATTACCAAAAACCATACAAGTATCTAATCCCTAATCCCTTAGCAGAATATATCTAAGTCAATTAGTTAAACTACCAATTCCTTGATGAGCTTAGCCTACTAACTTGTTTTAAGAACAAATGTTAAGAAATGTGTGTTCCATTCCTAGATACATGATTAATTAAGTGTTTACTCCAGATATGTGTAATAAACTTGATTTCCAACAAATCCAAACACTAAAAATCATATTATGGGAGATCAAGCAACAACAAGCATTAAGAGCAGAAGAGAAACACAAATGAATAAAACATAAACTTTTAATAAATAACTTAAGGAGTATACATGAAAGTAGGTGTAGTTATATCAAACCCCAACTAGGGTAAATCTAACTATTCATCATGCAGAGGAGCAGCCAAAAGGAGATGAGAAAGATAGATTGAAGGTCCATCGAGTGCTTTCCAGCTAGATCCATGGCTTCCAAGTGGCAGGAGAATGACGAGCTTGTTGCCCCCGAAAGAGAGAGAGAGAGAGAGAGAGAGAATGTTTTTCACAAAAAAATCCACTAGTGCCCTAATGCTATTTCGCGAGTTCATTAAATGAGCTGGCTTATTTCGTTGAGCAAAGGTAACTCTCACGTATCAAATTCCCAAGTTTTGTGACTCTAGGGCATCTATTTTTCTCAGCGAGCAATGGTTTCTGTAACATCCCGAGCGCTAACAAGGATGAAAGTGATTGCGGTACAAAAGAGACAAGGCACAGACAAGGAGTAGCCCTTGGCAGGCTTCCGGAGGGAAGGACACATGAATGAATAGAATACACACCAGAATTAGAAGGATCCAAAGGTTGTGTAGGTATGGGATTGTACAGTTGAAGATAGCTTAAAGGAATTAATAAGTGCTACCTATAGCAACAAGATGCATATACTTTTCGTTAGCCTATCACTTAATAACTCCAGAGTTAAGTGTTCTTGACTTGGAGCAATTTTGAGATGGGTGACCTTCTAGAAAGTTTATCAGGAATCGTATGAGTAAGGACAAAGCACACTGAAAAGTCTTGTATTTGGTTTGTGGGAACAGTCTTCGATCCTGAAAGCGACCAGGCATTATAAAGTGGTATCAGAGCAAGGCCTCTCTCCCAATACAATGTGGTTCGAGGACAAACTATGCAGAAGCTGGTGGGCATTTAGCATCTCGGGCGCTAACTAGGACGGGAGTGATCACCGGTGCAAAAGAGATAAGGCACGGACAAGGAGTGGCTCTTGCTAAGCTTTCGGAGGGATGGGCACATGAATGAATCGAATACACACCAGAATGAGAGGGATCCAAAGGTTGTGCAGGTATAAGACTGTACAGTTGAAGATAGTTTAAAGGAATTAATAAGTGTTACCTATACCAACAAGATGCATCTACTTTTTGGTAGCCTATCATTTAAGAACTCCACAATTAAGCATGCTTGGCTTGGAGTAATTTTGGGATGGGTGACTTTCTGGAAAGTTTCTCAAAAAGCGTGTGAGTGAGCATAGAGCATAAAGCATGCTGAAAAGTCTTGTGTTGGTTTGTGGGGATAGTCTTCGATCCTGAAAGCGATCAGGCGTTATAAAGATAAGTGCTACCTATACCAACAAGATGTATCTACTTTTCAGTAGCCTATCACTTAAGAACTTCACAGTTAAGCGTACTTGACTTGGAGCAATTTTGGGATGGGTGACTGATAAATCTACATTTTATGTAGATTTATAGAGCAAGTTCACATGATTTTTGCATTAGCTCATAGAAAGCTGTGAGAAAATAGACCATTAATGAAGGATTTCATGTTATGTGCGTTTCTAGGCTTTTTATTTAAAATTACATGAATTGCCTTAATTTCGTTGAATTTTATGAAGGAAGTTAGTTGAGTAGAGAAAGGAAATATAGTCCACAGGCACAAAGAAGTATTATACTTATCAAAGTGAACTTTAAAGAAGCAAGAACCAAGGTGAGAAGCCTATAAGCACAAGAACGGGCCAAAAAGGAAACTTGAAATGCAAAACGAAGTGCACAAGAACGGGCCAAAAAGGAAACTTGAAATGCAAAACGGAGTGCACAAGGCTGTAACCGCCCGACGGACATTGCTCTGGAGGTATCTCGCCCAGCGTGTTGTGCATCTCTCCCGGCGCCAAAACACAGCGGATTCTTTTCGAAAAACCGCCCAGCGGGTTTCCAACTTGGTTGGGCGGATCCAAGGTCCAACTTTTAATTTTATTTTAATCTTTAATGGGCCTAGATTGTGCGAAATGGACCGGGTTAAGCCCTTATTCCAAACTTCTGAAATTGTATTACAAATAGTAAGGAAGATCTTTTACTTTATCTCTATTCTTTCCTCAATTCTTCTTTTTTTGGTCTTTGGCTTTTGGAGAAAGATTCTTGAAAGGCAATAGGATACTCAGAGTCAGAAACTGGAGAAAAACCATTTCTTGTAAAAGATTTCTTCTTCTTCTCCCTTTGATGTATTCCTTTAAAATTATGATATCTCTTCTTGCCATGAGTAGTTAAATTTCTTGTTAGGGTTGTGGTGTACTCAGTGTTTGGAACCCCTAAATGTTTAATTTTAATTGAATTCTTGTTTTTATTCAATCGATTAGATTGCTCTACTGTTTTTATTTTTTTACTTGGAATTGATCATCTCTTGTATGCTTCAAATCGAATAATTGAATGGCGGTCGTACCATAATTAATTGGTAGATGTGTAGGGTAATCAAATTAGGTTTTGTCGTATAATCAACCTTCATTCCTAATTTCCAATTGGATTAAATAATTAATTTAATCCCCCCTTTTATTCCTCATGCCTTCCTAGGGTTTTAATATCTCACATGATCAACTGGGAAATTAACTTATAAAGGACTATTGCAATTTATGACCAATAATTAACAATAAAATTTGTAGGGAAATATTGGTAATTATTGGTAATTGACGAGTAGTAAAAGGTTCAATTAGAATTATATGTGAAGGAGCTTAAGAGCACGAAGGAAACCACAACCCTAAGCCTATTTTCCTCTGAAATTTTCTCTACATGCCATTGTTTGTTTTACAATTCCTATTTCACATTTATCATTATTGAATCAACCCACTACCTATTTAATTTCACCTAAACAATATAAAATCTCTGAAAACTGGTAATTGCCACTTAGTCCTTTGGGTTCGACATCGGGACTCGCGTCCTTTTGTTACTACTGTGACAAGGGTATGTTTGCCCTTGAGCGTATTTTTAGCGCATCAAGTTTCTGGCGTCGTTGCCGAGGACTAATTGTGCGATAATAGAAAAAGAGATTCTCAATGATTTAGGTATTTTACTCTTTTTTTAATAATTTCCTTTTAATTTTTTCAATTTTCTTTATTTTATTTTTTTTCATCATTCTCTATTCCGCAAGATTTCTCTAGTTTTGTTTTTCTGTTGTTTATGCTAACCGGCTCTAAAAGGCCTGTCTTACAGTTTGATTCCGATATTGAAAAGACAGCTCGCGGGTTAAGGAAGGAACAAAGGACAAAAGGCACTATGGCAGAGCAACCACGGAAGACCTTGCAAGACTATTTTGCTCCTACCATTGGGGTGGCTGACAGCATCTGTTGTCCCACAATAGAGGCAAATAATTTTGAGCTCAAGCCTGCACTTCTCACCATGGTGTAGAATTCTGGACAGTTTGGGAGCTTGCCTACTGAAGACCCCCTTGGCCACCTGAAGAAGTTTCTCAAAATCATCGACACCATGAAGTATAATGGTGTCGCTCAAGATGCCATTAGGATGGGGATGTTCCCGTTCTCTTTGACGGACAGGGCATTGGCCTGGCTATCTTCATTGCCAGATTGGTCCATTACCACTTGAGACCAATGCACCAACAAGTTCCTCAAGAAGTATTTTCCTCCAGCCAAGTTCAACAAGCTGCAAAAAGACATTATGAATTTTGTCCAATTCAAACAAAAGTCCTTGTTTGAGGCTTGGGGAGGTTCCAAGATTTACTTAGGCAATGCCTACACCATGGCTTCCCAACGAGGTAGCTAATTCATATCTTCTATAGTGGGATCTCCACTCAAAATAGGACTAGCATTGATGCAGCTTGTGGACGAACCATTTTGAAAAAGTCACCTGATGAGGCCTTTGCTATCATTGAAGATATGGCCTCCAACGATTACCATGCTTCCACTGGAGACAAGCACATTCTGAAGAGACCTGTGGGTGCTTATCAAGTTGAGTTCAGCACATCTGTAAATCACAAACTTGATACTATCACTAAGCAGCTAGAGATACTTATGCAGGCAAAAACTCGTCTCCTATCCCCACCACCTCCCTCTCTCGTATGTGATCAGTGTCGAATAATTGGGCATAAAGGAAAGGACTACCAAATGAGCAATTTCTTTGCTAAAGTTGTTGAGGAAGCCAATTACATAGGCAATTCAAGTAGGAACCAAGGAGAGCCTTACTTTTCCACCTACAACTTAACATGGAAGGACCACCCTAACCTTTCATGAGGTGGACAACAAAAGGTGCAGAATCAGAATGTCTTTAGACCCCCACACATGCAGAACCAGGGTCGAACACAAGAGGAGAAGAGGCCTAGCTTGCAAGATACTATGGTGCAATATATGGCCAAGACTGATGATCGGTTCAAGTCCTTGGAGACACAGATAGCAAACTTGACTAATTTGTTATCTCAGAGAGCTCAAGGTTCTTTACCCACTCAAATTGGGCCTAACCAAAGGGAAGATGTAAAGGCCATTACTCTTAGGAGTGGGAAAGAATTGGAGGGGCCAATCAAAAAGGAGAAGCAAGCACCACCACAAAAAGAAGATGAGGCTTTCATTAAGGAGAGTCTTGCTGAACAAGGAGAAAAAGGCACTGTGGTTTTTGAGTCAACAAAGGTAAGTGCTCCCTTTCCCCAAAGATTGAGAGATGAGCAAAGAGATAAACAGTTTTCTAAATTTTGAGAAATTTTCAAGAAACTGTACATAAACATTCCTTTTGTGGAGGCAATAGCTCAGATGCCTAAATATGCCAAATTTTTGAAAGAAATTATTTCAAACAAAAAAAGATTAGAAGGCTTCGAGCTAGTGAAACTCAATGAGGAATGTTTAGCTGTGGTATTCAAAAAGTTGCCCCCTAAGCTTAAGGACCTAGGGAGTTTCACAATTCCCTGCACTATAGGTAATTCGTCTTTTGAGATAGCACTATGTGACTTGGGTGCTAGTATTAATCTGATGCCCTTCTTTGTTTTTAAGAAGTTAGGGATGCAAGAGCCCCAGCCTACTAACATATCTCTTCAATTGGTTGACAGGTCTATAGCTCACCCTGAAGGAATAGTGGAAGATGTGTTAATCAAGGTTGGCAAGTTCATTTTCCCAGCCAACTTTGTGGTGCTGGATATGGAAAAGGATGAGGACGTCCCAATCATATTAGGATGATCTTTCCTCAATACAAGAGATGCTTTGATAGAAGTCTGGCAGGGGAAGTTGACCTTTAGACTTGATGATGAAGAGGTAGTTTTTAAAGTCTTGGACTCCTTGAAGAAGCCCTCCTCTTTTACTTCCTGCAATTTTGTACAGGCTGAAGATATGATAAAGGCTTCAAAACGTTTAGGACTTGCTACAAGCCAAACATATCAACCTCCTTGAAAATTAAACCCTAGTGGATTCCGTCAAGCTCGCGACGTTAAACAAGCGCTTCTAAGAGGCAACCTATGTCAGTTATCTCATTTTATTTTCTTCCATTTTATTTATTTTTTTCAGTTTTTTTATTGGTACTTTTCACTTGATTTGGTTGTTTAAGTACTTTTAGGGCATGTTCCAAAGATTTGTAACAGCCGCAACAACATTTTGGACTTCTATCCCACCGGAGATGATGCTGATGGTAGTTATTGAGGCAGTTACTGATGGTTGTCTCTAGTTGTAAGGATTGGGTTGTACTTCAGACAAGTCTCTCTTTCTCTTTTTACTTTCTTATTGTTTGTCATGTATGTTGGTCTATTGTACTGAACCATTATCCAGGTGCTGATGTCATGACTATATGATGTCTTTGCTTCATCTCTATTTTAGCATCATTATTGATTGTTGCCTACCACTATGTGCTTTGTAAATTTAAGTTGTCACTCCACTTTGTATGTCACTCATAATTTGATACACATGATCCTTCAGAGTATTGCCTGTTAACACTTGCTAGTCTTGAATTTGTCTGTGCTTTGTGGTTTATTTACTCTCATCCCTGTGTGAGAATTGGGCCTAAACAGATTTTTTTATTCCGTGTATTTTCTTCTTTACATGTTATTTGCTTCAAAACTTGACTTGATTCTTATTTTTGTTACTTGACTTGTTCACACACATATGATAAAGGCATATTTCTTTTTGCTGAGCCAAGGCCAAATATTAGCCACCATATTTAATTATCCTTTGCTAGCCCCCTTGAGCCTAATTCCATCTATTCTTTGAATTATCTCATTATAAGCCTAAAAGTGAGAAACAATTTTGTCCCTCTTGATTGGAATTAAGGGATATGCTCTTACATGATATTTGTGACTGGATTCTAAGTTTAGGGTTGCTTGAGGACAAACAATAGCTTAAGTTTGGAGTGAAGGTATAATAACATTCAACTTTTTCTATCTACATATATGTATAAGCAAAAAAAAAAAAAACGAAAAGTTAAAAAAAGAAATATAACTTTTCTTTACATTTACGTTTTTTGTTACTTTAAACAAATGGGGATGAAAAGTTGGCAAGCAAAAAAATATTAATGCAAAGGGATGAACAGTAATGATGAAATGAGTGAGATTATGCTTGTGGCAGTCCCTTAATTTCAATAGCTTAGCCTAGTTCCAAACATTCCTACCCATTGGTGACCTTAGCCCCATTACAACTTGGAAAGACCTCTTAAGTGTGTGCACTTGTTTTGTAATATTAATTTTAGACTCTTGTCAAGCATATGGTAGGAATAACATGTGATGATGTTGAGTGTAAATAGAACCCAAATATTGGTGAGTTGAGTCAAAACAATTAATCTTGAGGAGAGTAAAGCAGGTAGAGAGTGCAGGCATGAGATTTACTATCTTGTGTTAACTTGTTTTATTCTTGGAGGGATTGTGACTCTTAAGACTGAGTTGGCTAAATATATATGTGAGACTATTTTGAAAGAAATGGCAACTGTTAATTGTGATTGATTGAAAATGTATTTGAATTAAGGCTGAAGGATATGCTCCGACCCCTTTTGTGCAAATTATTTCTTGCTTGAGGACAAGAAAAATCTTAAGTTTGGGTTTGACCTCTTGGGAAGTTTCCCAGGAAGCGTGTGAGTGAAGACAAAGCACGTTGAAAAGTTGTGTTGGTTTATGGGGACAATCATTGATCCTGAAAGCAGTCAGACATTACAAAGTGGTATTAGAGCAAGGCCTCTCCCAGTACCGTGTGGTTCGAACACGAACCAAGAAGAAGCTAGTGGGCATGTAACATCTCGAGCACTAACGAGGGCGGGGAATGATCGTCGGTGCAAAAGAGATAAGGCACGAATAAGGAGCGGCTCCTGGTAGGCTTCCAGCGAGAGGGGCACAAGAATGAATCGAATACACACTAGAATGAGAGGGATCCAGAGGCTGTGTAGGTATGGATGATATAGTTGAAGATAGCTTAAAGAAATTAATAAGTGTTACCTATACTAACAAGATGCATCTACTTTTCGATAGCCTATTACTTAAGAACTCCACAGTTAAGCGTGCTTGACTTAGAGCAATTATGGAATGGGTGACCTCTTGGGAAGTTTTCCAGGAAGCATGTGAGTGAGGACAAAGCACGTTGAAAAGCCTTGTGTTAGTTTGCAGGGATAGTCACTGATCCTAAAAGCAACCAAGCCTTACAAAGTGGTATCAGAGCAGGGCCTCTTTTTCAGTACGGTGTGATTCGAGGATAAAAAATAAGAAAGCTGGTGGGCATGTAACATCCCAGGCGTTGACGAGGGTGGAGAGTGATCGCCGGTGCAAAAGAGATAAAGCATGGACAAGGAGCAACTCCTGGCAGGCTTCCAGCGGTAAGGACACATGGATGAATCGAATACACACCAGAATGAGAGGGATCCAGAGGCTGTACAAGTATGAGACTGTACAGTTGAGGATAGCTTAAAGGAATTAATAAGTACTACCGATACCAACAAGATGCATCTACTTTTCATTAGCCTATCACTTAAGAACTCTATATTTAAATGTGCTTAGCTTGGAACAATTTTGGGATGGTGACCTTCTAGGAAGTTTCTCAAGAAGCGTGTGAGTGAGGATAAAGCACGTTAAAAAGTCTTGTGTTGGTTTGTGGGGACAGTCTTCGATCTTAAAAGTGGCCAAGCGTTACACTTTCGCTAAGCAAATTCATCACCTACAGATTCTCCCTCCCTCTGGAATTCATAATTTCGTTGAGCGAAAGTCATGTCCGCTCAGCAACCTCTTCTAGGTGTACACTCCTTCCCTCTGGAACTCATAATTTTGCTGAGCAAAAGTCATGTTCACTCAGTGGCCTCTTCTAGGTGCACACTCTTTCGGTAGCTCCAATCATATTCCTTCAAATCCTACAAAAAAAAAGATGAGATCAATAGTCGAGTGTTCAAAAATTCAAGTCATCCACTTACTGACCTACTCTGTTTACATTTAGTTAAAACTAAGGTCAATTAAAGTCTTAATAAGGGTGAAAGAATTTCCAATGTATAAATACACACCTAAAAGTATGTAAAAATGCCATCAATGACCATCCTTAGTTCAAGCATGGACTAAAATAGCTCAAAAATCTTCTCAAATTGTTATACAAAAGGAATGTAACATAATTATAGACTAGAAAAGTGTTATTGTCATACAATACATAATAAGAGTAAATACATATACACTTATCAAAGAAATATGATAGTCACTCAAACTAGACTTTGTCTAACTAGTAAGGAGCTGTACTAGGACTCTTAGAGGATTTCCCTTTCGTGGGGGTAGGAAATGATATAGAACCAATGAATGTAGCCATCCATGCACTTTGCACCAAATGATGGGTACGAGCACAACTGTCTAGAGATCAATAAAATGTTAAATAGATGACACATCATCTAGAATGATGGTCATCTCCCCAACTAGAAGGTGTAAAGAGTTGATATCCTTGTGCCATTGCTCAACAAAAGCAGACAAGAGGTCTCTGTCCAATCTATGGTAGCATGCTCTAAAAGGGGAATCAACCTAAACATCTCCACCATGCCCTTCACTTACTCATTCTCCAAGTGGGAGTCCTTGACTTTTCCTCCATGATTGACCACCTTCAACTCATGATGGTCCTCTCCTATCCATAAACACGTGAAAACATGGTCTATAAAGCACCTGAGCATAGACAAGTCTTGAGAACTTTCTTAAAATGCCTCATGAACAAGTTGTATTAGTTCATGATCTTATGGAAGGACATGCTTACCTAATATTGCTTTTCGCAGTAAAATAGGAAATTATTGCATCGTTGCACATCTTTAAGATGAAGCAGTGGACCGTTTGTGGTCAATACTAGCGCCTCTCATACGAATTTGCACATTTTTTACACCATACATCAATGAATGGTCACGACTAAAATCCATTCCATAAACTAATTTCTGAAATGTATAACAACATTTCAAAAACTAGTTTCAAGAATGCCACTTGAAGGCTTTTGGGAATTAGTTTCTGAAAGACTTCAAGTTGACTTTCGAAATACTATTATCCATGTACCAAGCCCAATAGTGTTAAGTCTATAATCTCCTATTGGACTTGTGCAACAATTCCAACATCAATCATGATTCATAATTAACTAGGGATCCCTATATTTGAGTGAAAAATATTGAAAAGGGTGTGGTACATATTTTCTAGTGATAAAAATCTCAAGGAATACCAAAATACTTACGTAAAGTTTTCTAGTAGCTACTGTAAACTATTATAACATTAAAGAACATCTAAATTATTTAAACTATAAAAGTAGATGTATAAGCTAAGGTCCTTGACAATAACCTTTTCATATCTATGAGACTTCACTTTGCTTATCTAACCTTAGTATGCTCCTTAGAGAACGGGTTGTTACTTAGCAAAATCCAAACATTATTATATGGACTAATTAAGGAGACATCAGCACAAGAGGCGAAGGTAGAGATTTCACAACTGACTAATTTTCAGCTATTCTTAAATCAAAATCTCTTTTCATTAATCCTTACTTTTGTTGAGTGTGATAAAGGTTGCTTGGAACTCAAAGCTAGAATCACTTCTTACTAGTTCCTTCGCGATAGTTACGGTGAGAAAGTTTGCAACACTAGTGTTTTCCTTTTCGTAAAGTTCCCACATTTTTTGTTGGGAAATGTTTGGTTGAGACTACTTTTGCTTTATACTACTTTGCATCCCTTATAAAGTGTCAAATGAAAAGGCTAAAAGAAAAAAAAAAAAATTGTTTAGGGTTGTTAAGTACCCAAATCTTCTATCAATACTCACAGAATGACACCTAATTAAACTAAAATACTAAGGGTTGAACACTGCTTGAAGCTGCATCAACCTCTAACAATTGGAAGCGTAGGAAAGATTAATTGGTGTGTGTTCGGTTTTTACGATATCAAAGTTTATTTTGTTTCTTGTCAAACGTAATTTTAGTATAAAGAGATAAAATGTTTGGTTATTATTTGATTACAAACGATAAAAATTAAATTTTGTGTTAGGTTGAAAATTTTACACTAAATTTTACATCATGTTTATTTTCAGGGTAAAAACATCAAACATAAATCATTTTAACCAAAATGTGCATGTTTGGATGAGCATTTGCAAAATTGATTTTGAATGAAATTGATTTTAGTTAAAATTGATTTTGGTTAAAATTGACTTTTGAAGTGATGTTATATATATCTAGATGTCTATATTCTAAAAGCTTGTAGCAAAACTATATAATTTTTTTTATCCAACACAAAAACTATCTAAATTTGCTTTGACTCAAAATCAATTTTAAACTCATAATCAATTCTTTATGTGAAACACTAAACATATAAATATTTACTTAAAATCAAATTAGTTGGTATTTTAATATCCACCCTATATATTAAATGAAAACAGTTATATTGAACGAGAGCGTTTTTAGCTGTAATTCTTTAACAAAAGCATTTTTAACTGTCATTCTTCAATAAAGGTGTTTTTAGGAATTTTTTAACTTCTTATCTTTTTCAATTTATTATTTTTAATATTTTTTTATCTAAATTGAATTTTAATATATTTTTTTTAAAGTTTAATAATTAAAAATTAACATTGTATTACAATAATTATTTATTATAAATTTTAAATATAATATCTATGCTCAAAAATATTTTTTTATTACAAATTTTAATTATAATATAATTTATATATTCAGAAATATTTATTTATAAATTTAAGTTATATAGAATAAATATTTATTTTTTGCAATGCATAAGTTAAAATACTAGTAATTCTAAATGATTTAACATGAATTCAAACACTTACTTAATTTTATTCAAAATCAATTTTACAACCACTCAAACAAACATACATGTACATGATGAAATCTATTCTGGACCGATCTCTTGCCTAATTGAGGCTCAATAAATAATTTGAAGAATTCGACCCAAATAACAGTGGTTATTCCTAATAAAAACTGGTAGTCTTAACGACTAACTGAATAAGAATCTAACAAACTAACTACTGCAAGCATGTTACGTTCAACCTGCAATGACTTAACGATCATCGACCCCAACACACACTTATCCCGAAGCATTAATTCATTGAGTTTGCTTGGAACAAATTCTAATTGAACCTTAGCAATTAATTTGAAAATGGACAAATACTGTGCATGCATGCATTTAAAGATTTGCTTTATAGTTAAGTTTTAGTTGGTTTTAATATTATTATCTAGAAATCATAGATATGGCAGGAAGGTTGCCAAGAAACAAATACGCCAACAACACGTTCAGATACAATTGGGAAACAGTGGATACAGAGAGACATGTACATTATGTATGTAATACTATTAAAGGACCACTTATATATATATATATATATATATATATATATATATATATATATATATATATATATATATATATATATATATATATATATATATATATATATATATATATATATATTGGATAAATTACATGTTTGTTTTAACTTTTAAACTTTTTAATCAAAATTCAAATAAAGATAAATCTAAATTCAAATCAATACAAGTTAAATCAAATTATAATCAAGATTTTAGGAAGATATAAATAGTTAAGATATTGAGTTTAATGGTTATGCACTGACAGTGTAAAGTAGTTTTACACTGTCATCCAATCACAAATCACCATTTACAAACCACCATTTATTGTAAGTTTGTTAACTTTTATAATAAATACTTTAAAATTTATATTAATAGTGATTTCTGATTGGATAACAATGTAAAATTTTTTACAATGACAGTGTATGATCATTAAACTCTAAGACATTTTGAAAGTTAAGTCTGATTGAGGTTTGGCATTGTTAACTTTTTAATCAAACTTAAATAAAGATATTTTTTAATCAATATATTTATGAAATTAAAATAAAAATAATATCTAATCAGATATTTAATAATTTAAGTTTGAATTAATAATAGAAAGCAAGAATATGTGATCAATTAGTTTTAGATTACTTATATAAATTACACAACCAAACCTAAGAATTCATTCAAAACTTATAATTAAAAGTCTCTCTTAAAATAATTTACGTTTTCAATAGTTAATACTATTTTTGAAGGATAAAGTACGTGAAATTGCTTTTACAAAATAAATATGAATATAATTTTTTTAAAAAAATTATACAAATATTACACCCAAAATCATTTTATTCATTAGAAGTTATAATTCTCTTGGAACCATTTTGACAACGTAGACTTGACAATGTTTTGCCAATCAGCCAAACAAATTTTATTTTCCTTAACATGCAACTCAATGTAATTCACAATTGCCTCCAAACAAGTTGCAAAGTGCAAACCGAATTAAACAGAGACTAAAATCCTATTTGAATAAGTTTTTTCATAATTACTTATAAGATAAAAAAATAAAATACAATAAATTTTTCATATAAACTAAAATTAGCTTATGTATAAGTTAAAATCATTTTTTTGAATAAGTTAAAATAATTTAGTTTTTTTTCAAAAAAACTGATTTTAACTTATGCATAAATTAATTTTAGTTAATAAAAAAGCTTTTTTATTTTATTTTTTTATTTCTTTCTCTTATAAGTGCTTATAAAAAAAACCTTATCCAAACATGGGCTAAATATATAAAGAAAACAAACAACCAGGACAAATTACCAAATAACATGGAACTTTATTTCTTCTCGTTTAAACCCAAGCAACAAATTCTCTTTCTCACTCTTACAAGGCCTCTGTTGCAGAAGATATACAAGTCTACATACATCCTCCAACTAATACACAAGACTCGATTCGTCCTAGCTAGAGGATTATCATACATCTTCTGTGCGTCTTAATAAAACAATAAAGAAAAATGAATGCTCTAACAAGGCTTGCCCACTTTGCAATTAAGGGCACCTGCGTTCCGTGTTAGCCTGCTGACGTGAGAGCCATCTCTTGGTTTCATGATGAGGCTCTTTTTGTACGTCATCTGAATGGGTGCCCCAGAGGGAATGAACTTGGCGCCATTCATGAACAGGTCCATTTCTGATTGCCACTGCCAATTCTTCCACACTTCGGGTGTTGCGTAGTCCCTGTGTGTGATCAGCTTGGCAGAATTGTTGTCAGGGGCAATGAAACGGTTGCCTTGACTCAGAATGGTTGGCGATGAGCTTCCACCAATGGCATACATTATCCAGTGAGTGTAGTCGTTGTTGAGAACGTGCACGAAACCCCATCTACATCGAGGCATCCTCTGAATCAATCCCTGCCCGAAGTGGTTGAAAGCCACCGTTATTTGCATGATCTTGTCTCCTGTGTACGTGTCACTAGCCCCAAACAACATCACCTGCAATGACGTATATATATTTTCATTCGTTACTTCATCAAAAATCAACCAATTGCATGCATGTCAACGTGCAAACTAAGGTTACATAAGTCTCACATTGAATAGGAACTCTTAACCCGTTGACACACTTTTTAAACAACAAAATCATGAAAACTCACGAGAGTTAAAATGGACAATATCTCAAATGTATTAAACCTAACAATGCAGCAAACTTGAATGAAACATTGTTGCTAAAAGGAGGGGCTTAAGCCACACATGGTAGGGCTTTCTGGCTCTCTAGCCCCTTAACCTAGCCCGGAGGCTACTGTTCCAACCCACCAAAAGCCTTGGATCATAATTAGCATTTGGGTCTATACATGGTTCTAAATTGCAGTTGCAGTTGTGCTTTGGTCACGATCTTTTGGGAAATTATGGAAAAATGCGGCTGATGCGGCGACAAGTGTGATCACGATGCGGTAACGGTGAGTCAAAAAATCTTTATGTTGCGGGCACAATTGCAATTACAGATCGTAATTTAAAACCATGAACCTATGCCACACATAGGGTTATCAAGCCCTCTAACCCCTTAATCTCGACCAGAGGACTATTGTTCTATCCTACTACGAAAAGTGTCACATTATCACAAGTATAAAAACGTACATGTCTGCCAAACTCTTTCAGGGATCAAATTGATGTTTTTGCAGTTGTGAACATGTAAAGTAATGTAACTACTTACGTCGTTATGTTTGGTCATGTGGCAATTTGAGATGGTGATGGCGGTGGAACCTTGGATCACATCGATAAGACCATCTTCGCTATCAGATAGGGAAATATGATCGATCCAAATGTTGGAGGCGCCAAAAACGGAGATGGCATCACCATCGCTCCTCGTTCTTTGTCCAACGTGGTTGTGGGAGTCCCTAATCATGCCACCTTCCTTGGACACAATTTTCTTGATGCGAATTCCGTGGATGATAACGTTGCTCACGAACTGCATGGTGAGGCCAGCGCCGCCCTTGATCTGCACATTGGCGCCACGTCCATCGATGGTCTTGTTCGAGGAAATCATCAACTCTTGCTTCAACGTGATGATCATGCTGCGTTCGAAGATGATCCACAGCGGACCCGGTTGGACGGCACCGTAACGGAGAGTTCCCGGTTTAGGCTCCACCATGTCCTCGTCGGAGTTGTCGGTCACCACGTAGATGGGCCCACCGAGCCCGCCGGTGGCCCGTCTTCCGAATCCTTTGACGCATTTGGCTAACCTAAACCGATCGTTGGCCCAGTCCTCCTTGCATCTCCAGCAAGTGTCAATGGGGTTCGTGGCCTCACATTTTTCTGATGCTTTGCGTTTCCCCTCCCTTAGTGCCCTCCTAACTGTGCCGTTGTTCAATGCCCTACATTGCATCAAATTCTCTCAGAAATATGTGATATAAAATCATAAATTTAATTTCTATGCATTGTCATCGTGTCGATGAATCAAAAGTCATGTCAAATATGATTTTCAAAATAATTATTATAAAAATCAACCATGTATAATAATTTGTGGTCAGATACATAGGTTATTTTGTGCATAATTGTTTTTCAAGATGGTTAGTTCATGACAATCAAACAAAAGTCATGTTAGATATGATTTTTAAAATAATTATTATAAAAATCAATGATGTATAATAATTTGTGGTTGGATATATAGGTTATTTTGTGTATAATGGTTTTTCAAGATTGTTAGTTCATGGCAAGTGTAACACAAATATCAAGTGTGCATTTGAATTAATTGGTGCCCAAATGTAATCCAAATCTACATGAAATAAATCATAATTAAAATCTTACTAAAAGAGTTTTTGAAAATAAAATAACTATTTCTTAAAATATAAGGTAAACTAAATATGCATTAAATAATTATTTTTGTATTGGGGATTTTGGTAGAATGAAACAATTGATTCTTTAATCAAAAACAACGTTTCCACGCCTATACACCCTAAGAGGGAGAAAGAGAAAGAGAGAAGAAGAACAAAGTGATAGATGTGATGAATGATAAAATAGAAAAAGAAGAAGAAAAAAATATATATATAAGATGATTGTGAAAATTATTGTGCCTTCTCCCCTAATTGATAGAAGAGGATATAAAACAAAAATAAGAAAAGAGTAGGTATTGGTGATACGTACAAATGAACATGGAGATTGAGCTCCTCGGTAACTTCTTCGGGCTGTGGGACGTATGACTCGAGAGCAAGCTTGTGGGCTTCGTCAGCTTGGGCTTTGAGAAAATCATCAAACTCAGCAATGCCAGCCTTAAGGCATGGAATGGTAATGGCGACGGTGACCAAGAGGGTGAAGGCAACCTTACTTCCAACCATTATTCTTCCCATGACTTGTGCTTTGTTTTTCTTGGCTCCAAACCTTGGCTGTTTTATTTTTTATTTTATTTTTTTTAATGGCAAGGTTGACCAAGGCCTTGGGATTTTTTGGTTAAGCCCTTAACGCTCAAATCAACAAGACCTTGGCACGCCTATACCAATTAGAACCAAGTTTGTTTGGCTGGTTGCATACTGCTTGGTGTGAGTTCATCTCCGAAATATAAAGGACATGCTTATATAATAATAGCAACCCTTGAAAGGTCAAGAGTGTGCTTCCAAATTTAGCCACGCAAAAAGTGGCAAACCCGTTCTGTTTCGGTAGCATAACGATCTCATACTCGCTTAAGAAACGGTCACTTGGCTATGTATCACCACTAACTTGTATTGTTAGTTTCTTTGATGCATTCTTGTCCAAGTATGGTAATTTCCCAAATTTACTAAGTTTGGCCATGTGTTTTTATTGGCCTGACTTTGTCAACATTATATGTTTGCTTCCGTGCCAGACGGGTACACGATGCACTTCTTTGGATAAAAGGTTGGATCATATATTTTTAAACACTTGTCAATTTAATTGCTTGGTCAACAACGATAACCTCACATACAGATAAAATTGTTCAAACTATATGTTGAAAGTACTAATTCGTCTCCGCCACATGTGTTACTTTCCGCTTAATATATATAAGCAATGTCATCCGTTTAATTTCGGAGTATTCTAAATAAATTTTTTAATTTGGTGAACTAAATATAACATATAGTATGTCCAAATATAATATGGCTTTGTATGTCCAGAAATAAAAAATTCTAAATAAATATAATATGTCAGATACATGGCATTGTATGTCCAATATATTTGAAAGGATGGAAACTACCCAAATTAAAAACCAGATCAGCATTTCACATGGTATCAACAGAACTTGTTTCTCCATGTCCTGAAATTATAAGTGTTTTTTTTTTTTTTGCTGAGACTGAAATTATAAGAGTTAGAACGTCTAACAGTACCTGGCATATATACAGGACACGGGAAGGGAAATGGCGACCTTTTAACCTGCATAGTGTGTAATTTCCATCGAAAATTTCTCATAAGATGCAACTTTAATGAAACAAGATAATTTTTTTATACTCTTTTTTTAAAAATCATAATAATGGTCTATAATTAACTGAAATTTTATAATTAATATTATTTTATATAGAAATCAAACATTAGAGATAGAACTCATAAGTCGTTTAAACTTTCATACGTAACTTGAGTATTTTATTTGAATAAATAATATATGTACTAACAATATAAAGATTTTGGTTAAATGCATAATTTAGTCCCTACAGCTATTGCAAATTCTCAATTTGATTCCTATACGTAAAAACTTCTTCAATCAATCCCTATACATGTCGCAAATTCTTAATTTACTCCCTGTTGTCGTGATGTCGTTTACACATTCTGAATTTAGTCCTTATATATGTAGTGCATTCTTAATTTTGTTACTATATCTGCAGCGCATTCTTAATTTAGTTCATTTATGTGTAGTGCATTCTTAATTTGGTGCCTATAGTATAGGGACTAAATTAAGAATGCGCTACACGTACAGGGACCAAATTAAGAATGTACTGCAGGTATTATAGGCACCAAATTAAGAATGCGTTGCACATACAGGGACCAAGTTAAGAATTTGTAAACAACAAGGACTAAATTCAGAATCCATGACACTTGTAGGGACCAATTTAATAAGTTTTTTTGTATAAGAACTAAATTGAGAATCTACAACACGTGTAGGAACTAAATTATATGTTTAACCAAAGATTTTTATACTGTCATTCAATTATAAACTGTAAGCTTGTTGACTTTTATAATAACAATCTTAAAAACTTTCACACATGGTTCATAAAAGTTGATATTGACAATGATTTCCTTCCAGCAATTGCTGCTGCTGGCGTAGGCTCAGTATCTCTTGTTTGCGTATGAATCAAATTTCTGAATTTCAAAAAATATCTAAGCAAAATCATATTAATGTTAGGATTACACGTACAATTGATTCCCCCCGCCGCCCCCCCTTCTTTTCCTTTTGTTATTGGTATAGCTGGTACTGGATGTAATGCATCTCAGTCAAACAATAGGAAATGAGTACATGAACAGGTGAACAAACACTTGTATCCCTCACACAGCCACAAGTTCCAGGAAATATATCCCCAAGTCACATAGTCACTGCCATCATGCCATGGCTTATGGCCACCGTTGTCTTTATAAATAAATAAATAAGAACCGCAAGACGCGAATAGAAATACTTAGGCTATGTTTGGATTGGTGGTAGAAGATGGAATGGAAAATGTTAAAATGGAAGAAAAAGTTATTCCATTGTTTGGTCTATAAAAATAAGAATAGAACATAATGAAAGAAGATGGATTATAATCCATTCCATTTCATCACTTTAGCCAAATTTTCTTTCCCCCAAATTTGGGGTGCACTTAAACTTTTAGAATATAAAATGATTTTTTTATCTTTGTAAATTTTATTCTAATCATTAACCTCTTAAAGATAATATATTTAAAATAAAAATAATTTGGGAATTAAAAAATTATAATTCATTCTGTTCCGTCTTTTTTTCAAACAATGGAATAAAATATTTGTTTTGTTTTATTATAAAATATCTAAATAATGAAATGACATTTTTATTCCATTTCATTTTAATCCACTCCATTTAATTATATTCCGATCCATTTCATTCTATTCTTTACCACTAATCCAAACATAGCCTTAAGTTTAGCCTCCCCTACTACAAGAAACTTACAAAACAAATTTAAATATGTAGGTTAAAAAGACGTATTGCTTGCGTGTTCAAGTTTAGATTAAGGTTGATAATGGATATGTACAGATAAGAGACGAACACTCGTTATACACGAAATAGAAGACGAGAATCTGCACGAACACGTAATGGGGTTTTACGCTTTTCCTTTGGGTCCTAACAAGTTAAATTACATTTACAAGTCCACTGGGTGGGCGGGTTAGACATAGGTTTAAAACAGTTATTATTATCATTCATCTATTTTCTCTTTTATTTCGTTTTTCATTTTATTCCTCTTCATTTCTCATCACATCATTTATTGCATATATCACTTTCTCTGATTTTTTCTATCTCTTCATACCATCTATATGTATGTTTAACATTCAAAATGAACATTTACAAAACGTAAACTTCGTTTTAGCTTATCATATTTAAACGGATGCATGTCCCACATCAACCTGCAAAACTGAATGAACAAGAAGCAATCAAAAGTAAGCTTAAGATAATATTTTAGGCTAGTTCCCCTATAATATCTGACCCACAATTTTGGTCCCTCAATTTTTAACTATGCCATTTTAGTTCTCTAACTTTGTAAAGTTCATAATTTTGGTCCAACTATTAAATGTTCATCTGCTAACTGTTAAAAATTAAAATTGTCATGCTAACCATCATGTGACAATAAGTAAATGATGTGACAATTAATATTTGATAATATTTAGGTTAAACTTCATTTTTGGTCTCCCTATAATATCCAATCCACAATTTTGATTCTTCAATATTTAGGTTAAATTGCACTAATTGTTAAAAAGATAATTGTAACCTAAAATAAATAATATAATATTAGCGATGTAGTAAAAAAATGAAAAAAAAAATAGAGATGAAGGACAAAAATAATTGTATGTTTATATTTATTATATGAAAAAAAAACACATTACATAATAAATTATATAATTTATTTATTAAAAATTTTATATTTAATTGTTATATAAATTTATTATTTATTATTTTTAAACTAGATTTAACATTAAATAAGTATTTTAAAAATATTGTATTTATTTAGTTCAAACCCCCTTTGAATTATTTCTACCATTTCCTAAATCATAAATTTCGTTAAGAAACTAAAATTGTGTAATTAAAAATTAGGAGATCAAAATTGCATATTAGATATTATAAAATATCAAAAATAAAATTTAATCTAAACGTTATTAAATATTAATCATTACATCATCTAATTAATGTCACATCATGATCAATATTATAATTTTAAGAGTCAAAAGATGAACATTTAATTCTAAAACCAAAATTACGTATTTTACAAGATTGGAGAACTAAAATTGTGAATTAATATTATAGGTGGACCAAAATACATATTAGCCAATATTTTAAATTCTATTCATGCAAAGGTTGAAACGAAAATTTGTGCTATAAATCCTAGATTAGCCGGTCACAAACTTAGGCACTGTCATTTTAATTTAGCCACTACGTTAACAAATTGGGTTACAAACACAGACCGCTAATTTAATTAAGCACAAGAACCCAGTCAACACAGCAAGCTCATCCTTCCCCTGCCTTCCCTAAAGCCATGCAAACCAACTGACATTTCAACCCCCAGAGCACAAAACTCTTGAGCACGTTCCATTGACCTTTCACAAGTTATCAAGCCATTCCAAAGAGCATAAACTTGTGTCAATTTCCGTAGCATATGTGATGAGTAGATGCCATCACCAGTAAGAAATATACGAAGCATGGCTTACATTAGCTTGCATGTTATTACAGTAAGTATCTATAAAACTGAATTCAAATAGAAACAGACAGGATTTTTTTTCAATATTGAAACAGCCTTAGGCACTGTCAGACTCATTTCCTGAATCAATATTCATGGGTTGGGGATTCTTGTAGCCACTAATCTCATCCTTGTAACGTTTTTTATCTGCACGTGCTTTGGCCTCGTATGGTTCCTTCTCTTCCGCTGTGCATTCAATAGGTAAAACAATATACAGTATAGTCAATAAAACATAACAAGCTCAGATCATGAATGACATTCGGTGAAACTGCATGAAATGAAACAATTGGCAACCAGCCATACCTGACATCTTTTTCCATTTCTCTCCAAGTACTCTTCCCACATCCGTAAATGAAATTCCAGGATTAGTTTTCTTCAGATTCTGTCAAAAAAAAAAAATCAGGAAATATTATGCAAAGAGAACTCAACTTATATAAATCCCTACTTGACTAGTCAACCATTTCAGGTAGATTTTGTAATTTCTTACAATCAAAATAGCTATTAACAATGTTGCTAAAGGTCATATTTGGCTACACTGAGTTCGGAGCACAAGTCCAGACACAGTGGAGCAGTACCTATTTAAGTTCATTTGCATTAATTACAGGCTTTGCTAAATGATCTCAATATTATCTATTACCTGGCATTGGGCAGATTTTTTTCTTTACCCAACCTGAGAAACTTCAATTTTCTCCCCCAAAATATCCAGTAGAGCAAAATTAAGCATACAAACCTACTTAAATTGCCATTGTAACCCCAAACTGAGGCTAGGCAGCTATGCAGAAGTGAGGTGACAAATACTCCCACCCACACAACTTACACACCTAAATCCAAAACCATATAGCCAATGTATATGACATAAAATAGAACACACCTCTCTTTCCATTTTAGAAAAGAACATGAAACCGGACATTGCCCTCTTGGGCGCATTTGGGTCCTTTTTCTTCTTCTGTTTTTTCTTCTTTCCATCTTCATCATCTTTGATTTCTTTTTAGAAGAAGATGCCTTAGAAGACAGGTCCTTCTTTGGTTCTTTTTTGGCAGGCTTCTGAAAATTGGTCACCATTAAGGTGTCAGACACACCATAGATTTAAAGAGTAGAGAAGAATCACAAAGATAACAAAAGCAAACGAAAATCACTTGCCTCTTTCTCATCGCCACTTTCACTAGCATCTGAATCGTCTGCCCCAGAATCATCAGTAGGAGAACCTTCATCATCCTCGTCAGCAACAAAATCTGAATCCTGCAGACATTCAACACCATTTAATGTACATAGAAACAAACAAGATTAGAAAAATCCTGCCACAGTGAGCCCCCAAAGACCAAAGCAGAGCAACTTGCACAGAGTCCAGCTTGAATATATGTGTACAGCAGCACAGAACAAATGCACACAAACATAATAGAAAGCAAAACAGAGAACACAAGAAACTAAAATGGATAGACACTTAAAATAGGAGAAAGGTCAACTGCATGCTTATGGATGTAAGTTCAAGAATTGCAAAAACTGAAATGTAAGCTTTGAGTTCACTTAAGTTTTTTCATGCCCAACTAGTTTCAGATGATGTTGGTCAACATAAATAAATGTTGTCTCCTAGATTTCTAAAACTAGAACACAAATTTACTAAATGCTACTCATGAACAGAAGATAAGGATGAAAATTATATAAAATATCTGTTTGATCACCTCCTCATCACTTTCATCTCCACCAGCTTGATATTTTATGCGCTCAAGATGTGGATCAAAAGCATCATCGTCATCATTCTCAAGAACCTTCTTTATACCAACAGTAGGTTGGGCATCTCCTAAGTTCATAATTTTCAAGCCCTTTGAACTGCATGTGCAGGCCAAAATCAAATTGTTTATATAGCAAACAATTAGTTGTACATAAAATTTGGCAATGAGCTAACATTTACCTGATAAATTCATACAAATTGTGGTACTCATTTCTCTGAATATTACGGAAGAGATGCTCTTGTTCAGATTTTAGTCTAATAAGAAGGTCAAAATATTGCATATTGGAACCACCAGCAGCATGCCGCTCAAATTCCACATAGTCAATCTAATAGGAAAGGGAAAAACAATTAAAACCTCCACTGTGTAAATAACATATGCTATATCAACAAGTAATTGACATCTGGTCATCTGACAGCACAATTACCTCTTCATGAAGAATAAGAGTGGGAGGTTTAGGTAGAAAGAAGAAGCTCTTCTCAAGGGGATACAGAATTCCATCTTCAGCTTTCAAAGATGATTTCACTGCATAACCATCTTGACAACTCCTAAATTTTCCAGGCTTAGTCACTTTGGCACCAGACAAGCCACGTAATATTGTAGTGAACACTTCATGAATAAGCCCCTGATTATTGAATTGAAGATGAAATGCATCAGCTACTGCATCATGTGATATGCATGACCAACAGTTATCAAATTCATGCATCACTCAATCATCTAACATATGCAAGATGCTCTTTTCCATTTTCACAAGCAGTCCTTGAAGAGCAGTATCTCAGGTTATATACAGACATATGAATCAATTATTAACAGTTTAAGCAATACCTTATAAGACAGCTCCAATTTGTCCTTGTACTTTGTGTTGTAAAGATCTTCATTTATTGCCAATTCACTTTGAAAAACATAATCAGTTTCAAACTATACAGAAATGAGGAAAATAATGTTAGGTTCAGAAGCAAGGAAAATACATATCATATAAATTGGCAAACCATGAACCATTGAGTAATTACCTGCATCACAATATGAGGGTACAAAGTTTGTCCCTTCCGAATAGGGGGATCAAGACTAATAATGACGAAGGTATGTGGTTGATTAGACTACGGATACATACATATGAGAAACTGTCAGTACACTTAACAAGTCCAAAGAAAAGCATCAATTTAAAGACATGAATCACTTAATATGAAAACAAATATCAGTCAAATGAAAGTACAGGATCAGGAAATGAACCTTAGGAAGTAAAAATAGGCGAACCACACTGCTATACTGGATTTTGAAATCATTAGCCTGTCCCTGAAGCCGCAAGAATGACATGTGCAACTCAACACTGTATCGTCCCCTGCATATAAGTACAAATTTCTATTAATAGATATTAATAGTTAATATATTTATTGAAAGGACACAAATACAAACAGTACAAAAGACAACAATAAGAAGCCAAAAATACTTGAATAATATATGTCTATGCATTTAAAGACATTACCTTGGTGTAAGGATCGCAATACCCTCAAATGTAACAACAGCATCTTCACCTCCAGCGCCAACATCAGCCATAGACATTATTTTGTCACGGAAAACCTGATGCAGAAAAGATTGAATGTCAGTTAACATAGAAGTTATTATAACATGGGATCTTTTATAGTCGGAAACAAACTCACTTGAGCAGGAGGACAATTTTCATCACCAACAAACTGGGTGTTAGAATTTGGTATATGGAAACTTATCTCCATCAGTGAATCTTTCTGAGATCATAACATAAACAATATTAGACCATAAAAAACGCACAATCAAATTGTACCTAATAACTAGAGTCTTCAATATTGTACAAGCCCAAACTTGAATGAGAACAATTTTCTTGTAACAAGATGCCAGTTTGGCTAAACTCTATGAACTTGTTAAAACATATAAGACTATATAAGTGCATGAAAATATAGATATACCTCATTAGCTCCAGTTGTGTCATCCACATGAAACTCCAAGATCACATCATTCTTCCCTTGAAGCTGCGTTTGAGAGACATCCGCTAAAGACACCTCAAAAGCTTGCTTTGAACCAACCATGAAAGCCAGCATATTTCCTAAAATAGAAATAGAAACATAAGAAAATCCACTAGTCCACTAGAAGTATAACTATAAATGCAGTCAAGTCAATTTTATCAAACAAGGTCCACCATAATAAAGAGAAATTCTTTGATTGCAAAAGAAGAAACCAAGAATGAGATAAAGTTCCTCTTTAAGAAGTCAACCATCACCACCCCCCAAACACATACAAATACCCAAATAAAAACCACTTTCCTATCTTAACAAGTTTTTTTCACTTAAAATTGCACTTAATGTGATTTCCAAAGTGGAGGCAGTGGTGCCTAAATGCATTTGACAATATGACAAAAAAAAAAAAAAAAAAAGAAGCAAAGCAACTGCAAATTCAGAAAGGAAAAAAGTAGCAGCACATAAGTTCACAGCCTGTCTTCATATATGGAAATCATCCTGCAGTATACAAGAAAAACCAATGCTCTCCAAGAACAAACTGGATGATATCAACTGAATTTCTTTGAAAATAGGAGAGCTCTACCCTTTGCTAAAAATATTACATACCATTTCCTCATGAGTGCTGCTATATCAAACAGAACATAATGTCAAATTAACTTTTTTCCCCAAACACTAAAGTTATAGCAAGTAAGGATGACAGAGAGATGTTTGAGATATATGTGACGCATCATGTGGAGAACAACAATTACAACACATAAGTCAGTTCATGTAATATCACCAACCATTTAGATCAACCTCTCCCCAGTTACGCCCACTAACAGAAAGCTGCTTCTCCCCTACCGTTATTCCACAGGTGTTTTGGAAAAAATTGGTCAAACTTACAACATCCTGCAAAAAATGTATAACATAAGAACCAGCATTTGATGGCAAGTTAGCAACCCAAGTCCAAGTCCTATATACTTAGATCTGTCAAAGTGTTAATAAAAGGAACAAAATATAAGAAACCAAACAAAAAGATTGAATTCCTTTTTCCACATCAAACGTACGAAAATGCACATTTGGGAAGGGCAGAGAGAATAACCTGGTCACGAAATCCAGTGAACTTGTAGTACAACCCATCTTTGATTTGAACACCAAGTTGGTTAGTCCTTGGAACCTTCATCCACGTCACCCCCATTATGTCAGATTTATCAACTTCAATTAACTTACCACCACCCTGTCTCTTCCATAAAATTCCTCCAGAATATATTTTTATCTGCCCTGGATTCTGCAACCCCAATCATATGAAAACAACTGTCATACATCTCAACTGCTAATTTCAATCTCCTATTCACAAATTCACTAGAAAATTTCAATCATTTGACTCTCTAATTATTATTAATCTTTATTAAACAGCAATGAAACTGATAAAAACTTGACATGGAACAGACTGTGCAACTGTGAGTAGGGGTTATGCTATGCATATTCAGTCTGCTCCTACAGATATTAAATAAATGGTACATAACACCAAACGAAATCACTTACTGGTAGAAGGTGAAAATTTGGAATGAAAATAACTCTGCACTTGCTTGGTATAACTAGAAATATGATCCAAAAGAAAACAATTTTTTTACATTGTCTATCTTCTACCAAGGTTTTAAAAAAAAGTCCGCGACTTCGGCCGCATCATCAAGGTTTTGGGGTCTCTGCGACCGTAATTGTGGCCAAATCGACCATATTTGTCTGTAATTTATTTCCCGCAAAAGTCAATAACTGCAACAAAACTGCGACCGCGACCTAAAACCTTGTTTTCTACCGTCCCAATTTCATCTATTCAATACAGCACTGCCTTAGGGTTTCGAGACAGAAACAAAAACCACTAATGCACAAATATCCCGCAGTAGTCACTGAAAACAACAGATAAAATCCCAACACATTTATAAAACAAACAGGCAATCAATCTCCTACAATAAAATATTAGTAGTAATAATAATTAGGGATTAAAGCTGAAGAAAAGAAAACACAGAGCAAAACCCTAACATTCGCTCGCCAACCACCCGCTAGCACAGCGCTCAGTGATACGTGCAAAATGAAATCAAGAGGTTGCAAACAAAAGCAGGGTTTAGTGGAGCAAAAGAAAAATATATATATAGGGTTTAAAAAAGAGGAACGAACGAAGGTTTGAGAGAAATAGAAAATTGTAAAGTGTGTGTGTGTGTGTGTGTGAGAGAGAGAGAGAGAGAGAGAGAGATTACGGTGCCGCCACGGCCTCCGAGGGTGATGTTGTTGAAGAGATGGCCGTCCGTCATGGCTCACCAACTGAGAACAATGAGAGTGGAGAGATGAATGAACGAACGAACGAACGAACAAGGCGGTGATGTTTCGCATACACAAACGCAGTGCTGCTACCTCTACACACTGGGAAGGAAGGCTTCTCGCTTCTCATACATAAAGGCTGTGCTGATGGGAGAAATTATTGAATGTTCGCGGGGACTAACTGTTCCGTTTAATCTTCAACACGTAAGTCACGTTTTAAAAAAGAAATGAGTAAACCATCATTTTTGTTTTTGAAGGGTTATTCTCTCTTTTAAATAATATTTAAACTAATAAAATTATATAAGTAGTTTTTAAAATATTAGAAATCGTATTATATAGTCTCTCAAGTATTAGAAAAATTTTCAAATTAGTTCACTAGAGACTAAATTGATAAATATTCAATATTTTAAGAACTACTTATATAATTTTATTAGTTCAAGGACTATTTAAGATAAAGGATAAAACTTTAGGAACTAAATTGATGGTTTATTTAAAAGAAACGATAACATGCGGTAGAAATTGGTCTAGAGTACTAGCATGTTTGGATTGATGTTAGAAAATCATATTGAGTGTAACTCACTGTGTTATCAAACATGTACTACATAATTATGAATTATATCATAATTTTTCTCGATGTACAAGATTTGGTTTTTTTTAATTATATACGAATGGTTTTGATTAAAAATTAGTTCACGGTCACATGAATATTTTTTAAAAATTATGTAATTTTTTGAATCTTTATTATTTAAATATGAGTTAATAATTATATTTATAATTCTCATTTTTCATAATGAAAAGAGTTTTCATTTGATACACTCACATATAAATATGTAAAGAGAAGTGTTAGCAATACCATATGTAATTACTCCTTCTAACACATTTTCTATTATTGATTAAAATTTATTAGAAACTATAAAATCATAAGTGAAACTTATGAAATAAGAAATAAGATCCACAAAATTTTGCAATTTTCAATAAATTTGAACTAATAGTATATAGTGTATTAAAAAAGAAGGTTAAAGAGAATGTTGTACATTTCTCATATATATATATAAGGGGCAACTCCTATGAGAACACTTGATTATTGTGAGAAATAAGAACTAGACCATACAAACATACATGGTTTAGATTATAAGTTAGTTAGTGATTACATGCCACCTCATGTGCATTTTTCTTTTAATCATGACCATTCAAATATGATCTAACAATCTATATATTATAGTCCTCACTTCTCACAATAAAAAAGGATTCTCATTTAATACGTTATATATATAGGAGATGTTTCAAATGAGAAACATCTTAAAATGAGAAATAAGAACTATTAATAATAGTCATTTGATTACAATTAAAAACAATTAATGACTGAGATTAAAACTCAATTAAACACCTCTTATGATATCATCATTGTCACTGTCTCCACTACCACTGTCACTACCACCATTGTTGCTACCACCATCACTACCACCCGCCACTCCTATCATCCTGCCACCACCATCACCACTTTCATCGCCACCACTGCTGTCATTGCTATTGCCACCACCACCATTGCCATAGCCGCCGCCACCACAGGCAAATGCAATGATGGTAGTGGTGACAATGATAGCAGTGGTGGAGGGTAGTAATAATAATGGTCTCATAAGAGGTGATTAATTGATTTTTAATTTTAGCCACAATTTTTTTTTAACTATGATCCAAGGACTATTATTGAAATTTATAACTTGATAACATGCTCCAACTAAATTTTGAGAGTGTATATGTGTGTGTGTGTGTGTGTGTATGTGTGTGTGTGGCTTAAATATATTTTTAGTCCATATAATATACTCATTTTTTGTTTTTGATCCTTATAAAATTTTTGTTTTGGTTTTGGTCCCTCTAATATTTTATTTTACCATTTTGGTCCTCGTTGTTACAATAAACAATCAAGTGTAACAGAATTGTCATGTCAACAACCCATTTAGCATGTCATGTCAGCAATTATGCCACACCAGTAACCCATATGGCATGTCACGTCAACAACATAATATAATTAGAGGGACTAAAACAGAAACTGAGTATATTAGAGGGACCAAAACAAAAACTAAGTGTATTTATAGGGACTAAAACATAAATTAAGTATATTTAGAGAGACTAAAACATAAATTGGGAAGATCCTCCGTGAACAACAATCCAAAACTCTAACCTTCTACGAACCCACATCTAGCCTTAATGGTTTCCCTATAACAACCGCATCATTTTTCACACAAGTCAAAAGTGATCTATCACACTAAGATCGAAAGCCACACATCCCTTATCTAACAAACCATTCTACCAAACCATGGTTCATTGAAATCATCATGGACTATCCTCTTGGTTTGCATAAGCTCGGTCCACAAAATAATATATATGTTAGGTGGGTTAAATGGGCCTATGCACAAACATGCAAGCTAAACGACCAACTTGCATAGGCCCACATTTATATGGGATAACTTTCATTGGACTCAAGCCCTTTGGGTTAAGGATTGCATTTATATGGGTAGTGGGTTTTTGTCACATAGTATTTAGTTGACTTGTGTGGAAGTTGGTGCATTGTTATGGTGGAACATTGTGACTAGATGTACGTTCGTAGAGGGTTAGAGCTTTGGATTGTTGTTCGTGTGGGTTTTGATCATGTGGAAGATCACTCCAATTTATATTTTAGTCATGCTAAATATACTCAATTTAAGTTTTTGTCCATGTAAAGACACCTAGTTTTTGTTTTGGTCCCTTTAATATACTCAATTTATGTTTTAGTCTCTCTAATTATATTTTGTTGCTAATGTGGCATGCCAAGTGGGTTGCTGACATGACATGCCAAATGGGTTGTTGACATGGCAATTTTGTTACACTTAAAAATTGTTTGTAATGATAATGTCCAAAATAGTAAAATAAAATATTAAAGGGACAAAAATCAGAAGGAAAAATTTATAGAAACAAAAAGCATAAAACATGTATATTATAGAGATTAGAAATATATTTAAACATATATATATGGAGTTGAGTTTGCATGCACAACTATTGACATGTTGCATCATTTTGTGTGCATATGATATTTGAGCTATTTCTATACATGTAACATGTTAATTTATGATAATTAATATTTGTTAGGTGTTATTATAAATGCAATGTGGTTTGCTTGAAGTACATCATTGCGCATGTACTTTTGTGCTTTTATATTTGTAAGTTTACCCTTATTTTTGTGTGTATGTGTATGTGTGCGATAATTATGATGTTTGCAGGGGCAAATGGTGGGGGCACATCAACATGGTTGTTTGCTTAAAGTATGTCATTGCGCATGTACTTTTGTACTTTTATTTTCATGAGCTTACCCTTCTGTTTGTGTACATGTGTGTGTGCAATGATTGTGTCACTTGCGTTTGTCAAAGGAGATAGTTGAGACACGTTAGCATATAAGGATTTTTCGAAGGTGTCTTAATAGTAGATGTCTAAGATAGTGGTATGGCTAGCGTAGGGACTATTTTATTGTAGTAGGATTGTCCTCCTCCTTTTATTAGATATATTTTATTTTGATTTCCTTATTATCATAACATGTATTATTATATTTTGGCATACTCTTATACTAGTTTGCATGACCCTAGCTTCATAGTTGTAGTGACATATGACACAATACTCTTATCTTTATCTCTTTATATTTCAATTATATTTTTGTTGCAGTTAATTATTTTATTAATTAGAATTACTAATGTATGACGTTTCTATTTTGGGATCGTGCAAAATTTACCCATATTTTCATAGATTAATTAATTTTTGTTTAAAATCAAACTTTTTGTGTTTTCTGACAATTAGACTTATGTAGCTTCAATAAGGCATTACAAGGGTAGTGTGTGAAATGCACACTTAAAGAAGAAAGGAAAAAAAATATTGAAAATGTCTAATTAAGAAAAGGATCGTAAAACATCCCCCAATATATATAATAATAACAGCAACACATAACACTTATGTGACATATGTCCTATAAGCTAATATATAAAGCAATGTTTTTTTTTTTCTAAAATAATTAGATTTGTGTTGAAAACATAAATGAGTAAATATGCATGTGTATGACTTTTTGAAGGGAATTGATAAGTGATGAAGTACAAAATAAATATTTACACAATAGTATATTGATAGATCATAAAACATATATACAACCCAGAATCTAGTCAAAAGGAATAAAAATTGTAAGTAGAAACGAAATTTAGAACTGTTTCCAAAGTTACTAACAACAAAACAACCTATAGTTGGCCAAACTATAAATAGAAAGAACTAAGAATCCTCCTCAAATGCATTGACATTCATACTAGGATCCTCCTCACTACTTCTACTATGTGTAATCTCTCTCCTAGCCATTTGTTGTAGCTGCAGTCTTTGCACTCTTCCTCTATGAAGAGCAACTATGTTATAAATCAATCCTCTGGCTCTCATGGCCATAACTATAAGTGATGTGGGGATAACAATCTACTCCCACTCTTTATGATATTGCCAAAACCTATTAAGGGAAAGATGGAGAATGATCCTAAATATGTTGTTTAGCCTTAACTTATCAAAGAAAAAGAACAAAAAATGAGTCATTGTCACGATAAATCACAAAGGAGGTAAAGGGGGTTATGTCCTACCCCTCATCCCTATGAAAAAGAAACTCAATGTCGATAAGGATGGGACGACCCTCCATCTAAGGAAAACAAAATAGAAAATACAAGCACAAAAAGAAAACAAGGAGGTAAGTCACTATAGTTAAGAATCAAATGATAACAATTCATTAGAGTTTAAGCAACTATTCGTAACACCCAAAATTCTCTAATTTGTGATTATAAAATGTTTTGATTAGTCTTGAGTCATTTGACTGTGATTAAAAGTGTTTGGGCTGCTTTGTCTGTTGTATTTTCATGCCTAGAATTGATTGATGTTGTGATTATTTTACCTTTCTTTTAGTATTAAAATTCTTACCTCCTAAGCAAAAAAATGATTTTTCTCTTACTGTGTGATTCATGTTGCAGTAGTTAGTGATAATTTGTTTGTGTTCAGCAACAACAAAGAATTATCTTCCTCAGTAATAATCAAGATCAAAGTGGCATAATAGAAGCTTAGCAGGACATATTCACATTTTTTTTATGACACCCTTTACTCCAAAGCTAATTATTAAATAAATATTACGAAATATAACATACTTTTCATTTGCGAAATAAAACGATAGTTTATAATCTTTTTCTTCACACGATAAAGGACATCACATGCACAACTCACATTTACTAAAACTCCATAAGATGCTTTATTGATTAACCAAATGATGGTGGCCCATAATTGGCCATACAAGTCCAAATAAAATAAACCAATTTAAAAGTAAAACTATTAGTCTAAAGTTTAAAAGCTAAAATAATAAATAACTAAGACCCTGATGTCACATTACTATCAGAGCTGACAAAACCGAAAGGAAGTTGTAAAATAAACTCTAATGAGGCCAATGCCCTTACTCTAAGACTCCTCTTCAAGGTCCTGCTAGACGTTACCTGTATATCACAAACACATACAAAAAACACCAGAAACAAGGGAGTGAGATACATCTCACATCATGCTCAAAATATGACAATGGAGACAGGTAGAATACACATCACATACATAATCAATTAACAGTAAATCATCTCACATTTCAAAATTACAAAATCATTTAAACATAACATAATTTAAATCCCTTTTAAATTTTTAAACATAAATTTCTTATACAATTTTATAAATGTTTTAAATAAAATAATACATATCTTTGAATCTATAACCTAACATTTATCTTGTGCATATCACAAGTTAACTGCTAGTATAAGGAAACAAGAAAATGAAGCCCTCTTTTTTCTTAGGTGTAGGACATCAACTTAATGGAGAAAGGGAGGCTGCACTCCATTACCATCCAATCCAACAGTTAAGAAAATTCAGCTATAATGGCCCCTTGATTTCACCTAACACACTACAATGCTTTTGGGCTACAAATAGAAAAATGTCGAACTTAACAAAAGTAAAAGTAAAGAAAAAAAAACACCACACAAATTTTCAATAGAAGGGGAAAGAAAAATGCTTCTTGAATAAAAAGGCAACACAACCCAATAGAGAAGGAAAGACAAAATGAAACATCTAATCTTGAGGTCATAACCTACAACCTAATAAGAAAAGAAAGGAGTTGAGTGTAACAGTGGGTCAAACAACAGGGGTAGCAATCTAGCAAGAACAAGGACAATGCAATTCTCACCCATTTTTTTTATTCTTTTCACCCTTAACTTTTTTAAAAAACCAATAAAAAAGGCCAATTTACATTTTTCATTCAAAACCCTTCACGCCCCCTTTCTTTCACATTCTTCTCCCCCTCTTATTCCCCAAAAACCTGACGCCCTCTTCCTTTCCCCACATCTTCTTCCCTTTCTCGACCCTCCACCTTTCCCCATGGCCACACCTTCTTCCCTTCATTTCTATGGTAAGTTCGACCTTCGGTGGGTTCAATCTCTTCGCAACCCCTCATTTCCCCGTCATTTCTCCGATGAGTTCAAGCTTTTGCCTTTTTTTTATGTGACTATTGGATTCAACAAAATCACATTTTCGTTGTGTATCCGACCCTAATACAAACGAAATCACAATTTTGTTTTGTATCCAACCCTCATACACAAAATGAAATTGCGATTATGTTGTGTATCAATTTAGTTTTTTTATTTGTTTTGTCTTTAGTTATTTAAATATTTATTTAAATTAAGTTTTATTAATATTTTATTATTTGTTAAATTATTAATTGTTGTTATTATGATTATATTTATAATTATAAATTAATAATTATCGTCCTACTAAATTTATATATATAATTGCAAATTAATAATTATATTTATATTTTATTATTAATTATTATTTAATTATTAAATTTTTATTATTGTTTTAGATTCACCATGCCACGCACGAGGTTTGACTCCTTTTGTCTAGGACAAGGCCCTTCACTAGATGATACACCTGACATGTTTAGGCGCCCACTACCAACTACATATACGTGTCGAGGCCAGAGAGGCTACACACATAGCGTAGCAAGAAAAGGTACATGTTGACGTACCTAAGCCAGAGGTTGAGGTACTTAAGGCAGAGGCAGAGGTACCTCAAGGAGGTCTGGCAGATCGCATAATTGGACCCCCATTTGGAAGAGGTCTTGCAGAATTATCTCTGTTTAGGTCCTATAGGGACCATGTTGTTGGACATATATAGCTCGAAGAGCCTTGTAGTGAGCTCAGGCTAGTCAGCCACAGGGGTAAGGTCTTGCCGATGCTTATGTAGCCAAAAGTAGCAGACATCATGGAGAAGTCATGGCTCGCCCCTCTTGCACAGGCACAGTATACTACTGCAAACAAGGGCATGATTTGTGCCTTTGTTAAGTAGTGGCATAAGGATACTAGCTCCTTCTACCTTCTAGTAGGGGAGATGACTATAATGTGTCATCTCTCATGCACTTGCTTATTACAAGCAAGCTCTACTTGTACCCCCTATGTTACTCGTGAGGATGTCGTAAGGTTGCTAATGAGCGAGCTTGGCATTACGCACCATGACGCATAAAGTGTGACTGGGAAAGGGGATCACATGACTTTGTAATGGCTAAAGGAGACATACAAGGCATGCGTCATAGTCGAGGAGTACGCAATTGCTGCCAGAGCTTATTTGTTACACCTTGTTGGCTGCATAATATTCACCGACAAGAGCTCAACTCATGTGCAGGTCTGCTACCTAGAGCTCTTCTATGTGCTTCTGTCTAGCAATGAGTACTCTAGGGGTTTCGCTACATTGGCCTACCATTGTGACTAGCTTAGCATTGCCAACCTCCGATCTATGACGTACTTTGGAGGATACATGAGCCTGTTGAGGGTATGACTTTATATTTTCTCTAAATATTTGTTTGTGTTTATTTTGTTTATGTAATTTAATTTATTAATTGTTTTACACACGTGGATCTACAAGCACTTCCTGACCATCACCCCTCACAAGTCGGTCATTGATTATACTGAGTAGCTTCCTCACCTATTGAGGTGGAAGGCGATGAGGTACGAGCCTTGCATCGAGGACCAGGGAGGCACTCGACCAATTGTAGTTGGACGATATCATCTGAGTGCCATATAATGCACATAAAGTTGTCTGTTCGTTGCCTTTTATATAGGATTCATCAAATGTGGTACCCATATGTACGCCCATCTGTAGGAAAGGGTGTTATGAGAATTTGGCTATATCTAGGGGATCCCTCACCCCTACCTGTTTTATATCTGACGTTGACCTCATATGCTAATGACTACGAGGGCTGGCAGGCACACATAATGGATAAAGGATTGCATGTGCCGCATGGGGCTCTATGGATGTGCATGGATGGTTTTCTAAAGTAGTTCCATCACGTTTCCTATCCATACCTCATTCTGCCACAAGAGGGAGATATTACACGAGGCCCTCCACGAGTTCCTATGCTACAGTTTGGCCAGCGCTAAGATAGCCAGATGGAGTCTTTGTCTAGCAACTCTCATTCATGCAAGGTAATTATTCATATCTTTCTCATGTGTTTTTTTTATGACAATGAAACCTTCATTAATAATTGTTCTCTTTTTTAATAGGCAATGTTTGAGAGGCTTGCTCAAAACTTGGATCTCAGGGTACCCTTGAGGGAGGCACTTGATGACATCGACTTTTATGCCCTCCTGCAGGAGACAATGACGATTACACAGGCAGCCACGACATTCGAGTGCACCTATCAAAGGAGGAGGCGGAGGGAGACAACCACCTCTAATGATTGATTTTTTTATTTATGTTTTTACTGTTGGATCTTTTTATTTAATATTTTATTTCATATGTACGGATCTTATTGTATATATTTTTAGATTTTATAGATGTTTTGGATTTTATATATGATAGACTTATAGCGTTGTTGGTATCACTATTACATTGTTACAATTAAAGTACGTGATATAAATAAAAACAAACAAACACAACATAAATAATATTATGCGATAAAAATAAAAACACTTCTACATATATGCGATACAAATAAAAAACACTAAACAAAGTGCATCATCATGGTTCACTCAAACTAACAATTGTCTGGTCATTAGAGCTAGTTATCGCCACTATTTCATGCAAGTATGCGATGATCTCTTTGGAAAATCGTGGTTGATGCACGGGCTAGGATCTTTTCAGGAAATCTGTCTAATGTAGTGTATAACTGAATCAGGTAAGTTTAGGAAATTGGGTAAAGATGGACAACATCTTTGCCACACCCTTGTCCTGTTTAATCTCTATAAACCTATATTGAACGCTACCATTCCTTAAAGATATAGGTTGTCGGTAATGAATATCAAGTAATTTTCTGGTACCTTCAATCTCATCGTAAATTTTTTTATCTAAGAGCAGGAATCGTCGTATCCTCACTAACCCTAAGAAATTTTGGACCAAAAGGACATTGAAACAAAACCCCTTTAGATGTTATTGTCATATAACCATTGTAATACACAACAACAAGGAATCCATCCATTTTTAAGGAGAAGAAAAAAATATAGAATGAAACTGGCTAAAAACTTAAACAAATAAAAAATTGTGAATGTGAAGGAAGGCAATGTGGTGCTTCAGAGCACATCTCTCACACACTAATGCAAATACTATTCACAAATTAGTGAATGATTAAAAGTTTTGTCTTGTGCATCAAAAAAGAAACGGTCGAGATTGCACCGACTAAATCAAGAGTCCAAATCACACTGATTCAAACGTGTGCCTTATTCATGCGTTAGTGAACCATTAAAAACTTTGTCCTATGCATCAGAAAAAAATGGTTAAGATTGCACACAATAAATCAATGGTACAGATCGCACCGATTCAAATGTGCACCTTGTTCACACGTCATTCACTAATTAAAAGTGTTGTCTTATGTGTCAACAAAAGTAATAGTCGAGATTACACATAAGAAATCAAGGGTCTCAATTGCATCGATTCAAACGCCTGTCCTGCTCACTCGTTAATGAAACATGTTTTCCTTGTGTATGAATCCAAAATACACAATGGAAATCTGTTTTTGCTGTGTATGTATCCCAAATACACAACAGAAAAATGTGTTTTCGTTGTGTATTGTGCAAAACAAAAGTGTGTTTCCGTTGTGTTAAGGGGTCAATCCTCCATACTCAACAGAAATGCATTTTTGCTATGTATTGTGCACAATAAAAATGTGTTTCCGTTGTGTATGGAGGATGCACCTCTTAACACAACGTATATATTTTACAATGGAAACACATTTCCCTCAAAGGTATTTTTGAGAAAAAAATTAATAAACAAAACTTAGGGTGAAAAAAAAGCAAAAATTGGGGTGGGAATAACAACCCCCCAAAGAACAAAAACATAAAACTAGATACATGATAGTTTTGGCTTTATGAAAAAAATCAGCCCAACAAAAAAAAGACAAAGAAAAGGGAACACAACTCAAAACCAACTTAATTACCAATTAGTCTAATTAGTTTAATCAATCAATCACATAATTATTTTTAATACACATAAATTTTAATTTTTATCAAATAGTCTTTTTAATATTAATAACATCACTAAAATTTAAAATTTGTACACAATCCCAAATTTATTTAAGTATATGAAAATTTTCTCCAAAATTAAATAAACAAATATTTTTTCAAATATTTATTTTTTAGAAATACAAGTCTCTTAATAATTGCAAGAACAAATAATAATAATCAAAATATTCATTTTATATTTTTTTATAATAGAGAAATCATAAAAGAGAGTATGTCTTAGGAAAAGTAAGAATTTCGATTTGTAAATTGTGTATTATAATTTATCAAATAGGAGTAAATTAAATTTATTAATTTTTATTCAATATGTTTTTCGTTTCAGCGAATATTCATCTTAGTAGAGTCATCATGAGAACGTGTAAGAAGGTGGATGAACAAAGACATAATACATTTAAGGCTGTTTGGCAAGTCATTTCAAGTAGCTTCTAGTTTTTTTTATTAACTGAAAAGCTTGTTTGACCTTAGTGTTTGGTAAATAAGTTTTTTTTAGTAACTTATAGTGTTATTTGAGAGGTTATTTCAAGTAACAACATTTTTTAAAATGCTAGCTTCTAATTTTTTTTAATCTTTTTTTTTTTATCCTTAAAATAATTATTTAATTTCCTTATTACCTTTTTTTACATTAAGTAAGATTTTATTATTTTTTTGCTTCTCTTCTTACACAATTTATTTTAACCATTACACTATTTGCATTATTTATTATATTATTTTAACATTATTTTGAGCAACCATGTTATTAGTGCAAAGTGTCTATCAGCTTTGCCACCTTTAGTGGACTCTCCCTCCCAATCATATTTTTTCTACCCACAAGGCTCGAATCTGATACTTTGCTTAAGGGAAATTTTAATATTATACTTCAAGATATTTTAACTATTGCACTAATTAACATAATGAAAACATGACATCCACTCAAATGTATGTTAATTTATTTTATTTTAAACTTAGTTAGGAATATTTTAAGATATAATATAAAATTAATAGTAAAATACATAATAGGAAAAAAAAATCATATTTGAAACTAAAAATTATAATTGAAAATAATTAATCTATAAATAAAAAATTACAAGAGTTTAAAATTAATTAAAAACTAAAATTGTAATTGTCCCAAATATATTTTATCAATAAAATAAAATTAAAATTTATATAAAAATATCATAAAAATATGTTCATTTCTATCATTTTGCATTTATCAACTATTTCAACAGATAATTTTATCAAACACTTATAATTCAATAAGTTAGTTTAACAACTTTCAGTTACCAACTATTAATTTTCAGCTACCAATTAGCTTTTCAGCTTTTAGCTAGCCTTTTAACATTGAGCTAACTTTTCAGTTAGTTTTGCCAAATATAGCCTCAAGGTTCAACTGATATACTCTTATTATATGCTTTTACATTTTATCATGCATGTTTGGATTTACGTCGAACCATTCAGAATCAAATCACATTGAAATATCAGTTAATGTAATTTTAGGTAAATGTTTACATGTTTAATTCCATGTTAAGAATATAATTTTAGATCCATAATTATTTTGAGTTAAAGTAACTTTGTTTTGTACTAAATTTTACTATTAATAACTTGTTTTTAGAATAAAAACATCTAAAACATAAATTACATCACTTTAAAATGAATTTCAACCAAAACTTATTTACAAAATCAATTTTATTCGAAATGAATTTTTGCAAACGGTTATACACTATTTCATGGACATTATTAATACATTATTTTTTATTCACCACAAGATATATTTTTCGGAGATAATCTCGTTGGAAATACTATATCAAGCAATGTTAATACATTATTTTATAAAATAAGTTCCAAACCTAAATATGAAATTGTTAATTAATTCAAATTACTTGGAATTTTTAATAATTCTGATGGAACGTTACTGAATTATTTGTTTCATATTTTATAACGAGATTTGAATGATGTACTTAATGTTGCTAGTGAAATGCAATAAAATCCAGTAGTTTGAACCTAAAAAAAAAGTAATACATATTTATTTTTTATTCGATTTTTATCATGAAAAAAATCAATAAAAAAATCAACTTTACTATATTATGAATGTTGACTCAAACATTATTACCTTTTATAAATAATAAAAAATAATAATGGTTAAATATATTTTTAGTCCTTATAAAATGAACGAGTTTTAATTTTAGTCATCGTAAAAAAATTTCTTGGTTTTCCATCTCTCAAAAAATTTAAATCATTACTTTTGTCATTATAAAATGAGTAAATTTTGGGTTTTTTTTTAATTTTTATCCCTCAAAATCTAAAATTACTATTTTTGGTCCCTGAAATTCATTTTAGAGTTTAATGGCTATACACTGGAAAATCATCGTTGATATGACTTTTAAGATAATTATTGTAAATTCAACAAACTTACCACACATGGTAGTTTCTGATTGGATGATAGTGTAAAATTGTTTTACATTGTTAATACATAGCCTATTTTCTCTTCATTTTAAGATAGATAAATAACATTCATTTTAGGAATTCAGAAAATATTTTAGAAGTATCACATGTTGAAATAATACCATAGAAACTAGTGGGTACCACCTAAGATAGTTATTTGATCTTTTGATAAAATTTAAGCAGTTAATAAGTGTTATGTGATAATAAGGACCAAAAATAATAATTTTATATTCTTGAAAATGAAAACTAAAGAAAAATTTATATAAGGACCAAAATCAAAACTTACTCATTTTATAGGAATTAAAAATATATTTAAGCTAAATAATAATTATTAAAAGTATTAACAATGAGTGTAATATATTAAATAAATAAAATAAAACAAAGTGCAGTAAAGTTATTATTATATTATTTTAATAACTAAACAATTGAATAAAGAAAAATTAATTTTATATCATTTTCTAAGATTATTAAAATAAGGGGGCTGTTAATGAAATAAAAAACAATTTAATTTTAATATACAATTAGCATAAAAAATTTTATGTTGTCAATCAATTGAAAATTAACCTAAATATAACTTTTAAAACAAATATTACAAAATTAAACAATCTTACATACAAGACCATCCATAATTAAACGATTGTATAAAAACTTTATATTTTTAATATATTCCAATTCTCATTAAATTCTAAATAGTATTTCATCATGTCTCAATTTTCTTTCCATTTTATCGTACTTTACCTTATTTCATCAACTTTCATTAATTTTAACATAACGTGTGATAAAAATTTAAACATTGCTAATTGTTTTAGGCGTCATTGTAAAATATTAATTGAATTCTTCATGTGATCCTGGGAGGATTCCACCGTAGCTTGGAGCAAAAGAAATTCGCCAAAGATTTTTCGCTTTGAAATTTTCAATGTAAATTAAATTCAACCATGGCTTGGAGCAAAAGAAATTATTCCTTAAGTACGTCAATCCGACGGCCATAAGCTTCCCAAACCCCACTCCATTTCCAAATCAAACGGTCCATGTCTTCTTCCCCTGAAAAAAAAAAAATTCAATTTCCGAAATTAGGGTTTCAACTATTACATATGTTTTCTTTGTCCCAAAGGGTTCCACCGTTCAGCTCACACTCTTCTTCCATTTCCAATTTTCTCTGAAGAAGCCATGTCTAAGGGTCCTGGTCTCTACTCTGACATTGGCAAAAAAGCCAGAGGTTCTCTCTCTCTCTCTTTATATATATATATATTGATATTGTAATTTTTAGCCTTTTTTATTTTAAATTATGTTGTTTGATTGTAGATCTTCTATTCAAGGACTATCACAGTGACCAGAAGTTCACCATCAGCACCTACTCACCCACTGGAGTTGTAAGTTGTTGTTGTTATTATTATTATTATTGTTATTGTTATTGTTATTATTATTATTATTTGCATTTTGCTTTATTTTTAGGACTGATTGAACTGGGTTTGTTCCATTTTGTGTTGGGGTTTGTTTGATATGGGAGGGAGTGGGTGGTGGGGATGGTTGTTGCATTGGAAGGTATGCTTGTGTAGAGAAGGGTATTTGTGTTGTTGTGTTGTTTTGGGAGGCATTACTGTGATAGCATTGGCAGTGTTGTGTTGTGGGTTGTTAGTTACTCTTCAAATGTATGGGGCTTGGATAGTTCTTAGGTGTTTGATGCATGGTTGATGGTTCTGAGAATGATACTTACTCCATCTGTGTTATGTGTGTGATGCTGCTTTAGGCTATAACATCCTCAGGGACCAAGAAAGGTGACCATTTTGTAGCTGATGTTAACACCCAGTTGAAGAACAAGAACATCACCACCGATGTCAAAGTGGACACAAGTTCCAATGTGAGTTTGCCGTTGTTGTTTGGAATGTTTTGTTCTTCTATGTACTTTTGGGCTTGCAAAAATTATGAAGCCTATTTTGGTGGTTGGTATATGTTTTATTACCCTTGCGAGGCGGGATTTTAGCTGGTTTCAATTTGTTGGTATATGTTCATGTTACAGTAGTGTGTAAAATGGTCACTACTGGCTGGCTTTTTATGGGCTTCATTTCTGATTTCTAATTGATTGTTTTGAAACCACTCACTCAGAACCTTTTTTGGTTAGTCTACTTGAGCCCTTCTAACTACTTATTTGGAATTTAAGCTAGAAGGGTTGTGCGATAGATGCAGGGTAGAACTGCTATCCAATTTGCCAACGTCAGCTTAGGGGGGTGGCTAAGGAAATTAAAAGTAGATAATTTTGAAATCAATTCTCAAATTGATAATATTGTAGAATTCTAAGAATTGAAATTGGGTGGCTTTGGTTACATGCAGGCTGAAATTGAAGGGTGTTTCTACATGTTCTCCCTCCTTTATTGTATCTGTTTGTCTGTATGCAGATACCCTTAATATTCATTCAATACACAAGGTTGTGTATTCTGGTTTTGATTTCAGCTTCAACGAGCCGAGATGGGCGAGGAACCCTGTTGGTCCTCTTCTTGTGTGCATATATGACTATTAAAATTTATAATATACTACAGATAACCAATGTACTCTTCCTAAACTTGATTTACATGTAAGCAATGGGGCAATGGGGATATTGGAGGAATTTTATTTGTATGAATTTGTGTATCTTAACCTGCAAATTGTTGTTTAAAGCCAGTATCATGTCAGCCTAATGCTTATATTTGGCGATTGATATTGAGCAATGTCAGATAAAATCATATGCTTCTTGCTGCTATGTCAATTTGCTTTTATCTTATTAATTTACCCGGACCTGTTCTATTAATGTATTTCACTAAAGTTGATAACACATTTGCATTCCAGCTTTTCGCAACTATCACTGTTAATGAGCCTGCTCCTGGTCTCAAGACTATTTTTAGCTTCAGAGTTCCTGATCAAAGGTCTGGAAAGGTGAGATAAATCAGTCATTTTGTATGAGAAGGTTGGATTCTTCACAGGAAAGCATGATTTACTAAATTTGAGAAACAAACCTCATCGTGAAACAGGTGGAAGTTCAGTACCTGCATGACTATGCTGGAATTAGCACCAGTGTGGGGTTAACAGCAAACCCAATTGTCAACTTCTCTGGCGTTGTAGGAACTAATGTACTTGCCCTTGGTACTGATCTTTCTTTTGACACCAAAATTGGGGAGTTAACTAAATTCAATGCTGGATTGAACTTCACCAAAGACGATTTGATTACCTCATTGACTGTGTGAGTAATTGTTGCCCCTTTTTGAGATGATGCTTCTAATTGAAGTGTCAGCATTTATTTTTGGTCATTCCACCTTCTATAAGTTAGCCTTTACATGTGGGGGGAACTATGGAATTTTTAAATTGATCTTGAGCTTGTTCTGCTTGTGAATGACTGGGAGGAAAGTACTATTGTATTTTTCTAAATTCTAATGCTCCAGAGCTGATTAGCAAACCTTGTGAGGCTCCATTATATAGCAGTTCTTTCTTTCCTCTTTTCTTTTTTTCTTTAGTTGTCTGTTTACATGCTAGTGTGATAAGGTTATTGTTGTTGTTGTTGTTGTTGTTGTCTATTTACATGTGCTGACCTCATCCAGTGAGATAAGACTTTGTTGTAATATTTTTCTATTTGAGTATACTGTAAAAACTCTTCTTTTCAGGTCTGTTGTGTTTTTAACTGATTGATAGTATGAGCTTACATGTTTGGTGGTGCGATGAATTCTTGTGTGCAGGAATGACAAAGGTGATGCTCTGAATGCTTCATACTACCATGTGGTCAATCACTTGACCAACACTGCTGTTGGTGCTGAGGTAACTCACAGATTCTCAACCAATGAGAACACCCTCACACTTGGCACCCAGCACACATTGGATCCATTGACCACCGTGAAGGCTCGTGTCAACAACTTTGGCAAGGCAAGTGCTCTCATCCAGCACGAGTGGCGTCCCAAATCCTTCTTCACCATTTCTGGGGAGGTTGACACTAAGGCTATTGAGAAGAGTGCAAAGGTTGGATTGGGTTTGGCCCTCAAACCCTAAGGAATTTTGAGCCATTGTGGCAAGAGCATTAAGGTAGGCATTAGGAAAGCACATAGCTGTCTGTTGAACTGAATTGTTTGTTCGAGGTTGGTTGTCTTGGACGGAAGTGTTCATGATATTTTGATTGCATTTGAGCAATTCAAGGTTGTATAAATAAGTGATAGACTATTTCTATAAACCAAATGTTATTCGTAAATCACCACAAGATTTTGCAAATTCCTTTTTTGATATGAGGATTCTGGCTCATTCTTGAGGTTTTAACTTGCGAGTGCATTGCAGAAAATTGAACTTACACATTTACAATCCATATCTTGTAGTTTAATTGAGCTAACTCGGGGAGATAATCTGTGAGGTCTTCCTGATTTGGAAGTTGTCATATACTTCCCCTTTTAGTATTTGTTTGTTCTGGGAGCAAAGTCCAGTTACCAGTGATAGAAATCAATTCTCCCAGAATTGTTCTCAGTTGAGAACGCTTATCATCTCAAAATTTTGCATTAGAATTTGAAATGAAAAAATATTTTTCTGTCGAAAATAATTGATTCTTATTTTTATGAACATTATAAAAGTGATTTGTTTTATTATTCAAATAAATTAATTTTTTCAATCTAGTTATAAAATGTTTTTTAACACAATTTATTTGATCTCAGTTATTTGCATGTGATGAACATTTAATGTTTCCTTGTTGCTGTCACTTGTCAGTTTTTCATTGTTGTCAACTGTGTTAAGTATTCTACCGAAAATGGGTGCTTCATGCTTTTCAAGTCTGTATGCTTTGCCATAGTAGGGCAGCAATTGGCATTGTCTCTCACCCCTGTATGTTTGCTTATATTTTTGGTTGGACTTAGTTCTAAGGGTATGTTTGAAGAAAATAATTGATATGTTAGATAAAAAATGAAATGAACAGTTAGCCGAAAGTTAAAAGTTATTTTTAATTGAAAGATATTAGTTGTAAGTTTATTGAAATAGAATGTGTTTAGTAGAACTAGCTTATAAGTTAGTTGAAACTTATAAACTATAAGTTAGGTGCTAAAAAGTTAAAAGTGTACAAGCTAGTTAATTGAATTGAAAATGTTTGATGAAATTAATTGACAAACTAGTTAATAAATGTAAAATGACATAAAAGAACGAATATATTTAGGGCTCGTTTGGGGTGGTTTTTAGTTGTGAGTTTTGAAATTTTCAAAAACTACATCTAGTTTTTAGTTTTTAAAAATTAGTTTTAGTTTTTTTCTCAAATTTTTGGTTTCAAAATAAACTCATTTTGAAAACTTTTTATTTTGTTAAAATTAGTTGAAGGGTATGTTTGTGTGGTGGTGACAAAGGTGATGGTAGTGGTAGTGGTGATAACGACAGTGACAGTGGCAGCGACGCTGATGGTCATGGTGGTGACAGTGGTGGTAGTAGCAGTGGCGGTAACGGTGTTAGTGGTGGTGATAGGAAGGGCCATTGTCAAATGTAGTGATGTGTTCTTTTTTAAAAACTAAACTAGATTCACAAAACTTTTTTTCTTGGTTTTGAAAATGAATGAAAAAGTGTTTTAAAATTGAGTTAAAAATTATTTCAGCTCAATTTTAGCCAAACATGTTTTGTTTTGAAAATTATATTTGAAAACCAATAACTCATAATCACCCCAAACAGGTCCTTAGTTTTTTGATTTCTAAATTGAAAAAAAAGGTAAAAAGATATTTAAATAAATTAGTGAGGATAAAAAAAAAACAAAAAAGTTAATAGTTTATAAGTTAGCTTATTTTCATAAATTAGTTGAAGTAATTTATAAAAATAAGTCAGAAGTTACTAAAATAAGCTTGTGTATTAAATAAGCTTATTTTGGTCAAATTAACTTATAAGCTAGTCAAAGTAGCTTATAAGTTATTAGAGTAACTTATCAAACACACTCAAAAAGATGTTTATTGGTTCTTTATTTATTCTTTTATAGATTATTTTTACATGATTATTGTTTTAGATTTTTAATAAATTTTGAATTCTTATATTTTTGTTTAAAAAATAAATATTTTATTGAAAGCTAAAAAATAAATTGTGTAAATGATATAGTATTAAAGGAGGAAAATTCTTAAAATAAATAATACAATATTAAATAAGGTGACAAATGAAGAAATTTATTGAAGTATTAAGAATAAAAATGATAAGAATAATAATATGTTATAACCTTAAACCCTACTTTAAATAATGTTTGAAAAATTTTAAGCTAATAAGATAAGTTTATTTACTAATTCTGCTTTAATCAAACATCAAATGTAAGATATTCTTTTAAAGGAAATATTTTTGTACGACAAAGGTGGAATAACTTGTCTTTAATTTTGGAAAGTATTTTTTAAGATTATTGTATATGAATAAGATAAAAGTACTTGGGAAATAAAGATAATTATAGTGTCAATTATTCGATATTTAAATAATATTATTTTTATTGGTTCATAAATGTTTAATATAGCTAACGAATGCTTCTTACTGTTAATTTATTGTATGTAAAAATCGGTGGCGTGATGCCGTGGAATCACTCTTGTTTTACATAATTGAGCTAATGGGCATGTCATTGATGGACACCAAGCAAAAGTTATATTCTTTTTTAGGCATAGAGTCACTTTTTTTTATTTTTTATTTTTAAGTGTAAAGTGATTAGAATAGGGTTTCTGTAACTCTATGTCAGAATGAGGACACTGTTGATGCTTCCAAAAAATCTTAATCTCTCATTCATATAAAAAGGTGTAAAGTGATGGGTTTTTTTTTTTTTTTAATTGTATCTATTATTATACAATTATAAATACTATACACGCAATTTTAACTGTTCGATAATACTAGAGTACGGTTTATTATTTTGCTAATAAGTAAATGTATGTGGATTGCATGAATCATTTATAGCTTACATTGTCTCTTACAATGTTTTCTAAATGAAAATTCATCTATTATTGGTTCCTTGGAATTCTTAATAAGTTGATTGTTTTATTTTATCCTTCCCAGTGGCTTCTAAAAGTGGTTCGATTCTTTGTTCACAGAAGTAATCATGCTTCAAGATCTTGTTCACCAAAGTCTTCATTCTACCAGCACTTTAACCCAATGGTATTAGTATTGGACGCAGAACTGGCTGACACCGGGCAAATGTTAAATATAGCGCACTCTTGATTTGTAAGGTAGAGATGGAGTCTTAAGACATAAATCAAGGAAAATTTTGGCGAGCATAATTATTATGAGTTTAATGGTTATGCACTGACAGTGTCAAGTGGTTTTACATTGTCATCTAATCACAAACTACCATTTATTGTAAGTTTGTTCACTTTTATGATAAATACTTTAAAAGTCATATTAACGGTGATTTCTGATTGAGTGACAGTATAAAACTTTTTATATTGACAGTGCATGACCATTAAACCCAATTATTATAATTGGATTTGATTATTTTAAAGTGAGGAGATAAAGTGCACTTATAACTATTAATTAAAAAATCAATAATCGATAGTTTTGATATTATTTTAATAATTATGTATATCAAATTTTAAATAAATTAGACATTTGTAGTTGGGTGATCTTATAATTGATATTTACTTATATTTTAAAAGATATATTATATGTTAAATTGAATGTATTTTATAAGGGTTAAATTAATCTGTAGGTCCTTATAGCTTTATAGTGTTTTTAATTAGGTCTTTACAGTTAAAAACACTTTAAAATGTCCTAGTAATTTAAAAAAAATTGTAATTAAATACGTACACATTGGCAATGATGTGGCACGTTGAGGTGGTATGTGAATATAGGAAAAAAAAATTAATAAAGTGTTGAAGGTGAAGATTGAACCCCCACTCTTGAAGTCGACCAATAAAACTAAAATTACTAAGCTAATGATTTTATTTAATATATAAGAAAAAATTATATTATATATAACTTAAATGGGAGACTAAAATTGCACATATATTTATTATTATTAAATTAAATAATATTAACATTATAGAAGCTAATAATATTAAAATTAATATTAATAAATATAAATTAATAATATATAAAATTACACATATATTTTCTACTAGTAAATAAACAATATAATATTGTAAAATAAAACGAGCAATAACTTATACTTTTTAATATTATATATCTTAATTATAACTTAATCACTTTATTTTAAATAATCTTCTTCTTTATAAAATTGTGTTGTTTTATTTATTTTTTTAATTTTTTCTTTGCATATTCTAGTGATTGAAATAAGATATTATTATTGATGAAATAATTTTTTATATACATTTCACTAAAAAAGTATATTTATATCATACATTTTCAATTGACCTTTTTTTGATATATTTATATCATATCTAATATATTTAAATTTTTCTATAAGTTTATTAAAATATACTAATTTATACATATTAGTGAACTCTGAGAATAAGGATTCAAACTCCATTCATGTTGACAAGTATATATCATTAATTTATATTTATTAACACTAATTTTAATATCATTAACATCCAAAAAATATATACTAATTTATATTTCTTAATATTAATTTTAATATTATTAGTTTATATGATGTTAATATTATTTAATTTAGTAGTAGTAATTATATGCGCAATTCTTATAAATTTCATTTATATACTAAATAAAGCCATTAATATTATGGTTTTAGTGTTATTAGTGGACTTTAAAGGTGGAGGTTTGATTCCCACCTTAAGGGAGTTATAACACCATTAATGTGCAAGAATTTAATTACAAACTTTTTAAACTATAAATACTTTTTTAAAGTATTTTTAACTATAGAGACTTAATTAAAAATTTTATAAAACTATAGGGACCTTCAAATTAATTTAACCTTTAATAAATATTAAATAGTTTGAAAACTTCATAAAAATTTGTACCATCTAATAAGAATTTTTAATTCAATGAATACTACACACACAATTTATTTAATGAAGTATTAATATTAATAAATATAATAAATTAACGGTTACCACGCACACACTTACAAAATTTCACACAATTAAAAAAATTAATTGATACTTCATCACCTCACTTTTAACTATTATTTTATGATGTTTCTACAAATATCCAAATCATGTAAAATTTTATACACATGATCACTGTGATAATATTACTTGATTTAACGGATGGATTTATACAATTTACTTTTGATAAAAAAAAAACTATTTGAGATATCATTTTATTAAATTTGACACATAAAGTGATTTGATTTTATCCCATATATACGTGACATGATGACATGATTTCAACTATTAAGAATAATCATACAAACTAATCAACTCAAGCCTTTAATTTTTTTTGGTTTTATTTATATGCACGATATGGCATTATTTTGACTAAAAGGATGATTATTTAAATTAATCAATTTGAACTCTCATTTTTTTAAAATAAAAAATTATACCCAATAAATTAAGTCAAACCAACATGCTCTTAATCGAATGAATTGGTAGGTTTGACAAAGAATTTTATGAAATTAAATCAAACCATACCAATCCATTTTGCTAGTTTTTAATTTTTTTTTTCTTTCCTAAAATCATACGAAACCAAACCTACCTATACACAACCCTAAATGCACATTCTTGAATGATCACTAAAAGTCATTAGTCCATTGTTTAACAATCAATGAATAAATCATGATCATCATTTTCAATATAATTTAGGTGAGAATAGTCAAAGAAAAAAAAAGGTTGAATTAAAATTTTGATCCCTATACAAGAAACTCATTTTCAATTTAATTCATATACGATTTTTTTTTTATTTGGTCTTTCATAAGTCCTTGTCATTTACCATCAAAACTTTGTAAATTACTCTTCCTACGTGGCTAATGATTTATGACGTAATTCTGAGGTATATTTGTATAACTGTCAAATTAATTTTTATTTTGTTCTATATGTGATGCTAATTTTCAATTTAGTTCTTATTAAAAAAAATGTTTTAAATCAACTTCTATACGCGAAATCATTCTCAATTCACTCCGTCTTAAAGCCAACTGTCAAAATACGAAGAACTACATAAGGAAATGTTCATACAAACCATCTTGTATAGTCTCCTTTCCATTGAGTTGCTCCCATCCAAATAAATTCATAGGTCACTTCGAATAATTTATATTAGGTTTAAATATGTTATTAATTCTTATAATATATTGTTTTTTCGATTTTGGTCATTGTAAAATTATATTTTTTAAAATAATCCTTGTAATTTTTTTTATTTTGATCCTTTTTTTTTGTTTTAGACCTTGTAGTATATCTATTTTTCTGTTTTAGTTCTTTATGGAGTAAAAGCAAATTATTCATATATTACAAGGACAAAAAAATGAATACATTACAAGAACTAAAACAAAATAACAAGGATCAAAATAAAAAAGAGAAATTTTACAAGGACTATTTAAAAAAAATTATTAGAACCAAAACTAAAAAAGTGATATATTACAAGGATCAAAAATATATTTAAGCCTTTATTTTTTTTGCTACATATATTGTAGCCATGCATATCCGGAGATAGTAAATCATCTAAGAACATGAATATGAAAATAATTAACTTTTAATCCAAAAGTTCATGCAATGTTCACATAACAAGCAAATAAATAGCCTTGTGGGATGAGTGTTCACATAAACAAACAAACAAATGGCCATGTGGGATGAGTGCTACGTTTGCAAGCAAGGCAACAACAAGTAGTAACAACATGTTTGAATGATGGTGTTCTCCCTTTTGGTGAAGGGCTAGATAAAATTCCCAACCATACAAGAAAGTAGTCCAAGTTTTAATGAAGTAGAAGTCAAGCAAGCTAGTAACATTATTAACCAAAGGGAACAATGAGGTTCAGCTTATAGGTAATGGTGTAGAACACCCTCTCCATTAACATTTACCACCAATTCATTCCTTGTCTAAAATGTCAGTGGTGAATGTTATACTAGGAAGTGTAATATGTATCACTCACGAGCTTAACTTGAATGTCACAGCTTCACTTACTTTAAGATAAATTGAAACTTATATAAACAACTTTATTTTATTGTAGACGACAAAACGAATTAAGAATGATTTCATGTATAAGGACCAATTTGAAATTTTTTTTATAGCAAGACCAAATAAAAAATTAGTCTCATGTATAATGACAAAAGAAATTAATTTGACACAAATATTTAAATGCACATTAGAGCCGTAGCATAATACCTTAGGGTTTGTTTGGAGTGATTTTTAGTTGTGAGTTTTAAAAATTATAAAAACTACAACCAGTTTTTAGATTTTAAAAATTAGTTTTAGTTCTTTTTTTTAATTTATAGTTTCAAAATAAATTCACTTTGAATTTTCTTATTATGTTTAAATTAATTTAAAGATATGTTTGTGTAGTGATAGCAACAGTGGTGGTGACAGTGACAGTGATAATGGTGACATTGTCGATAATGACAATGGTGGTGGTGCCGATATCGACAGTGATAGTAGTGGCGGTGTCAGTGGTGACAGTTATGCTAGTGGTGACATAACGCTAGTGGTGGTGGTAGCTGCGGGAAGGATCATTATCAAATGTAATTATGTGTATTTTTTTTTAAAAGCTAAAAACCATATTTACCAATCCTTTTTTTTTTTAGTTTTGGAAATAAATATAAAAGTGTTTTGAAATCGAGTTAAAAACTATTTCAGCTCTATTTTAACCAAATAGGTTTGTTTTAAAAATTGTATTTAAAAACCAAAAATCAAAAACTCGCAATTATCCCAAATGGGAGTTATAACAATGATATACTATAGACTCATGTGAAAAATGTTTACTTGTATAGGAACCAAATCAAAAGCTCTTTTTCCCCGGTATAAGAACCAAATTTAAAATGAGGGTCACATGTAAGGACCAAAAGTTGACAAAATAGAAGATATCAGTCAACGATTGTGGAAAAGTTACAAAAGGAAATGCCCATGCATTAAGCACCTTAAAATTAAAAACTAAGGGGCACTTTCAAGAAGCCAAGAGAGGTGAATCAATGTGCAGTAAATAGTAAATATAGAGAACTAAAAATTAACACATTCACTTAACTCACAAGTAAGGACTGAAGTAAAGCACATTTTTTGGGAAGTAATTCTTATATAACAAACCCCTAATAATATGATCGATAAGTAATTATTAAGACTATCCACAACTCAAACAAGCATTCAAAACTACACATTAGTACTTGGGGTATAAAAATAGACACTGCAATGAATCTATCCAATATAAGAGTAAAGACGCAGACATTCAAACAAAAGAAGCATTCTTAACAAAACCTGACATGCATGCGGCTACTATTTGTTATTTACAATTCCAGGAAAGCTTAATTTGGAATCTGTGAAGCGCTGGCCTGAAGGAGACCATCCCTGATCTGCACAGCAATGTCCTTAACTGCACCAGGGCCGTGCGGTATGAACACAGACGAGGACTTTGAGGATGCCCCTATCTCTTTCATAGTGTCAAAGTATTGAGTCACCAGCACCATGTCCATGACATCTTTAGCTGTTGTCCCGGGCACATTCTCGGAGAATGCAAGTACACTGTCTCTCAGTCCATCCACAATGGCCTGACGTTGGCGAGCTATACCGAGTCCTGACAGATATTTGGACTCGGCTTCTCCCTCGGCTTTCTTGATCTGCAGTATTTTTTCTGCTTCAGCCTTCTCATTTGCAGCCAACCTCAATCTAGCAGCTGTTGATAAAATAGAGAAAAGGATGAGGATATAATCGCAATCACAACGACAAATCAAAATTTGCATCCACAAAAAAAGGCCTACAAGAGCATGCTGCAAGGCACAGAAGTTTGTTTGAATGCAGTATTGCAATTCGTAAATCTTAATTTATTTTATGCTGTAATTTTTCTGTTTTTTGGCTGAAAACTTTAGTTACAGGCTGAAAGCTACTAAGCAAACCATATTGCAAGCATGCTTATACACAAAATCAGTTCCATTCAAAACTAACTCAAGAACCAACAACTAAGAAACAGTAAGTACAACATCTGCATGTAATGTACATCTTACGCAAGGTAATAGTAAGTTGATACAGGAAATTGCAACACAAATATATATCAAAATTTTTTTTTTTTTTTTCTGGAGGAACTAAAATATTACCTGCATTAATCTCATTCATTGCTCTCTTGACATTAACATCAGGCTCTATATCAACAATGAGGGTCTGGACTATCTCATATCCATAAGTTGACATGGCCTAAAACATTAAGGTTGAATTAACTTGTTGATAAGGATGATTACAACCTTCAATGATCTACTGACGAATATTTTATATAAAGAAAGAAAAAAAGAACACAAAGTGATTGCAGAAAAGAATGAACACCTTCTCAAGCTCCTCCTCTACAGCCTTTGCTATATCATTCTTCTGCTCAAAGACAGAATCCAACTCCAGCTTTGGTACACTGGCCCTGATAACTGAATAAATGCAAAATATTAGCAGCTTTAAAGAAGCAAGCCACAATTATCAATTACGCTATATAACACAACATCCAAAAAGTAAACTGCTTCACAAATGACAACCCTCAATGAACCAAGTAGATTAATCCATGAGAAAGCAATAATTGCAGGTATGTGGCATTTCAAAATAGAATGAAGTAGAAAAGTCATCCTACATACCATCAAAAACATATGATTGGATCTGCTCCCTTGTGTTCGTAAGCCTATAGAACGCATCAGATGCTTTCTCAGCCACAGCTCGGTATTGCACAGACGCAACCACAGTGACAAAGACATTATCCTAACAAATTAATAACAGTCAAACTCTAACAACAGATCATAATAAATCACATAGGAAATGTCATCCACATTTAGAATGAAATCATTTCACAATATATTTTCCAAATCTTAGTAAAAATGAAATACTGGAAGCAGGAAAGGAAATTTCCTGAAGCATGAATCCAAAGAAATAAATTGATCAAGAGAAATAGGAATGGGGTAGGGAAAAAAGAAGAGCATTCAAAATTCAATCTCAAAGTACAGAAAACTTTATCCAATACAAAGACCAATGGTAACTAACCAGTAACAATATATTTTCAATAAAATTCTTTCTGTGAAGTTAAAAAAAATGCCAAATTAGAAATACACTGACAAATTTGTTGGAAAATTGTTATTTCTGTCAATCAAGTATAAATTGGCTAATGTTAAGTACGGAACATTTTCATGATAGTGACATGAAACAAAGTAGGTGGAGGAAAGGAAGCAGCAGATACCTTGGTTTTTGTCTCACATCGAACATCAAGTTGCTGCACACGCAGTGACAAACTACCAGCAATCTGGAACCCAAGACACCAAGGCAGGCAATGACATCCAGGTTCTAGAACATCATCAAATTTTCCAAAATGCTCCTTGATAGCCACATTTGACTGGTCTACTTGAAAGCAACCAAGAGCTTGACCCATCCTTCAATTCTGCACTAGAATAGCACTACTCATCAAACTAATTAAAATCGGCAAAAATTTGCATTTTGCTTCCACCAAACTGTTTTAACTTTCGGAAATCAGAATTCACATCACCAGTTTACCCAGAAAGTGATATAGGGCCTGTTTGGATAAACTTTTCCATAAGCATTTATAGGAGAAAAAAATGAGAAGAAAAAAAAAAAAAGATCCCCCAAAAGCTAAAATTAGCTTATGCATAAGCTAATATGTAGAAGTTCTTTCATATTAGCTTCTCCAAAGTTTACTTTTAACTTATGCAAAAGCTAATTTTAGCTTATAGAAAAGCTTATTTCATTTTTTTTTTCTTGATTGAGAAGTTTATCCACCCATGCTCATAGTAAAATCTGAAAACACTGGTAACCATAGACAGTGATATAGATAGCTATACTGCCTATATATTAGGTAAGAATAATGAAACATCACCATCAGGAATGGGCTAATGGTGGAAGGTTTTGATGATTTGCAAGAAGTTCAAACCTTCAGAGATGTAATTGCAATGAAACAGTGGGTAAAAAGTCAACAAGAACCAAAGACTCATAGCCAAAACCCTAAATATAAGGAAAAGAAATACTCAAGAAGAAATTTCACACCAAAGAAGAATAAAGGCAAGGCAACACAAGCTTTTATGTTCAAGCATTTATGAGAGTAAGAGACTTGGTTCAGAGAAGGAAAAGCAACAAAACTGAACAATATTAGTGTTTTATATGAATATAAAACATAGGATTATCCAATACTACAGTAAAATTTTAAAATTGAGTTTGTCCAAAATATCTGACTTTTGGAGGGGAATAAAAACAAAAAACGTAAGACTGACGAAACAACAGCAGAATAAAATTCAACTAATAATCAACAACAACAAAAAAAACTCATTTTTCAACTTTTCATAAACACAAATTTGGATTGCAAAATCCACATCCTAAACCAAACAGTTTAGAAGGCTAACGCAGTATTTTTCTTATTTTGATCCTCCTCCTTTGTTTTCCTAAGAATTATGCAGAAAAAAGCATCCAGAAAAACAAACACAGAACCCTATAAGTCAGAAACAGAGAAACACGAACTGTCAACCAAATCTTCGGATCCACGAAACCCAAAAAAAAAAAAAAAGATTTTGCTAAGAAAAAACGAAGACCCACCAAAAAAAGAAATGCAATTTTGAGCCGATCCCAGAAAGCAAACACAAAAAAGAACACAATTCAAGATCATAACGCGTGCATCACACACAAGAAAATTCAAAGGCCAAAAGTGGTTCGTTTTCGAGAAGAAATGCACCTTTTAGGCAGAGAAACGCAATATTGAAACTTTGTATCAATCAATCCACTGCAAGTAGAAGCAAAGTGCAAAACACACTTGTGTATATATGTCGAAGGGTGGGGTTAACCCATTTAAGATGATTATACTGGTCTTGGCTTGTTTCACCAATTAATGGGGACCACTTTGTCTTTGTCAGCGCTTACGTAGGCCATAGATTAATTCTACGTTGTAAATATCTTCTTCCCATAGATTTTATGTTTAATAAAAATCCGTTGCCTTTATTAAATTTCAATAAAAAAGAACTAAATATACAATAAAACATTATATTATTTTATTAAGTACATAAAAAATTTATTAAGAATTTTTTACGGTAAACATATTTATATATATGTAATATGTAAATATAATAAAAAATTATAAGATTTTTTTCAATAAACATAGATTTCTTATACTTATTATTAAACGTTACTCTCCTAGTGTGATCTTCTTGTAGAAAGCGATCATTTTATAAAATATCTATAATTTATTAGGGGTGCCTCTCTACACTTTTTTTTAAAATAAAAACAAAATAAAAGAAGAAGAGAGAGGGTGGAGGTCGAATAAAAATAATTGGTGTAAGATTAAATTTAAAGGTGCATTTAGTAAAAGAGTAATTTTTTCATACCCAAGAATCATGATTTCTAAGAATTATAAATCTAAAGAATCATATTTTTAAGAATGACTAAAATCTGTTTGGTTGGTTATAAATATTTTTATATTTTTTACTTGAATATTAAATATTTTTACGTTCAATTTTAATAGAATTTTACCAAAAACATTTATTATTTATCACGTTAAATGAGTTAATAAAGATAATGTGATATTTTTACCACAGTAAAACCTTTTTCTAACTCGAAAAAGTTAAATTCTCACCTCTCTCATAAAAACAATTTCGTAAGAAATATTAGTTAAAAAGATTCCCGAAAAACAATATTTTTGAAAATGTTATTTTTAAATAATAAACTAAACATGAAAAATAAACATTCTCACGTTCAGATTCCTAAGAAATTAAAAACTTATTTTGCACCAAACACTCCCTAAATGTAGTGAGGTAGTTTGTAAAATTAGTTGAAGGACAAAAGGTCTAAACAAATGTGAAGATCAAATCATAGTATTGTCTTTGTTAATAGTTATAGATAATCTATAATCTATATTTATAATAATTTATATTTATAATATATACAAAAAGAGAACACAAAAAGGTCCAAACAAATATGGAGACTAAATCAGAGTATTATCTTTGTTAATAGTTATAGATAATCTATAATCTATATTTATAATATATACAAAAGAGAACTTTTTCAAACCATTTTTTTTAGAAGCTAAGCCTAAAGTTTAAGTATTCGGCTCAGCTCATTTACACTCCTAATAAGAACTTATGCAATAAGATTTTAATTAAGCTATTTACTCAAACTATGAAAATCATCAAAATTTTCTTCAGTATTTAAAAGTATTTATTATCTTTATATCTCTGAAACTCACCCATGCGTCACACAGGGTAAGAAACTAGTTTGTCCATTATATTAAACTTTTGTGCCATTTTGTTTTATATTATTTTATTATTTATTTAATGCAATTTTTTTTTATGGAAGACAATGCGTGAAAATATAATCAATATAACCTTCATGCATTGTTTATTTAATGCAATTTTTGATGGGAGACAATGAATGAAAATATAATCAATATAACCTTCATGCATTGTTTATTTAATGCAATTTTTTATGGAAGATTAATGTAATTGGCATGATTGATTGTTTGTTTGGTTCAATTTAAATTTAAAAATATAACCAATTATTTTTTTAAATTTTTATTTAGAAGTTGAAAGAAATAAATAATTATTTCTCAAAAATAAAATCAATTAAGCATGCATTGAATCGTTTGGGTTTGATTTTTATTTGTAGCTTATCGATTGTACATGATAAATTTTATTTTCATATAACTAAAATTTATAAATAATAAATATTTTTAAATATATTAATTACTAGTATTTTAACCTGTGCATTGCACATAATAAATATTTATATTATATAACTTAAATATATAATAAATAAAATAAATACTTCTAAATATATAAATTATATTATAATTAAAATTTGTAATAAATAAATATTTTTTTAACATATAGATTATATTTTAAATTTGTAATAAACAACTATTGTAATATAATGTTAATTTTTAATTATTGATAATTTTTTTAAAAATATTGAAATCCAATTTAGAACTAAAAATATTAAAAATGATAGATTGAAAAATATAAGAGGTTAAAAAATTCTTAAAAACGCTCTCATTAAATAATAACAATTAAAAGCACTCTCGTTCAATGTAGCTATTCTCATTTAATATATAGGATAGATATTTTGAATTTATAATAAACAATTTAAATTGTGATATAATGTTACTTTTAATTATTTACAATTTTTAAAATTATTGGATTTCAATTTAGAAATAAAAATAAAAAGGATAGATTGAAAGAGATAAATGATTAAGAAATTCAAGTATATAAATAAAGATAAAACAAGAGTGATTTGAGATGAATGAGAAAGAATTTTTTTGGCTAATTATGAAAATAGTGTGTGAAATGCACATCCAAAAGAAAGAAGATAGAAAATATTCAAAATGTCTAATTGAAAGAGTAGAGAGCGAATGTTTCACTTTTGTATATTTTGATTTATAATATAGAAGTAGATTAAGACCAATTAAAATTACAATAATCTTAAACTTTTGTTTGTCCAATTAAAAAAAGATCTCCAATTTGATATAATGTATTAAGATTTAAAATTTAAATCAGATTAAATTTAAAATTAAAATTAATAAATATATTTGAAAGGAATAAAAAGTTTAAAAAATTAAATTAAATGCTCAATATATTGAATTATAATACTCCTAAAAAAACTTAATAAGAGTAAGAATAACTCCTAAAAATACTTTTATTCAAATATGGAGATTTAGATTTATAATATAGGGATATATATTTGTTAATAAATCGTTGTAAAATTTGCAAGTGTGTGACGTAGTTGATTTTGAAAAGGGTTAATTTTCTTCATTTTAATTTTTTACTTGTTAGAAAATAAAAGATTCGTGGCAAAGTTAGAACATAAGCTTGTAAAAAATTATACTGAATTATAATCAAATAATAAAAACCATATAAATATAAGTAGTGTGTGTAACGTTGATCTTGATTTTTATACCTTCTTCATATTAGTTTTTGCTTTGATTTGTATGTGTGTTTTTGTGTTAATCAGTTTCTTTGTACCAAAAAAATAAAGGTCTATAAATTTTTTTTTTTGTTAATCTTATAAATACATCGATGTTAAAAATATCGCAAGCGGAAACATCATCCCAACATTGCGACGCTAACTTGACGATGACGTCTTTTTACGAAAGTCTACGTTTTTGTTTTTTGTGTTTTTTGTTAAAAAATCCTAGTCTTTGTCCACCAATATAAATCTCAAAACAATGTTATAATAATAGATTTGAGGTTAATTTTTAGAGTTTAATAGTTATGCATTATCAATGAAAAAAGTTTTACATTGTCAACTAATTAAAAATTACGGTTGATATAATTTTTAAGATAATTATTACAAAAGTCAACAAACTTACTATATATAGTGATTTGTAATTAGATGACAATGTAAAATTTCTTTACATTATTAGTGCATAGTCTATTTTCTGTAATTTTTATGCATTATCAGGAATTTTAGGCTGTAAATCAATTGAAAATCATTATAGATATGATTTTTAAAAGAGAAAACAGGCTATGCACTATTTTACACTGTCACCAAATCACAAATCATCATTTATTATAAATTTGTTGACTTTTATATTAAATACTTCAAAAATCATGTTAACAATGATCTCTAATTGGTTGATAATGTAAAATTTTTTACACTAACAATGCATGACTATTAAACTCTTTTTACAATACTATCTCCAGTTCTTTATATAAGCAACGAATGATAAGATTTTTAACATTATCATTTGTTAATTATATAAAAGATCAGAGGTGGTAATTATTATAGAAATAAACAATTTCATTGTAGATGATTTTTTTTATAGATGTCACTGTAGATGATAATCTATGATTAGATAATAATGTAAAAATAATTTACATTATCAGTGTATTTAAATTAAATCCATAGTTTTTATAACTGTGTTTGATGGATTTAATTAGAATATATATTAATAGTATAAAGATTTTTCATACCCTTATCTAATCACAATTTGTTATGTATACTAAAACTGTTAATTTTTGTAGTAATTGCTTTAAAAGTCATGTATAGAGTGTTTTTTTAATTGGTAGACAATGAAAGACGGTGCATGGAAATAAAATTCTAGTTTGAAATAGGAAAGAATGTGGTCATAAATTATTTAATTTTCTTAATGAGATTAATTTGTTTTTAACCAAGATGGGAAAACAATATTAGTTGTGTGGTTGAAGCAGTGTTATTAAAATTGGTTTAGATCAACTGATAGAATTGGTCTAATCGGAAATGAATGATACAACTAGTCTCAACTAGTTATCGGATTGAAAATTATATAAAACCAGTGTGATTTAGTGAACGATTTTTTTGAATGAACCGGTAATCCGATGAGTTTTGGTGATCGGCACGAATCATGCTTTCATTTAAAAAAAGAAAAGAAAGAGTAAAATAAGATTGTGGTAATGAGTTCAAATTCAAAGAATGAACTTGTGAAATTATATTAATTTGTATTGTAAATTTTTCAAGATTTTTAAGATATAATATGAAAATTTTAAAGTATAAAATTTATAAATTATTAAATTTTTAAATGTATATTAATTTATACAATTTAATTACTAATTAGAGAAATGTTAATAACACACTCTTCGTCATACTCTTTTGAACACACTCCTTTTTATCAGTTAAAATTTATTAAAAGTTGCAAAAAATTGTGAGTCTCACATCTTATTTAATGAATCTTTTTCACAATTTTGTAATTTTCAATAAATTTAACCAATAACAAAGAGTGTGTTAAAAGAAGTATGTTAAAAAGTGTGTTGCTAGCACTCTTTTACTGATTAACTAATTCAATCAATAATTCAATACTTTGATGAAGTCGAAAATCAATTCGAGTCTGATAACATTGTCCCAGGTACCATCCGAAAAGGTGCATCAAGTCCTAGAAAGAACTAAGATCTATGCTAATTTAAATTAACTATGAGAAAGTCTTCACAACAGAATAAACAATCATAACATACAAATCGAACTTAAGTTGGCGTGGCGTGTTTGGATTATGTGAAACGGACTTTGCATTGTGCGAAATTTCGGCACAATGAAACATACTATGTAGAAATACAGGCACGAATACGCACATTCGCCATAGGCCTCATCGATGTCAGCATAGTATAAACAATGAGTGTGAATGGTGTTAACGGATTTGAAAATTCTAAGTTTTGATTGATTGGGTTCGAAAATTCTAATTTTTAATTGATTACCAAAGAAGAATGATGTAGCTGTTGCCACGTCATGAAACTAAAATTCTTTTACAAAATAGAACAATACTCAAATCCGAAGCAACTTCTTGTCACTGGTGTTTTACATGGAATTTGGGAATATACTCAAACCTCAATGCCGATGATGACATTTACACATATTAACAATATCTATCTTTTCTTATAACTCACTCTCATTCTATTTTTTTTCCTATCTCTTTTTTCTTTTTTCATTACATATTTGTCATATTTATTAGTTTTTTTTTGTTTTTTTTTTTCTCTATCTCTCTCTTCTTCCCACCTATACACTCTGAAAATAGGGTGTAGATTGTCAATTTTCCTTTACAGAATGGTGAGAACGCAATATCAATATGAACGTGGCTAAAATGACAAAACCAGTTCAGTGTATAATAAATTAATTACAGAGACAAAAACAAGTGCCAGCCAATGTCTGGGGCCCTTTGCCAACTTAACATTCTTCAGAGTTGACTTTCATTGTAAATATCTGTGGACCATCAATACAAGATATCTCTCAATCTGAAATATAAAATAACTAGCAAGTATTTCTTAAATTTTAAAAAAAATTAAAAAGCATAAATTAAAAGATAATTATTTAAGAGAAAATTTAAAATTATAATATATAATTAATTAATTAATTTAGGTGAAATATAAAAATATAATTTAAAATAATATGAGTTTTAATATTTTGAAAAAGAAGAGAAGTTCATAACAATATGTATTATTTGAAAAAGGGTAAATTATAAGTATAACAAGATTAATTCATTTAAAAAAAATGTAATAACTTAGTTTTCAAAAGAGAATAGACTAAATGCTACTCCTCCAAAAATGTCTCATTAGATTTATTAACCATTAATAAAAACTTTTATGTTTTGTTTATATATGAGAAAAAATAAAAAAAGAGAAAGTAGAATAGAAGTAAGAGAAAAGAGAAAATAAATAAAAATAGGGAGATTTTTACGTTGTTTGAAAAAAAATATAAAAAAACAAAGAGAAAAAAAAAATCAGTCCTCTATCTACTTGTTTAGTTAAATGAAAAAGCCCCTCCCTCTCATATATATATATATATATATATATATATTAGAATAATTATCTTGTACGAGAGTGTTTTTAACTGTTATTCTTTAACGAGAGTGTTTTTATGAATTTTTTTAATTTTTATATCTTTTAATCTATCATTTTAAACATTTTTAGTTCTAAATTGAATTCAATATTTTAAAAAAAAATTATCCATAATTAGAATGACATTGTATCATAATATAAATTATATATTATAAATTTAAAATATAATCTATATATTTAAAAGTATTTATTTATTATAAATTTATATTATATAAAATAAATATTTATAGACAAATTAAAATACTAGTATAGTTATAAATGTCCCCGAGGGGAGTCAAAGGGACAATTAAGTGACTTTTAAATCTTGTAACGTAATAAAATAAAATAAGGACATTTTGACCTTTAATACAAAACTTCCACTTCTCTCCTTGTTTTCTTTATCGGTAAGATCAAATTTCAAGTGGACCCCACATCCATATCCACTTGATTCTTTTTCTTAATTTTCCATGCTTCCAAATCGGTGATTGGTTTTTTAGAATTGCTTTCTTGCTTTCCAGAATTGTTTTCTTCTTCACGTAACTCTTTTTTGGATAAATCCACTCCGCCAATTGATACGTTAATGCCAATTTGTGCTATCAAAATGGTTTATATATATTTAATAAAAAAAATGGTTTATATATCTTCGAAAATAATTCAAAATTTTAATTTAAAATCTATATAGTTTAGATTTAAAAAATATTATTTTTATTTTAGGAATTTGTTGTATCAACAAGAGTTTTTGAGATGAAAAGAACTACTCAACCTATAAAGGGGGTCACCTAGTCTCGAAAGGGGGTCATGTGAAGGAAGGATTTTATAAGCTTGTCCAGAAAACTTGTAATGGAATGTAATCTGATTTGAGAGAATAAATGAAAATTGAGATGTTTTTGTAGAGGTAGACAAGAGGTGTCGAACCATATTAAATAAATTGGTGTCTTTTTGTTATTTTTATTTTGTGGTGTTGTGCATGAAAGGTGTTATTTCCCTAACAATGGTATTAGAGCTGATAATTGTGCAACTTGATGACCTGTCAGAAGAAGAGTATTGAAGCTTGATGAAACTGATGGTGGATCTGTGTGGAATCCTTGTGTCGAAAGTCTTCTTCGCAATGGGTGTTAGAATTTTTCGTTATAGTTATTCAAATCATTGAATAAATTTTCCGTTACTGACCATTCAAATTTAGAATCAATGATAAGAATTCCGTTGCAGTTGGGCATTGATTTTGTTGTCTGAATTTGAATGTGGAAAATGAAATCAATGGCTGAATGTGGTCCATTTTCTAGTCAGATACGATCCATTAATTTTAGCGAAATGTTCAAGGACATTAATTCATGTTATTATGTCAATTGAACTCTGTGATGGGCAGAGTTGGATGTGTTCTTTGTTTTGGACCACTGTGCCTACTCCTCTCTTAGAAAAACACTATCGAGTTTGAGTGAGTGAGAGTCCAGAAAAGCCAAAACTGTGAAGGCTAAAGATTGATGCAATGGCGGAAGGTTAGTATCTCATTCAAATTATGTTTCCACTATTTGGGAGGATATCAGAGTATTCTAGGTGTTGACCATTGGAAAGCTGCAAAGAAAGTAACGAGATATTTTCAAGGAACAAAGAACTGCATGCTTATGTACAGACAAACTGATGATTTGAAGGTAATTGGCTACTCCGATTCAGACTACGCTGGCTGCGTTGATTCTCAAAAATCAACATCTGGTTATATCTTTATGCTAACTAGTGGGACTGTATCTTGGAGAAGTGCAAAGCAGACCTTGACTGCTACTTCCACTATGGAAGCTGAGTTTGTCTCTTGTTTTGAGGCTACCTCGCATGGTGTATGGTTGAAGAGTTTCATATCTGGACTTAGAGTTGTGGACTCTATTTCTAGACCATTAAAGTTGTACTGTGACGACTCTACTACTATGTTTTTGGCTAAGAATAATAAAAGTGGAAGTCAAAGTAAACACATCGACATTAAATACTTTGCCATAAAAGAATGTGTTAAAGAAAAAAAAATGGTCATTGAACACATAAGCACTGAGTTAATGATTGTTGATCTTTTAGCTAAAGGCATGCCACCAAAGAATTTTAAGGATCATGTGATACAAATGGGTCTTGGTTCCATGATGTGATTTCATTGTACATACATTTATTATTATCAATGAAACTCTTATTCAGTTTGATGTTTTCTCATATGGTTTTGTGCACATATTTATTTTGAGAAATATCATCGGGAATAGATCCAGAATAAACATATGGTTTATTCATTAAGTTAAAGGCTAATATTAAGAGACTTGATATATTGTGATACATGGAAGATAATACTCATCATTAGAGGACCTATCGCCATGATTCATGTATTTTGTTTCTTGTTATGATTAATGATAGGTTTAATGGACCAAGTGGGAGAATGTTAGAATTTTCCATTATGGTTATTCAAATAATTGAATAAATTTTTCATTACTAATCATTCAAATTCACTACGCAATGATAGGAATTCTATTACAATTGGGCATTGATTTTGTTGTCTAAATTTGAATGTGGAAGATGAAATCATTGGCTAAATGTGGTCCATTTTCTAGTCAAATATGACTCATTAATTTTAGCGAAACGTTCAAGGATATTAATTTGCATTATTATGTCAATTGAACTCTGTGATGAGTAGAGATCTATAAATTGGACGTGTTCTTTGTTTTGGACCACTGTGCTTGCTCCTTTCTTCAAAAAAACACCATTGAGTTTGAGTGAGTGAAGGTTCAAAAAAGCCAAAATTGTGAAGGCTGAAGATTTATGCAATGGCAAGATGTTAGTGTCTCATTCAAATTATGTTTTCGCTAATTTTGATCTGAAAGTGTTGTTTGGATTTATAACATGTTTGGATCAATTATCTAAGTTTACAATAGGAAGTCTTCTTGACAATGATGAAGTTAAGCGGCGTGTCTTGGTAGCTAAGGACAGTACAAGTATAAGAAATGTGACCATCCAATACTTGCGAAGCAAAGATGGGGAACACACCAAAGTTTGTAGAGCGAAAGCAAGATTGAAGATGATTACGACAAACATCCATGATGGCGAAAGTTAAAGAGAAATTTTGAAAATTTTAATTGAGAGAGGAATTGTTAGGAAACAATTCAAATTTTGAATTTAAAATATCTAAAATATTGTTTAGATTTAAAAAAAAAATTTATTTTAGGGATTTGTTTTCTCTTTTAATATTAGGATGCAAGTCTTATAAATAAGGATTCTTGATATGAGAAGAACTATCTAACCTGGAGAGGGGGTCATCACCTTAAGTGAGGGGTGGTTATGTGAAGGGAGAGTCTTGTCAAGTTTGTCCAAAAACTTGCAATGGGATTTAATCTGATTTGAGAGAATGAATGAGAATTGAGATATTTTTATAGACATAGACAAAAGGTGTTGAACCACATTAAATGAATTAGTATCCTTTCACTATTTTTATTTTGTGGTGTTGTGCGTGAAAGATGTTTTTAAAATAATATCCATTTAGTTTCAAAAAGGCAAATTCGATAACATAAATTATCACTAAAGGAACAATTTGTTGTTCATATATCTTCAGTAGAAATGAAGAGACCCTCACCTTTTTTTTCTTTCATCTTTTCTACCACTGTTGTAAGAGGAGACCTTCACTAGAAATGGTTTTTGGCTTGAAGCCAATGGAAATATCAATTTCAAATTTTAGGGATTATAAAAATTTAGGTGTCGACTGATGAAACATTTTTTAGTAGAGATTACAAGCATCTTTATAAGAGACAATTCTACTCGAACAAGATTCCATTAGACGTTTTCTTTCTGAGTATTTAATACAATTCTATATCCTAAACTCAAACAACAACCGATAAAATATAAAAGAAAATAAAACTTTATAACAATCTCCAAACTTAGAAAAATGGAAATTAAGGGAACGGAATCCAGGGATCGGTGTCAAAATTTTGTCATGCATGCATCTTTTCTTCGTGTAAAACAAACATTTTACTCAAGTAGTATTGTAATAAATTTGGAATTGTTCTACTTTATACTTATGCACGTCAAAGACTTTACAACACAAAACTACTTATGTCATGCATCAAAGATTGACAAAAAAAATTGTTGGGATTCAGTTATTTGTATTTGATTGAAAAAAAAGGTAAATTCTACGGAGCCTTTATATTTTAATAGGTATTAGTACTTTTTTTTGAGCAGAATAATTAATAATAAATACACAATAACATGAAATCAATAATATGGTTTATTGTTTATGATTTTGTTATTTTTTAATTGCTAAATGACTCTTAAAATTACTTTTGTTGTTCATTCTATTTACACTCGCATATTTTTCAAGTTTAATATTTAATTTTTAAAAAGATTGAAATAGATCTCGATCGATAAATTTTTTTGCAATTATAAAATTTAAAATGCCATTAAAATTAATTTCTAACTCATTTATGATGTGATGTTAATGTTCAAATGGTGTTTTTTTTTATTGTTTTGATATGAAATATATTGGTATCCTCTTGAAATAAAAGGTATTAAAGCAATCACATTAAAGAAAACTCGCTTATTTGCATGTATTATTGCGCTCGTTTTTTCCCTTGATATGTATTGAACACAACTTAAATACTTGTCTAACTTTTTTTCACATACATGCATATATTTAAGACTGAATTATAACCTTTTTTTTATGTAATTAAAATTTAAAAATTTCGAAACTCGTTCAGTGATAAAAATAAGAGAATGATGGATAAGATAAGAAAGTAATAAAAGTAAGGAAGGAAACAAACATAATATGCTCTTAAACTCTTTAGGGTCTGGTAAATAGCATATCAAATAATAAATAAATGCCCAACTGTGTGTCAAACATATGGCGAAGTAGTTCATTTGTACATAATTCATTTGAGAAATGTTATTTATACAATAACTTATAAAACAATTTGTATAATAATATTTTTTGTGTTTATTTCTCTTACATACATTATTTATTATATTTCATAATGATGGAGAGAAATAAATATAAAAAATGTACTACAAATTGTTGTGTGTATTGCATTTCTATTTGAATTGACATCATGTAACTTCATACACACGTCTAAAGCAAATATTAGATGTTTTTGCATCAATCTTATGCATTTGATGTGAATTTTGACTAAACATGTCCTCATAGACACTGAACCAAACAGGGTTAAATATCCAAATGTACGGAAATAAAAAATGAAACCCTGAACACATACACGGTTAACACTATCCATTAAATCATTAAAAAAAAAAAAAGATTTCACGGAAAGAAAAAGGTGTAGAATCATCATTTCTAATAATTTCTGCCACATAACTCTCTTCCTCTGTTGGCTGCCCACTAGTCACCGGAGAGAATCCAAGAGAGGACAGCTTCGCGGCTGCCAGCGAGGGAGAGAAAGAGAAAGGAAAGAATATTTAAAAAATTATAAAAAAATATTTAATTTTTAGAAATATTTTTGTAAATAGATGATAGAATATTTTAAAATAATCATAAATTGGATATTCATTCATATTATTAATGGATGAATTATATTATTTCATTAAATAAATCATGGATGAATTCAAATTTTGTAATGAATCATAAATAGACTAATGGTTTGTTTTTAATCTATTCAATATTTCCAAATAAAATTTGTTCAATCCATTCATTTGCCAAGCCTACTCAGACAGGATTATCTCCGAAAAAATATACAAGTAAAAAAACAAAAAAAAAGTATTATAGAAATACCAAAAATTTGCTCTTTCTCAACCCAACTTCCCCACTAGAATATATTTTGAACTGAGGCAAATAATAAAATAAGCTTATCCTAGCCAACTGTGACGTGATAACACAGCTTGTGACCCTAACGCAAACATGTGGAGCCACCATTTTGGAGAGACATCATTTATCTCTTGGTCACAACCCAACTTGTCAAATTGGACTTCCTAATACCTAATCTTTTTGGCTCATTGAAAAAAGTGACACTTTTACAAACATTTTATTAATATAGGATTATTTTGAAATATATTATCAAAATGAAGTGGTTAATTATGAAAAACGTTAGTCAAACTAGCATTTTTCATTCTATGTCAGCATTTTTAATATTTTTTAATTTAATTGTAAAAAAGATCAAGTTGGCTGCCACGTGGGATATTCCAATAGCAGTAGTGTTTTCAGAAAACGCTACTACCACTGGGGTATCCCACGTGGCAACCAACCTGACACAAAACTGACGATGGTGGTAGACACGTGTACAAGATGTTATTACTACTAGCATTTTTGCTTTTAATTTTTTTTAAATGGAGAAAAATGCAAGTATTTTAATTTTTAATTATTAAAATTTGGAAAACGCTATTACTACTAGCGTTTTTCCTTTTAAATTTTTATTTTTTTTAAAACAAAGAAGGACACAAGTTTTTAAATTTGTTTTTTTTTTTTTAATTTGGAAGCGTTTTCCATTTAAAAGTTTGTGGCTTTGTGCGGTTCTTGCTATGCATGTAACTTTCTCGATATTGGGAATATGACAATGCAGAACCAATGAACCATATAATATCTTACTAATAAAAGGAAAAGTGGCTAATTTTGTACCAAAGAAAAGGTAGCCGATATATTTGAAAAATAAACACTTGCATTTTTACTTTTTTAAAAAAATAAATATAAAAAGTAAAATGCTAATATGACTAGTGTTTTATAAATTTAAAAAAATAACTAAAATTTTAAAAACTACCGTTCTCTATTTTTAAAAAATAATAACGTTTTTCAAATTTAAAAAAAAATAAATACGAATTTAAAATTTTGAGTTCTTTTCTGTTTTTTTTAAAAATTAAAATTTAAAATGAAAAACGCTAATATACTAGTGTTTTTCAAATTAAAAAAAATCAATAAAGATTTAAAAACTTGAGTCCTTTTCCATTTAAAAATAAATAAATAAAATAAATAAAAATTTAAAATGGAAATTTTCCAAATTTTAAAAAAAATAAATATAAATTTTAAAACTTGCGTCCTTCTCCGTTTTAAAAAAATAAATTAAAAATAAAAACGCTAGTAGTACTAACATGTTGCACACGTGTCCATCAACATTGTTAACTATGTGTCAGGTGGCAGTAGCGTTTTTTAAAATGCTACTGGCACTGGGATATCCCACGTGATAACCACCCTGACTCTTTTTGCAATTAAATTAATAAAAAATATTAAAATTACTAACGTGAATTGAAAACGTTAGTCAAACTAGCGTTTTCCATCATTGACCACTTACTTTGGTAATATATTTCAAAACAACCCTATATTAGTAAAAAGTTTGTAAAAGTGACCCACTTTGGTCAATGAGCCAATCTTTTTTCATAAAAGATGTTTGATAGTTGAATTTTGAAAGGAAAAGCATAAGACAATTTTTTTTTAATAAATATTTCCTGATTTAATATTTTTTAAAAATAAAAATAAGTTGATACATTAACTGGTCTCAAATTCAAGTTTTCGGTATACAATTACGTTAAATACTCAAAAAAAAATAATTACTACCCATAGTGATCTGACGCACCCGTAAAGGATACATGAAATCTCTACCAAAAAAATAAACTTAATATACTAATATTTTATTTATTTTTATAAACATAATTTTCTTAATTTAAAAATAAATATATTCTCTCCTCCTTATCACACTCCCAAACATACCTTGAAGAAACCAAAAAAAATAAAGGGAGGAAGAGGGCACTCAATTCCAAGGTCACGGCATATTACAATAAATTTGAATATTTTCAAAAGGAGTTCATAATTTTCTTCTATTTTTTAAATGTTTTTCTACTATTAAAATCATCCTAGCTTGCGTTAGCAATTGCATCGTGTATGCAAATTGCAATGATAGCAGTTGCATTCACAACAGCTGTACAAGTGCCCTATCTGAGATTAATATCAGAATATCAAGTGAGAACACCTATCAATCAAGTAAATTGTACCGAGTTGGGAATGCAAGAAAATTGAAGGTAACTTTACACACTTGCATTCTTGGCTTCTTGCAATGGAAAGGAATCCATTGGATATAGCAACAAAGCTCTTTCTAAACAAACAACATATTTGACACCCAAAAAAAAAAAAGACCCTGCATGCCCATCACTTTTTAGGTCACTCGAAAACATTTTTTCTAGTACGAGAACAACATCTGATTACATCAATAAGTATTTACTGAAAGAATAAATAGTCTATGCACTGACAGTATAAAAAAATTTTACACGATCATTCAATCACAAACTGTCATATATAATAAATTTGTTAACTTTTACAATAACTACCTTAAAACTATATTGTCCAATGAGTATGTAAAAATCTATGACTAACATGAGTCAACACCCCATTTTTTTTTCTTCTTTACAAAAAATATATTCTGAAAGGAAGGAAACTCAAAACAAGGTGAAGTTAAACAATTTCAGTGAATAACAGTTTCCCACTTGAAAGCTGTATATGACAAGTCCCTACTATTACTATGTAATATTAAACTGTCTCGTGCACTGACCTTATTTGAGATTATATAACAAGAAGAAGACTTTCATGATTCACTCAGGTTTCAGAGAAACTCTCCAGACACAACAGTTGCTGTACAGCTGATGGCCTAATTTGTGGGAACTGAATGAATAGAAAATCAAATTAAAGATAGGGAACACTGAACAGTGATTCTTACCCAATAGGTTTTGGAGACTTGGTATAACGAAGGTATGGAGAACCATGTGGACCATTTGGACTAGACAAGGTCCTTACAGGTTGACCCTTCCTTGGTACAGATACTAACTGCGTTCTAATACCATTTTTATGATTTGGCATGGACATGGTTCGATCTACTCGCGCAATCTGGAAGTGATAAGATGAGATAGCCATGTCCTTGAGGCTTGGCAAAGGCTTTAAAGTTTGAACAACTTCACTCATCAAGGGTCTAGATTTTGGATCGCGGCTAAGGCATCGAGCAGCCAGCTGGGCAGCTTTCTGCGCCCCTTTAACCGAGAAGTGACCTTCAAGGCGGGGATCAATTATCCGGTAGAACATCCTCCGGTCTCCGAGTACAGGTCTTGCCCACTCCACCAGATTGTGTTCCCCATTTGGTCTTCTCTTATCAATAGATCGCCGGCCTGTGAGCATTTCAAGTAGCACTACTCCAAAGCTGTAGACATCACTTTTTGATGTCAAATGTCCTAATCAGAATTTGAAGTCTCAGGTTAATATTAAAATTGTAAGTATACATCCATGTACAAAAGATATAAATAAAATCACAGGGTAACAATTTCTAGTTATCATTAGGCAAAACCTGAGGTAGCTTTCTTGCTTTTATTTTATCATGGTTCCTTCTTGATTTAGATGAAGATCATACATTTTCAAAAAGACATTCTATAGTTTAACAATATGAAACTTTTGAAAGTCCCCGGGCCACCCTTTCCCTTTTTCCCTGTTTGATGGTTTAGAGTAATTGAGGTATATCCAATTATCTCAATGCCGCCATCATAATTTGAAAATTGAAATAATTGTTGATATTTCCCCTTTTCTTATCAAAGTTTGCTAGATAATGATGCTAATAATTTAGTCATAGTCATTCATCATACTTGGCAAGCGAATTATAAAGTAGACAAAGGATAAAGCAGGTCACATGGTTGGACAAGAATGCAACGTCATTGAAAGAGGTTAAAAAAATAGTGCCCAAAATGATCATGACGTGAAAGAGAACTAAAATGTGGTCGACAGCTTGATACTGACATGAGTATTTGTAAAGGATTTTTGTGCCAGGTTCTTCATTGTGTACCGTTGTGGTTGTGATTGCTATTGATGTAATAGCTATCCTTTATCTCTCACATAAGAATACAAGGTTTAAGTTCAGAAAACTTATCCGGTATCAGGGTTTGATCTTAGTAATCAGTATGCTTATAGATAGTACTTAGTGCTTTGATCATCATTTAACAGTTTACACTTTTAATTTAATTATTTCTTGGTGAGAAACGCGTGCACATGCAATTAGTACATGGATAAAGAGTCAAAAGAGGAAGAAATAGGAAAGAAATCAGAAGGGACACCGGTAAATTTGTTTGTCATGGATTACATAAGCAGATATTCCATTCCGAACACTTTGTTGGGCTTAATGCCATAAGATGTGGATGGAAAACAAGAAATGCTTTGCCCATTTACACTAAAAAAGTTTAATGCTGTGAAATCATTATGTATAGCAGTATTTATTTGGGTTATCTACTTCACCAAATTTGAACAGATATCTCAAAAAACTACAGATATACAGTAGGTAGACAAATTAAAGCTTAGACATCTCAGGACCATATGAAATAATCAGAGATGTGCCTAAAGCATATAGATGAGAAACCTGTGAAGTCATTATGTATAGCAGTATTTATTTGGGTTATCTACTTCACCAAATTTGAACAGATATCTCAAAAACTACAGATACACAGTAGGGTAGACAAATTAAAGCTTAGACATCTCATGACCATATGAAATAATCAGAGATGTGCCTAAAGTATATAGATGAGAAACTTGTGAACCTTACATCCTCCCTAATACGTGACATTTCATCCTTCAACAGGAGCACTTTTAATTTCTGGTAGTTATTACAACTGGGTTCGGAGTGTAACTAACATGAAACAATCTAATCGGTGAAAGAAAATAAAAGATATTAAGCAATTGGCAAAAGTTTAGCATTTATTAGTTCAACTTTTGATATATGAATAAAAGAAGAGAAAACTCTCAATTTGGTCCTCCAAAGTTACGCACATCACCACATTAGTACTTCAAAAATGGTTAAATTACTCAGTTAGTTCCTGAACTATTTGAGAATTTTCAAGTAGGTCCCTAAAGTAAAAAAAGATTGATAGGGTCCTTGACCATGTAATTTTTTTAATTGAGTCCCTACAATTTTTAAAACAGCCATAAATTGTCATTTTCTAGCCGTTTCAAGCCACCATAAACTAATCTCAAGACTAACTTTTTTAGTTTAGGGACCTACTTGAAAATTTCCAAATAGTTTAGGGACCAACTAAGTAATTTAATCTTCAAAAATTTAGTTGCCAAATTAATCCCTCAAAAATTTAAATGATTACCATATTAATCTTCCAAAAATTTTGTCACAAAATTACAAATTTAATCTGTCACTAAATTAGTCCCTCAAAAATCTAAAATATCACCATATAAGTCCTTATATAAGACTAAAGTTGTGATTAAGCGAATCTGAGGGACTAGTTTGGCAACAGATTGAAAATTTGAGAGACTACTTTTGGTGACAAAATCTTTGAAGAACTGAAGTGGTGACAAAAATAATTTTTGAAGAATTAATTTGGTGACCAAAATTTTTGGAGGACTAATGTGGTAACGCATATAACTTTGAAGGATCAAAGTGAGACTTTTCTCAATAAAGGAATCATGACAGCACGATAACTTATAAAATGCAAGAGTTTAGTTTAAAACTATACACGTGCAAATTCTAGATGTCTACCTTGAGTCTTAGTTATATAGTGAAACTGTGAAAGTATTAAGTTCAAGAAACATTAATACTTGAAAAAGAATAAGGAAGGCTCAAAACTCACCAGTCATCACATACTCAGGAGCAGCATAACCATACGTTCCCATAACTCTTGTTGATACATGTGTCTTTTCCCCCTCAGGACCATCTTTGGCAAGTCCAAAATCAGAAAGCTTGGCATTGTATTCCTATAAACATTTTTGTCTTTAGTTTTGGTTTGCACAGTTGGAGCATGAATAAGAAATAATTAAAACCCTCTTGACTAGTTTACTTACATACCGCATCTAATAGTATATTAGATGTTTTGAAATCACGATATATTATGGGTCTTTGAGCTTCTTCATGGAGAAAAGTAAGACCTTTAGCAGCACCAAGTGCAATTTTCATTCTGATAGACCAAGGAAGAGGTAAGGGCCCTTCAACATAAAAAATGGTTGTTACCAAAAAAAGAATTAATCCTGACCATGAAAATATTTTAAGAGCATAATGCCAAGCAGAATGAACAGATGCATTATTGGAAGAGAACCATTTTATCTTAGTTTTTGTTTTCTATAAGCATGAAAGCTTGTGAATTAAATAATAATTGTGGACTCCAACAATTAGTTGGAAATCAATTACTGGGTTAAGATTATTGGTAGTGTATAGAATAGGGTTTTATGAATTCAATAGATTATTTGCTAGAACTATAGTTACTTATTTGCTAGACTAGATGCATGCCTGTTATTACACGGACTTTCAAGAAATGTTAAGCTACTTAGCCCAAGGATATTGAGTGTTATCTTTTAGGTTAATTTTATGTTTACATTGGGAAAAGTAGCAGCATCAGCAACAATCAAGCTGATTTTCAGCCAAATTTTAACTCAAGACTGATAATTATTTTATTTGATATATGCGTCAACTGTCAAAACTCAAGAAATCCAAATTTGCTGCAGTTATAAGCTGTTATGCAGAAATAAACAAAGCAGTATTGAAGACATGCAATAGCAATAGAAAAGGTTTACCAAAGAAAAAAAAAGGTTAGTAGTGTACTTCTAAAGAGGTGGTTCTCCAAACTGCCTCGGGGCATAAACTCATAAACCAATAATCTTTGGTCATCTTCAATACAGAAACCAATCAATTTAACAAGATTAGGATGGACAAGATCACCAAGATAATTTAATTCAGCCTGGCAAGAGGTAAAGAGAAATTGAGAATGTTAACACAGTGGGAACTATAACATTTAAAAAAATGAACAGGAAAGAGTTGAGCAGGATATATAAGTTTCATACAAGCCATTCTTTGTGACCCTGATGTCCATTGTGGTTGAGAGTCTTGACCGCAACCGTAAGCCCGGTACCTGGTTTCACAGGTGCAGTTCCATTCTCCTCAATCCAACCCTTGAAGACACAACCAAACCCTCCCTCACCAAGAAGACTCTCTGGTCTGAAATTCCTAGTTGCCACCTTAAGCCCATTGAATGTGAATCTTCTCAAACAAGAAGCAACCTTCAACTCCTCACTGAATTTTGAAGTGGAAGGGTTACTTTCCACATCACTAGTTGTTGTAGAGGACTCTTGAGGAGCAACTGTTTCCTTTGTGATTTTATCAGACGTGGATTTGTTTTCCTCCGATCCAATTATCACTAACTTGACATTTTCACCTAAAAATAAGAATAAATGGACACTATTACATGATTTGATTATGACATTCTTGACTTTATACAACTTCATTGCAATTCCAATATACTTGTATAATAACAAAACAGTAAATACAATCAAGCAGTGTCGTGTAAATGGTCAATGCATCACAAAGTTGTCCATGCCAATTTCAGAGCAACTTTTATAATTTCTTATATGATTGAACAATGATTCTCACTAGTGTCAATACTAAATTTTTCATCATAATTTATTGTAAGGTGCGTATAGTGATGTTCTTTAATACTTAATATAATTATCAGAACAATTGGATATCGTTTACAAAATACTTCTCTCGGCTCCTTTACCTACGATCAAGGGCAGACAGTGCTTACAAAAGAATATGCCGGGGTCGAATGGTACTGCAGAAAAGAACTTGGTTTTGAAAACCTTTAATTATTTGCAAATGAATTAGTTAGATCTCCAACTTCCTCAATACAAATGCACAATAATAATTCACGTCACTTTTGTTCCAAGAAACTCATAATTCATGTAGTTTCTTAAAACAAATTTACAGTCTCGAACACAAAAATGTTTGGATAGATCGAATAACCAAAAAAGTAAAGACAAACAACCATTTTTGGCCACCCAAAATTGATGTCAAATGACAAATAGAATATATTTTTATGAAACTAATAAAGGAACATTGATGAGGAAAGAAAATTACCATTATGGGCACTAGTGCCACTTATGGTGCTATCAACTTTTGATCTTGAAGGTATGCAACTCCCAAAGAAGCTAAATCTAAACCAGCATTTTCTCGCCTTTCCGCCACCTTCCTTCTTCTTCCTTCCCTTTGACTTGTCCACATCCAAACTCCCTGCTTGAACTGCATTACTCCCAAACCCCATCTTCCAAAAACTCTCACAAACAAGTTTCCATACCCCAAAGTCTCAAACTTTAGATACAAAGCCACTTCAACCTCAAGTCCTCAAGCCACCCCACTTGCAATAATTGAACAATTTGGAACTAGACAAAAAGAACAACATCATGGTATTGAAAGAGTGTTATCAAGGATCAACAAACACATGTGCAGTGGTGAATGAGTGAGATCAACATAGCACAATAAACCACAAACCCAGTTGTGAACTGAGTCCAAACGCCAAAGCAAAGTGGTGTGTTGTGAGTGAGAGAGAGAGAGAGAGAGAGAGTTGTGTTGAAGAGGAAAGCGGGAGAGTGCTTGTGACAGAGGGAAAGTTTTTCCACAGCGGGCAGGTCGAGCAGGCTTGAAAATGCGAAAAGTGGGGAGTGGGGCAGGGCGGGCAAGAGAGAGAAAGTGACAGCCATTTCTTTTTCTTTTGTTTTTTGGTACAGCCATTTCTTTTTCTTTTTGAAAACAGCACTGCCACTTGGTAAATTGCAACCTACGACATATGACTTTCACTGTGCTCTCTAAATTATTCCACAGATAATGTTCTTATTTCCTCGTGGAAAATCATTGTACAAAGCCTCAAGGTTAGGCTACCGTCACTTTGCTAATTGCTTCACACGTACCTGGTCTAGCCGTCTAGGGTAGGGGCGTTCGTGGATGAGTTTAATTTATTTTTTTAAATAAAAAGTCACTTAAATTAAATATAAAACTAACATGTGATTTTATTTAATTTAATTTGAATGTAATGTTAAATTTGAATTAAATTAAATTCATTTTTTATGATTCAGTATGACAGTTTCTTTAAATTTATTTTAATACAAATTTTAAAATTATTTAAGTTCACAACTAATAAAATAAAACAAAATCTAATAATCAATTGAGTTATAGTTAGTTCTTGAAAATGATATTTACAAACTTTTTTTTAAACAAATACATTATAAATCATTCATAAACAATTAGTCATATGCTATCAATATTATAAATTCATAACTTTAAATAACCAAAATACATAGAATCATATACTATAAGTATCAAAAGTTCAAAATATTACTATGTAATGCAACAAATCAATATAAGTATATTAAATGTGTAATTCAATTTGATTTGATTTAGTTTTGATAATAAGAATTGAAAATCAAACAAAATTGCAATTAAGAAAATGTGATTTATTCAATTTTCATTTTTTTTTATCGATTTGATACTAAAATGATTTGGTTTGATTTTGAACAACTCTTAAGAGCTAGAGTTGCTTGAGTTGGTTTTTAAAGTTAAACAACTTGAAAATAACATTAGAGTAAATGAATTCTTATAGAGTTCTTATTGAAGTTGTCTGTATAAGCAACTATAACAAAAGTTGTTTAAGTATTAAATAAATAATTTTTTCAAGTTAAAATAGGAGTTTTTGTGAGTTGAGAGATAAAATGACACCCACCAAAAATAAGTTAAGAACTCAAATTAAGTTCTAGCTTTGGAATGAAAATTAGTGAATGTTCCTAAATCCTATATGGCAATGAAGGATCCACTAGAAAAGAGATAAGAACTCAAGTTAAGAATTTGCATTGGAGATGCACATATGCCAATGAGGAATAGAAGGTTTATGAAGTTATTGTTATTTTTCTGTTTAAATATGTTTTTAACCCCTATGACAAATTTTTATTTTAGTCCTTTAAAAAAATTGTTGATTTTGATCCTCATAAATTTAGTTATTTTTAAATGGTATTTATCATCATTTATTAATAACACGGCATGCATCTAGATATGTTATGTACTTATGTCAGCAACTATTATGAAATGACATATGGTGTGTCATGTTTAGATGCATGCCATACCACAATCAGTAATTGATAATAGAGATCATTTTTAAAACCTTTAAAATTTATAAGGAGAAAAATTAACAAAAAATTACAGAAATTAAAATTTGTCATATTTAGAAAAACTAACAAATATACTAAAGACTTTAAATATAAAATAAGAAAAAAAAACACAAGCATACTAAACTTTTTGAATAAATTACACTGATACCCTTGAGATTTTTTTAGATTGCACACAATACCTTTTATTTTTCTATCCCTATGCTAAACTCTCTCAATTGTTTGAAAAATATTACACTGACATTCCTTATATATTACACTAACCCCCTTAATTGTTTGAAAAATATTATATCGTGTATCTCTTATGGGAGGTTGTTGTAAATGTTAAAAAGTAGGAAGATTATGTGCAATCTAAAAAAACCTTAAGAGGTGTCAATGTAAACTTTTTTTTTTTTGCGGTTTTAAGTCCTCAAAGCATGTTATGTTTTTCTTTTAAGTTTAAAAGTTTTGTATTTACAAATAAGATCTTATTTAAGTTTAACACGATTCCAATGTCCTCTATTCATATCAATGTATTGAAAACCAAATTGAATCGGCCAGTCAAATTGTAAAACCGATGAACTAATTAAGTTTTTGATTCAGATAAATCATAAAATTAGTCTGAAAAAAGTAGTCAAAAATTGGGAAAAACTAGCAAAAGCACCAGTTCATAACGAATTAATAAAAATGTTTAATACAACGTCATTTTAATTTTTTTTCAAAAATAAAAAATTAACCTAAAATATTTTTCTTTTTCTTTTTTATTCTAAATGTAAACTTGTTATTGTTAATAAATATTATTGTGTATTGTTGAAACTTGCACTTAAGTATTATAATATATTTGATTTAAATTTTTATGTGTATTTTGAAGGTTAAAAACCTATAAAATTATGTGCTATTTTTAGTTTCTAGTATTGTAAAGTTAAGATAATATATTTTTTTAATATTATTTTATATATTATTAAATTATTATTATTATTTTATTAATACCAATTCGACCATAATTCAATCGCAATTAAACTATTAATTCTTAAATTAATATCTTAACCGATTGAATGACCGATTCATGTCATTAGGCCTATGAACACTATTTGTGTCAGTTTTAGCTCACTAGCCTTGTTGAGTTTTGGCTATCCTATCGTGGTAAGGAACTTGCTTGGTAGTTGCAGTTGCAGTCCTTTATAACCTTCTCAACAACGAGTAGAGACCAAAGTTACGTTACATGACAAAAGAGGTAAAGCACTAGCAATTACTTAATTTTGGTTATAAAATATGATATATGATAAAGATATTCATTCATACGTTAATATGGATATTAAAACACACTTATGCTTTTATCAAAAAAAATAAAAAAATACACTTATGCTTTATTTGGATGAGGAGTGAAATAGAGAAGAAATAAATAAAAAAGAATGAAATAAGGTTGATAAAAATAGAGGAGAAATAGAATAAAAAATATATATTCTTTGGACATATAGAAATAAGGAGAAAGGAAATTGGAGAATTTTTCACTTGTTTGAATAAATAAAAAAGAGAGTGGAAAAAAATTATATAAAAAATATAATTTTTTAATATAAGATTCTTTTTAACATAAAATTATTTATTTTTTTAATTCATAATTTTTTAAAAAAAAAATTAAAAAAATAAGAGAGATTATTTCCATTTTATTTCATCCCTAAAGTGGGAAAAAATATTTTGAGTAGGTCTTACATAAATAACTTTATTTTTTTTTATTTTTCTTCTCAAACAAACAGTAAAAATGTAGTATTTTTTTCTTATCTCTCTTATTCCTATTTCCTTCTATTCTATTTCAACCAAAACAAATATAAGGTTAAAGTTTTTTTATTTTTTTTAATTTTGATTCATTATCATTATAAATATGTCTAACGATTGATGCACTCATGCACCATTTGATACTTTGACACCTGCACGCTGCCTTATACAAAGAAACCAGTCATCAAACTAAATTTAAGATGATCACCATACAGATAATAGAATATTGTGGTATCTTCAACAATGAATATGCATAGTTTGGTAGCTTCTCTTCGTGCACCACATTTGTTTTTTCTATAATTTTTTTGGTCAATGTAATTCAGGACTTAGGAGCACTAACACTATCATTCATTCATGTTTAGACACGTTATCTACATTTATAGTTTTCTTGATTTATATATTGATTATTCATTTTGCATATATTGGCATTGGCACCCATTGTCAGGCTAACTTTTTAGAAAGTTTTGTGAGCTAATTCACGAAGGAAGAGACAATGGAATCAATAATTGTCACGGTGCCTTGATGCCTTTAAAAGGTTAGGTTGAGTCAGTTTGTGGCCCAGGGCTGATGTCTTTCCTTTAAACCAATTTATATTATTTATCACTTTAACTTTATGAGATTATAAAAGGTTAGGTTGAGTCAGTTTGTGGCCCAGGGCTGATGTCTTTCCTTTAAACCAATTTATATTATTTATCACTTTAACTTTATGAGATTATTCTTGTCCACATTTGCAGCTCAATTTCACAAAATAGAAAGTGTTAAAACTTATTTGTGCCTGCAGCCATATCATCCATGATTCTGCGGCATCTTAGCCTGATATTAGCCTCATGTATTTTGATGAGTTCCTGAATACGTTAAAACTAATTCAACTCGATATATACTTTGTAGCAATATTTTAAGAATTGGGCCGGTCGCTGAATTGTTAACAACAAAAGTTTTAAGGTTGAACAAAGATCCAATCAGAGTTAATTTGTATAATGATCCAATATTTTCAAGGATGTATAGTGAATTTAATTAATATCGCATGTATATGCATCAAGGATGTACAATGAATTTAATTAATATGACATATATATGCATCAAGTCTGCCACCGACTCAACCCGAATCCCGCTTAATGAAATATAGGTTTTTGACTTTAAATTTTGAGTACAAATTAAATATAGGCTTTTTGAGTTTGGACCTTGTTTTAGAAAGCTGAATTCAATCTGAGTTTTTTTGGCTCAACACATATCAGGCCCATGACCAACTCAACTTAAATTCACTCAATGAAATTATAGGGTTCGAGTTTTAAATTTTGAGCACGAATTAAATTTGGGCCTTTTTAGCCTGATCCAATTGTGGCTAAATTTGGGCTTATCCTACAAAATCTCATATATATTGGGTTTGTCTCGAGCTTAAGCCTCATTTTAAAAGTCCAAATTGAATTTGGACTTTTTAGCCTGACTCGCTATGACCCACGACTCACATCAAGACTGCGTCCAACCTTACTTGAACAAGTTTAATGAAATGTAAGGATTGGACTTAAGATTTTGAGCATGAATTAAATCTAAGCCTTTTTAGCTCAATTTAGGCTTAGCCCAAAAAGCTTGAATCTTTTCTTTTCTAATTTGTTTTGTTCTAACTCCAAATCCTATTATCATAACTTCATATGAAAAGTCTCACACCTTTTAATGAACTTTTTAAAGGAAAATTATAAGATTAACAAGTTTTTAAATTTGAAAAAAAAAAACCCTAAAACTATAAACTAAAAATTGAAACTGTATTTTAGCTTTTAGAAATTTTAAAACTTAAAATCAAAAGGACTCCAAGCAATAACTAAATCTTTTCAAATCCAAGCGATAACTAAAACTTTTCAAAGTGTTTTTTCCTTTTCGAAATACAAGAATTTATTTGAAACAAACAATGAGGGGTGGCAAAACGAGTTAAACCGTTAGGCCAACTCGTTTAAGCTGTCATTTTTGACAAGATGAACTTAGAGAATTCAATCCACCAATTCACATAGTCTGCTCTAATTTGACCCGTTTTAAATTTTGAGCATGAATTAAATATGGGCCTTTTTAGCTCAATCCAATTGTGGCTAAATCTAGGCTTAGCCTGCAAAATCTCGTACATATTGGGTTTGTACCGCATTTAAGCCTCATTTGGAAGCCCAAATTGAATTTGGACTTTTTAGCCTGACTAGCTATAACCCACAACTCACATCAAGACTGTGACTGACTTTACTTGAACACGTTTAATGAAATGTAAGGATAAGACTTTAAATTTTGAGCATGAATTAAATCTAGGCCTTTTTAGCTCAATTTAGGTTTAGCCCAAAAAACTTAAATCTTTTCTTTTCTATTTTGTTTTGTTCTAACTCTAGATACTATTATCATAACTTCACATGAAGAGTCTCACACCTTTTTAATGAACTTTTTAAAGGAAAATTATAAGATTAACAAGTTTTTAAATATGAAAAAAAAACCTAAAACTATAAACTAAAAATTGAAACCGTATTTTTGCTTTTAAAATTTTTAACTAAATCTGAAAAAAAAAACTAAAACTATAAACTAAAAATTGAAACCGTATTTTATCTTCCAAAATTTTAAAACATAAAATCAAAGCACTCCAAGCGATAACAAAAACTTTTCAAAGTGTTTTTTTTTTTTTTTGAAATACAACTATTTATTTGAAATAAACAATGAGGGGTGGCAAAATGAATTGAACTGTTAGGCTAACTCATTTAACCTGTCATTTTTGATGGGATGAACTTAGAGAATTCAATCTACCAATTCACATAGTCTGCTTCATTTTAGCCCCTCTCCCCCCGCCCCAACCCAAAAAGGGTTGATGATGGATTATGGTCAATATTTTTTTAAATCTAAAAAGTTAGAGGCTGTTTACTTGTGTTTTTATATCTTGTTTTCATTTTTGATTTTACTTTTTAATTACAAATTGTCACTTTATTTTCAATTTGTTTCTTGTTTTCAAATATTTGTACAGAAAATAGAGAAAACAAAAAAAAAATTGTTTTCATTGTTTTTGTACAAATCTTTGAAAATAAAAAATAGATTAAAAACAAGGTAACAATTTTGTAATTAAAACACAAACAGAAAATAAAAACGCAAATAAATAGGTCATAGATATTTCGTAAATTAATTTTTCTATCTTTGTGCAATTTTACAAAGGTTAAACCTTATTAATTACCTACTGTTAAATAATTTTGACCAGCTAACTAATTATCTCTCTCCTATTTATTTTATGGACTCACCTCCCTGTAATATCTTCTTCCCACCAAATAATAACTATTTGATTCCCACTTTTTCAAGCTCACGCACCTCTCTCTCTTTCAAGACTTTGCAATAAAAGTTTGAAAGTTTTTTTTTTTTTTTTTTTTTTCTGTTTTATTCACGAAGTCTTGTACTGTAGCACGAGAAAAAGTGCTGTGATTTATTGAATTTTTTTATTTATCAGAAGAATGTGTTTTATAATTCATTTTAATAGAAAACATATGTTGTACAACAAGATAAGCAAAAAGGTTATGGGGGTTCGTATCTATTTCTCTTAATATAATTTAGTCCTTTTTAATATATTTTTATTATACTCCAACAAATTTATATTATCATAAATTAATATCTTTTTAAAAAGAATCCATAATTAATTAGTTGGTCAAAATTAGTTAATAGTGAGTAATTAATAAGACTTGATCTGTACAACCTTACACATCCCCTATATATATAAATTAAAATAATTATCTTAAACGAGGGCGGTTGTTAGTTGTTATTTTTCAATGAGAACGTTTTTTAGCTATCATTCTTCGACGAGAGTGGTTTTTAGAGATTTTTTAACCTCTTATCTTTTTTCAATCTATCATTTCAATATCTTAGTTCTAATTGAATTTCAATATTGTTTAAAAAAATTGATCAATAATTAAAAATTAATATTGTATTACAATAATTGTGTAATATAATTTAAAATATAATTTATATATTTAAAAATATTTATTTATTACAAATTTTAATTATAATATAATTATATATTTTAAAAAAAGTATTTATTTATCATAAATTTAAATTATATAAATAAATACTTATTCTATATAATGCACAGATTAAAATAGTAGTGATATAAAAATCATAAACGGATGAGCTACATTTTTCAGCCCCACGGCCCACGAACAACCCAGCCCACCCCGACTCAGCTCACTGATGGAAACTGGCCCTATAAACAAATAGTTTTTTTGTTAGAGTCTTTAGTCTTAAATTAATGAATAAACTATCAATTTAATATTAAGGTATCACGCTCTCTTCTAAATAATTTTTAAATTAATAAGATTATATAAGTAATTTTTGGTTAGACCAAAAAATATCTAAAACTTATTTTTTGCATTTAACTAGTTTCCCATCCTACCGGATCAATCTCTCTGAAAATAAAGTGATACATTTAGTTGTGGACTCTATGTTTAAGTTGAGAATCAAGCCCAGACTTTAGTTAAAGTATTTAAATTAATCAAGCCCCAGTTATCAACTTTGTGACTTTACTCTAAATTAATCGATGGTGGTCCATCTCACTTAACAACGAAACTTCCCAGCAAGTTCGTTGACAGTGACTGTGTCAACGCACTCAGAGACTTCTTTGCCGGGAAATTTAAGCCGATGTTTCCAAGAACGAAACGAAGCGAAACGAAACATCTTCCTCAGGTGAGTTTCCAAGAAAAGCTGTGTCACCCCCGAGATTTTAAGTGAATCTAAACACCTTCCAACACCCATCCCCAAGTCAGTTAACTAATAATCTCACTCACCAATTCACACACAGCTGCTATCATCATGAGTTCATCGGTTGGGCTCTCCCCCTTGCGAATCCCGATGACGCACCACCCCCCCGAAAGGTCCGCAGCGTGTTGCCCTTCTTCGGCTTCGTCAACATGACGATCAGCAGCGTCGTCACAGTCTACCGCGGCGCACGGCAGCCACGGACACCCCCATGATCGCCTTCGTCGCCTTCGTCTACTTCGGCTCCTTCCTGCTGGACTACTGCTTCCGCCTCTACCACGCCCTCCCCCCTTCTCCCCGCAGGCGCAACGTTAAGATCGGGATATGGACCTTGATCAGCGGCATCATGTTCGGATTCGCCTGCGAGGTTCTCAACGTTTTATGAGCCTCGTCGAGTCTCTCTCCTTCTTTGGGCTCGTCCTCTGTGGCAACACGTTCCTTTTCTACGTGTACTTCATCTGGGAGGGCGACAAGAGTGCTAGTAGCACTGCCCTGCTCCACTCCTCATCATGATGATGATGATGCTTGTTGCAATTATAAACCGTTAACAGAGGCCAAGATTGTAGATGGTGTATAATACTCTGCTAGCTAGACGTGAATTGTTTGAGTAATTCTCGTTGTGGCAATTGAGGGGTGCTTGATTTGGTCTGAATTCGTATTTGTTTATGATACAACATATATTATATTTTCATTTTGTTACTTGTTGATTTTAGTAGTTAATGAAGAAGAGGATAAACACTCCTTTTTTTTGGTAAGTGTAGTTAGTTCCTGAATATAAGAAAATTTAAATAAATTTCTAAAATATCTAGTTGTTTTATCCAAGTTTTTAAACTTAACTATTTATGTCATCTTAATCTTTAAATATATGTTAATATTATTATTTTAATCATATTTTTTTAAATTTTGGATTAATTTAATTGATGAATTGTATTTTTAAGATTTTTTTTTGAATTTTGTTGAATTTTTGGAATTAATGTGATAATATTTTACACTGTCACGGATCCAAATGACTGTTTGTCCTAAAAAAATGAGGAAAATAATGGTGTCTTATAGTCAAACACCAAACAAAATAAAAGTAGTATAACATGTTGATAATCATAGAGAAAATCTGATTGGAAAGTGTTCTTTGCAGAGTTTGGATTGTCTACGGCCCTACTTGTCTCTACACTAAACAAATCCACCGTTTATAAACAATACAAAAATATTTAATTTATATTCTATCCCTTTTGTAATCATTAGATACAAATAATAATAAATATAATAAATAATTTGATAAAAAAAATAAAGAGAGATAAAAAGAAAATACAGTAAAAGTAGGATGGAAGAAAAAATAAATAAATGATAAGTATTTTCCTATTTAAAATGATTTTAACTTTAACGCTTTGTTTGATGCAGTGGCAATAGAGGGGGGGAGGGGGAGAAGAAGAAGCAAGGAGGGAAAATAGTAAAATATACGTTGTTTAGTATAATGAAACCGTCGAGATTTTTTTAAAAAATGGGTGGGTCCCACAAGTTAAAATTTTCTTGCAAAAATGAGATGATTTATAGGAAAATGTTGCAACAGTTTGCACAAAATCGATTTTCTGCACTCACTAAATCGATTTGTATGCATATGTGAACTTAGATTAGTATTTTTATGCACACTAAATCGATTTTGTTTGTTTTGTTTGCAACATAATTGATTATGTTGTGTTTTTTTTTATTTTTAACTTTTCTCTTTTATTTCTTTCTATTGCTCTTAAATCAAACACACTTATTTTTATTCTATTTTTTACTTATTCTCTATCTTTTTTTCTAACTTACCTATTTTCTTTTTTTCTATTTTTTTCATCTCTGTCAAACACATCCTAAGCTTATGTTTGGAAGTGATAAAAAAGAAAGAAAAGAAAAGAAAGAAGAAAAAAACATAAATAAAAATATTTTTTATTTGGTTTAAAAAAAAGAAAAAGAGAGAGAGAGAGAAATATTAATTTTTAAAAACAAAATTCAATTTTTTTTACTTTTTTAATTTAAATTTCAAAATTTTCTCCCCCTCTCATTTTCTTTTCTCTCAACTACACCACAACAAACTTGTCGAATAGTGACGAGGGTTTGGATTCTCTTTTGCCGTTCGCCTGGTCCTCCATCGAAATCATAACCATTAATGGTACTTGTTGAGAATCCGTTTGGCAGTTAAAATAAGATACGGTAAGACAAGATATCACAACAAAATAAAAATAAAATAAAATAAAAACAAGATAAGTTATGATTTCTGATAGAGGTGCAAGCTGGTCACGATGACTCGCAAACCTTACTAACCCGATCCAACTCAATTACATTTTAGCGAGTTGGGTCGGGTTGAGTCTGATTTATTTTTGTTGACCCGATTAAAATTGGGTTGGGTCACGAGTTGATGTATTTGCAACCCGACCCAATCTCATCTATTATTTTTTAATAAAAAATTAAAATATTATAATATTTACATACATTATATTTTTTTTAAGTGTTAAATTTGTGTAATTAGACATATATTTTAAATAAATATGCGTTGAATAAGTTGAAATAATTAAAATTTTCATTTTTTCATTTTTTATTTTTTGAAAATTTTCAATATAAAAAGTATATAAAGATTTTAGTTAGCCAATTCAATAATCCGACCTAATCCAACTTCGACTATTTTTAATTAGATCGGGTCTTAAATACTCCTGAACTCGACCCAGGGTATTTACACTCCTAATTTCCCATGTCAATGCTTTCGCACCGAATAAAAATTAGAGGACCCCACACGCGCCTAAATTTAAAGTGTCCGAAATTTCCAGGAAGTTGAGCGTGGTGAAGCTTCGAGTGAGTAACCTCACGCAAAACATCATTCCAACCACAATATATAACCCAACCCTGAATGAATCCCTCACCACACCACACCACACCACAATGACTCCATCACCGCTACTCCCTATCGCGACCTCCGACGACGCCCACGCGCCAAACCTGCGCGTGCTGCTGCCCTATTTCTTGGGCTTCCTCAGCACGACAATCAGCTGCGGCATCATAACCTACCTCGCCTACACCAAAAAACGACACCCCCATGCTCCTCTTCACCGCCTTCATCTACGTCGTTACTTCTCCGTCGACTTCTCCCCAACAATAACACATCAACACCACCACCCAACCCAGGGCGCGTGGCCGCCACGTCAGAATCGCGACGTGGGCGTTGCTGAGCGCCGCCATGGTGGGGTCCGCGGCGCGTTCTCCACGCTTCTGACGCTCCCCGAGTCCCTCTGCTACTTCTGGGTCGTCCTCGGTGGCAGCGCGTTGCTTTTCCAGCGCGTGGATTGGGGACGACAGAAATTAACGCGGTTTTAAAATGGAACAATACGCGGACCTCGTTCGGTCCTTCGCTCCAATTATGATACTGTTTTTTGGGCTGTCGCGGCGTTATCTCACGACGCAACTCATCCTAATGCGGCCATCATGAACCACAAGGAAGCTCGTTCGGCCAACAGTTTATTGTAATGCTAAACAATGAAGTGCCTTCGTGTTGAGAGTTGACACTTCAATTTAGACTTATGTGTGCCAATTTAGGGGGTTTGCTTTGAATTTATAAAAGGGTCCTAAGTATTTAACCAATGACTGTTATTTTAGATTGTGTAATGATATATTTTATAATAAATAAATATTTTTAAAATTAATTTTGAGTTATAATAAATAATTTAAATTATGATATAAAGTGTATTTTTTCATTGAAATGAATAGGCGATAGCGAATTTTTTTTATATAAAATTATAGTAATTATCTTAAATAAAAGCATTTTAAGCGTTATTTTTTAACAAGAATATTTTTAGAAGTTTTTTTGGCAAGGAAAACGTTTTTAATGATTTTTTAATTTCTTGTCTCTTTCCACTTTATTCTTTTATTTTTTTCTAAGTCAATTTTAATATTTTAAACCAAATCATTAATAGTTAAAAATAACTTTATATTACAATATAAATTATTTATCATAAATATAAAAAATAATTTATGTATTTAAAAATATTGTCTATTATGTTAATTAAATATAATTATATATTGAAAATTTATTTAATATAAAATTTAATTATACAAAATAAACATTTATCATATGCACAAGCTAAAATATTATTTAAGTATAGATAAAGATAAAAAGATGATAGTTTGAGATGATTGAGAGAAATATTTAGATAATTGTAGAGAAATATGTGAAATGTATTTTTTATGGAGAGAAGAGAATGTTAAGAATAACTAATTATGAGAGTGCAAGAATGAGAACTTTACTCTAGGTTAAAAATTTAATTTATAGTGTAAGAATATATATGAAAGACAAAGACAATTGAGAGACAAAAATGAAAATGTGTTAACATATTTAGGAATCTAATTAGAAAGCATTAATATTATAAAGAATCTTTACACTCTCATCTAATATATTAGTAAGAGAGTTTAATTGTCGTACACTCAGAGAGTGTAAAACTCTCATTTATAACTAATAGTACATTTTAATTAAATACTATAAGATTATTTATTTTTAATAATTATTTCAAAAATTACATTTAAAGTAATTTCTTAGTTAATAATGTAAAAATCTTGGCACGAAAAATGTATCAAATTAAGCTATATGTTTGTTAGTATTGGTTAAAACATACCGTCCTTATTCATTCAATATCAATAACATTTTTCTGTGGAAGTCCTTTGTTTTATTTCAAACTTTATGACCTTTGACCCCACCAGTTAGAATCACATGTAATCTTCAAATTCTAATACAGGGCACAATACTTTTAAACAAATGGTTCTTGCTATAATAACTTTGTAAGTCACCAACGATTCTTCACCAAGTTTTGCATACTTGTGTGAAAATGACTTGCGATTTCTATATCTATAACTTATTTTTATTAAATTTTATAGTCAAATTTATAACTCAAGTGATAAGAATTCATTGACTATATTGAATATATTTAAGACATAGAAGTTGTAATCTACAATGACTCAATGAAGATAATCCAACAGGTTCAGGTTAAAAAAGATGAAAAGAAATTTTGGAATGAAAATCCAAAACCGTCCTATATGCTTACAACTTTTATTTCACCGTTTAAAAACCCCTGTTCAAATCAACTAACGGTGACGTTGACAGTTATTAAAAATGAAAACAAAAATATTCTTAAAATATTCATTAATTATTATCATTGTATTCCTCCTAAGATACGAGAAATTATTATATAATCTAATACCACTTCCTATTTATGATTCTCAGCCAATCTCAAAAGGACATAGCCAAATATTTCAATTTACGAAAAAAAATAATAAAACTCCTCTACACGTTACATGAAAATTGACTGAAAACATGGACACGTGATAATCCCATACCATATAATACTTTCTTGTAAGATACTAAGATGCACTAAAGTGTAATTTACCCATAATAAAGATTGGTGGTTCAATTGACTTATAGTTTGTAACGGAACTAAGCCTGATAGCAAGACATGTATGATAGTAGATTTTCAATTGTAAGCATTACGGAACCCTTAAATGCTATCAATAATTTCGTGTCTACAAAAGTAGACAACAAGAACAGTCCACCAAAACTGCTAGAACAAACATATGTAGAGTGCAGAGACATTGTCTTGCACTCAGTGGAGGACAAACTGTCCTATAGATTTAAAGCATATATTTGTTGCTGCTCTATGCTCACACTACTAGCGGCATCATACATGATTCATGCATAAAACTTTACATTCTAGACAGTGTATGCTTGCTGTATGGTATCAATGTCAAGGCCCTTCAGTCTAACCACAGACTCAACATGGCCCTTAAGTGTATGCAGTTCTCTCAGTCTGCAAAGAAAAAACAAAGAAAAAAAAAATTATATAAACATAAGTGCACGAAGCTGAAGATTCTTTACATTTACTTTCACATACAAATCATATAAACAATAGAGAAAACAGGTCTACATTGATAGTGTAAAGTAGTTTTATACTGTCATTTAATCATAAACTACCATTTATTGTAAGTGTGTTGACTTTTATAATAAAATACTTTAAAAGTCATATTAATGGTAATTTCTGATTAGTTGATATGTAAAACTTTTTATACTGACAGTGTATGATCATTAAACTTGTAACAATACCATGAAAAAGTAATTGCTATACTATAGATAATCATTTTAGATCAAGAGAAGAGAACACCATGAGACCGAGGAGCATAGGCTTCATCTAGTTTTATTTGCCCAAAAAGTAAAATGTGCAAGTATCATTTTACTATGATTAATTCAGTACTAATAGTCTGGGTGCATATTATCAGCAAAAATTCAATTTGGGGTAACATGAAACATGTAAGAGGGTGCATACGGGAAGGGAAGGGATCCTATCCAATGCTAAAAAAACTTGAGATGGTCAAGTGTCATGATCTCACCATTTATTCTTGTAAACGTCCACTTGATAATAGAAATATATCAATAAAATTTATTGAAGGGTTAGGATTTCATACATTGGTAAAGCAGTAGAATTCAAGACCAAATCATCATAGAAACACATGCATGCACGCATGCATTGCAATCTCTGCGCGTCTTTTAGCCTCTTCAGCCATCTGATTAAGTTCTGTGTAACTCGTAC